>CM040117.1:188741051-189152372 GCA_022559845.1 Amorphophallus konjac | reverse complement strand
CGGTCGTTCCAACACGACCTGGGAGGTAGACGTGACTTGTCAGAGCTGACAGATTACAAATCAGACATCCGGTTCGATCCCCACGCTCAAAAGTGCATTTTGTAAAAGCACTTGGTTTCAAATCAAAGCAGCCGGGGTCCGGGTGTCCAGAATGTGAAATACTGATCCGTCCGGCATTCTGATCGTTCCAACACGACCTGGGAGCTAGACGTGACTTGTCAGAGCTGACGGATTCTAAATCGGACATCCGGTTCGAGCCCCACGCTCAAAAGTGCATTTTGTAAATGCACTTGGTTTCAAATCAAAGCAGCCGGTGTCCGGGGGTCCAGAATATGAAATACTGATCCGACCTGCATTCCAATCGTTCCAACACGACCTGGGAGGTAGACGTGACTTGTCAGAGCTGACGGATTCCAAATCGGACATCCGGTTCGAGCCCCACGCTCAAAAGTGTATTTTGTAAATGCACTTGGTTTCAAATCAAAGCAGCCGGGGTCCGGGGTCCAGAATGTGAAATACTGATCCGACCGGCATTCCGATCGTTCCAACACGACCTGGGAGGTAGACGTGACTTGTCAGAGCTGACGGATTCCAAATCGGACATCCGGTTCGAGCCCCACGCTCAAAAGTGCATTTTGTAAATGCACTTGGTTTCAAATCAAAGCAGCCGGGGTCCGGGGGTCCAGAATGTGAAATACTGATCCGACCGGCATTCCGATCATTCCAACACGACCTAGGAGGTAGACGTGACTTGTCAGAGCTGACGGATTCCAAATCGGACATCCGGTTCGAGCCCCACGCTCAAAAGTGCATTTTGTAAATGCACTTGGTTTCAAATCAAAGCAGCCGGGGTCCGGGGGTCCAGAATGTGAAATACTGATCCGACCGGCATTCCGATCGTTCCAACACGACCTGGGAGGTAGACGTGACTTGTCAGAGCTGACGGATTCCAAATCGGACATCCGGTTCGAGCCCCACGCTCAAAAGTGCATTTTGTAAATGCACTTGGTTTCAAATCAAAGCAGCCGGGGTCCGGGGGTCCAGAATGTGAAATACTGATCCGACCGGCATTCCGATCGTTCCAACACGACCTGGGAGGTAGACGTGACTTGTCAGAGCTGACGGATTCCAAATCGGACATCCGGTTCGAGCCCCACGCTCAAAAGTGCATTTTGTAAATGCACTTGGTTTCAAATCAAAGCAGCCGGGGTCCGGGGGTCCAGAATGTGAAATACTGATCCGACCGGCATTCCGATCGTTCCAACACGACCTGGGAGGTAGACGTGACTTGTCAGAGCTGACGGATTCCAAATCGGACATCCGGTTCGAGCCCCACGCTCAAAAGTGCATTTTGTAAATGCACTTGGTTTCAAATCAAAGCAGCCGGGGTCCGGGGGTCCAGAATGTGAAATACTGATCCGACCGGCATTCCGATCATTCCAACACGACCTGGAGGTAGACGTGACTTGTCAGAGCTGACGGATTCCAAATCGGACATCCGGTTCGAGCCCCACGCTCAAAAGTGCATTTTGTAAATGCACTTGGTTTCAAATCAAAGCAGCCGGGGTCCGGGGGTCCAGAATGTGAAATACTGATCCGACCGGCATTCCGATCGTTCCAACACGACCTGGGAGGTAGACGTGACTTGTCAGAGCTGACGGATTCCAAATCGGACATCCGGTTCGAGCCCCACGCTCAAAAGTGCATTTTGTAAATGCACTTGGTTTCAAATCAAAGCAGCCGGGGTCCGGGGGTCCAGAATGTGAAATACTGATCCGACCGGCATTCCGATCGTTCCAACACGACCTGGGAGGTAGACGTGACTTGTCAGAGCTGACGGATTCCAAATCGGACATCCGGTTCGAGCCCCACGCTCAAAAGTGCATTTTGTAAATGCACTTGGTTTCAAATCAAAGCAGCCGGGGTCCGGGGGTCCAGAATGTGAAATACTGATCCGACCGGCATTCCGATCGTTCCAACACGACCTGGAGGTAGACGTGACTTGTCAGAGCTGACGGATTCCAAATCGGACATCCGGTTCGAGCCCCACGCTCAAAAGTGCATTTTGTAAATGCACTTGGTTTCAAATCAAAGCAGCCGGGGTCCGGGGGTCCAGAATGTGAAATACTGATCCGACCGGCATTCCGATCGTTCCAACACGACCTGGGAGCTAGACGTGACTTGTCAGAGCTGACGGATTCCAAATCGGACATCCGGTTCGAGCCCCACGCTCAAAAGTGCATTTTGTAAATGCACTTGGTTTCAAATCAAAGCAGCCGGGGTCCGGGGGTCCAGAATGTGAAATACTGATCCGACCGGCATTCCGATCGTTCCAACACGACCTGGGAGCTAGACGTGACTTGTCAGAGCTGACGGATTCCAAATCGGACATCCGGTTCGAGCCCCACGCTCAAAAGTGCATTTTGTAAATGCACTTGGTTTCAAATCAAAGCAGCCGGGGTCCGGGGGTCCAGAATGTGAAATACTGATCCGACCGGCATTCCGATCGTTCCAACACGACCTGGGAGGTAGACGTGACTTGTCAGAGCTGACGGATTCCAAATCGGACATCCGGTTCGAGCCCCACGCTCAAAAGTGCATTTTGTAAATGCACTTGGTTTCAAATCAAAGCAGCCGGGGTCCGGGGTCCAGAATGTGAAATACTGATCCGACCGGCATTCCGATCGTTCCAACACGACCTGGGAGGTAGACGTGACTTGTCAGAGCTGACGGATTCCAAATCGGACATCCGGTTCGAGCCCCACGCTCAAAAGTGCATTTTGTAAATGCACTTGGTTTCAAATCAAAGCAGCCGGGGTCCGGGGGTCCAGAATGTGAAATACTGATCCGACCGGCATTCCGATCGTTCCAACACGACCTGGGAGGTAGACGTGACTTGTCAGAGCTGACGGATTCCAAATCGGACATCCGGTTCGAGCCCCACGCTCAAAAGTGCATTTTGTAAATGCACTTGGTTTCAAATCAAAGCAGCCGGGGTCCGGGGGTCCAGAATGTGAAATACTGATCCGACCGGCATTCCGATCGTTCCAACACGACCTGGGAGGTAGACGTGACTTGTCAGAGCTGACGGATTCCAAATCGGACATCCGGTTCGAGCCCCACGCTCAAAAGTGCATTTTGTAAATGCACTTGGTTTCAAATCAAAGCAGCCGGGGTCCGGGGGTCCAGAATGTGAAATACTGATCCGACCGGCATTCCGATCGTTCCAACACGACCTGGGAGGTAGACGTGACTTGTCAGAGCTGACGGATTCCAAATCGGACATCCGGTTCGAGCCCCACGCTCAAAAGTGCATTTTGTAAATGCACTTGGTTTCAAATCAAAGCAGCCGGGGTCCGGGGGTCCAGAATGTGAAATACTGATCCGACCGGCATTCCGATCGTTCCAACACGACCTGGGAGGTAGACGTGACTTGTCAGAGCTGACGGATTCCAAATCGGACATCCGGTTCGAGCCCCACGCTCAAAAGTGCATTTTGTAAATGCACTTGGTTTCAAATCAAAGCAGCCGGGGTCCGGGGGTCCAGAATGTGAAATACTGATCCGACCGGCATTCCGATCGTTCCAACACGACCTGGGAGGTAGACGTGACTTGTCAGAGCTGACGGATTCCAAATCGGACATCCGGTTCGAGCCCCACGCTCAAAAGTGCATTTTGTAAATGCACTTGGTTTCAAATCAAAGCAGCCGGGGTCCGGGGGTCCAGAATGTGAAATACTGATCCGACCGGCATTCCGATCATTCCAACACGACCTGGGAGGTAGACGTGACTTGTCAGAGCTGACGGATTCCAAATCGGACATCCGGTTCGAGCCCCACGCTCAAAAGTGCATTTTGTAAATGCACTTGGTTTCAAATCAAAGCAGCCGGGGTCCGGGGGTCCAGAATGTGAAATACTGATCCGACCGGCATTCCGATCGTTCCAACACGACCTGGGAGGTAGACGTGACTTGTCAGAGCTGACGGATTCCAAATCGGACATCCGGTTCGAGCCCCACGCTCAAAAGTGCATTTTGTAAATGCACTTGGTTTCAAATCAAAGCAGCCGGGGTCCGGGGGTCCAGAATGTGAAATACTGATCCGACCGGCATTCCGATCGTTCCAACACGACCTGGGAGGTAGACGTGACTTGTCAGAGCTGACGGATTCCAAATCGGACATCCGGTTCGAGCCCCACGCTCAAAAGTGCATTTTGTAAATGCACTTGGTTTCAAATCAAAGCAGCCGGGGTCCGGGGGTCCAGAATGTGAAATACTGATCCGACCGGCATTCCGATCGTTCCAACACGACCTGGGAGGTAGACGTGACTTGTCAGAGCTGACGGATTCCAAATCGGACATCCGGTTCGAGCCCCACGCTCAAAAGTGCATTTTGTAAATGCACTTGGTTTCAAATCAAAGCAGCCGGGGTCCGGGGGTCCAGAATGTGAAATACTGATCCGACCGGCATTCCGATCATTCCAACACGACCTGGGAGGTAGACGTGACTTGTCAGAGCTGACGGATTCCAAATCGGACATCCGGTTCGAGCCCCACGCTCAAAAGTGCATTTTGTAAATGCACTTGGTTTCAAATCAAAGCAGCCGGGGTCCGGGGGTCCAGAATGTGAAATACTGATCCGACCGGCATTCCGATCGTTCCAACACGACCTGGGAGGTAGACGTGACTTGTCAGAGCTGACGGATTCCAAATCGGACATCCGGTTCGAGCCCCACGCTCAAAAGTGCATTTTGTAAATGCACTTGGTTTCAAATCAAAGCAGCCGGGGTCCGGGGGTCCAGAATGTGAAATACTGATCCGACCGGCATTCCGATCGTTCCAACACGACCTGGGAGGTAGACGTGACTTGTCAGAGCTGACGGATTCCAAATCGGACATCCGGTTCGAGCCCCACGCTCAAAAGTGCATTTTGTAAATGCACTTGGTTTCAAATCAAAGCAGCCGGGGTCCGGGGGTCCAGAATGTGAAATACTGATCCGACCGGCATTCCGATCATTCCAACACGACCTGGGAGGTAGACGTGACTTGTCAGAGCTGACGGATTCCAAATCGGACATCCGGTTCGAGCCCCACGCTCAAAAGTGCATTTTGTAAATGCACTTGGTTTCAAATCAAAGCAGCCGGGGTCCGGGGGTCCAGAATGTGAAATACTGATCCGACCGGCATTCCGATCGTTCCAACACGACCTGGGAGCTAGACGTGACTTGTCAGAGCTGACGGATTCCAAATCGGACATCCGGTTCGAGCCCCACGCTCAAAAGTGCATTTTGTAAATGCACTTGGTTTCAAATCAAAGCAGCCGGGGTCCGGGGGTCCAGAATGTGAAATACTGATCCGACCGGCATTCCGATCGTTCCAACACGACCTGGGAGCTAGACGTGACTTGTCAGAGCTGACGGATTCCAAATCGGACATCCGGTTCGAGCCCCACGCTCAAAAGTGCATTTTGTAAATGCACTTGGTTTCAAATCAAAGCAGCCGGGGTCCGGGGGTCCAGAATGTGAAATACTGATCCGACCGGCATTCCGATCGTTCCAACACGACCTGGGAGGTAGACGTGACTTGTCAGAGCTGACGGATTCCAAATCGGACATCCGGTTCGAGCCCCACGCTCAAAAGTGCATTTTGTAAATGCACTTGGTTTCAAATCAAAGCAGCCGGGGTCCGGGGGTCCAGAATGTGAAATACTGATCCGACCGGCATTCCGATCGTTCCAACACGACCTGGGAGGTAGACGTGACTTGTCAGAGCTGACGGATTCCAAATCGGACATCCGGTTCGAGCCCCACGCTCAAAAGTGCATTTTGTAAATGCACTTGGTTTCAAATCAAAGCAGCCGGGGTCCGGGGGTCCAGAATGTGAAATACTGATCCGACCGGCATTCCGATCATTCCAACACGACCTGGGAGGTAGACGTGACTTGTCAGAGCTGACGGATTCCAAATCGGACATCCGGTTCGAGCCCCACGCTCAAAAGTGCATTTTGTAAATGCACTTGGTTTCAAATCAAAGCAGCCGGGGTCCGGGGGTCCAGAATGTGAAATACTGATCCGACCGGCATTCCGATCGTTCCAACACGACCTGGGAGCTAGACGTGACTTGTCAGAGCTGACGGATTCCAAATCGGACATCCGGTTCGAGCCCCACGCTCAAAAGTGCATTTTGTAAATGCACTTGGTTTCAAATCAAAGCAGCCGGGGTCCGGGGGTCCAGAATGTGAAATACTGATCCGACCGGCATTCCGATCGTTCCAACACGACCTGGGAGGTAGACGTGACTTGTCAGAGCTGACGGATTCCAAATCGGACATCCGGTTCGAGCCCCACGCTCAAAAGTGCATTTTGTAAATGCACTTGGTTTCAAATCAAAGCAGCCGGGGTCCGGGGGTCCAGAATGTGAAATACTGATCCGACCGGCATTCCGATCGTTCCAACACGACCTGGGAGGTAGACGTGACTTGTCAGAGCTGACGGATTCCAAATCGGACATCCGGTTCGAGCCCCACGCTCAAAAGTGCATTTTGTAAATGCACTTGGTTTCAAATCAAAGCAGCCGGGGTCCGGGGGTCCAGAATGTGAAATACTGATCCGACCGGCATTCCGATCATTCCAACACGACCCTGGAGGTAGACGTGACTTGTCAGAGCTGACGGATTCCAAATCGGACATCCGGTTCGAGCCCCACGCTCAAAAGTGCATTTTGTAAATGCACTTGGTTTCAAATCAAAGCAGCCGGGGTCCGGGGGTCCAGAATGTGAAATACTGATCCGACCGGCATTCCGATCGTTCCAACACGACCTGGGAGGTAGACGTGACTTGTCAGAGCTGACGGATTCCAAATCGGACATCCGGTTCGAGCCCCACGCTCAAAAGTGCATTTTGTAAATGCACTTGGTTTCAAATCAAAGCAGCCGGGGTCCGGGGGTCCAGAATGTGAAATACTGATCCGACCGGCATTCCGATCGTTCCAACACGACCTGGGAGGTAGACGTGACTTGTCAGAGCTGACGGATTCCAAATCGGACATCCGGTTCGAGCCCCACGCTCAAAAGTGCATTTTGTAAATGCACTTGGTTTCAAATCAAAGCAGCCGGGGTCCGGGGGTCCAGAATGTGAAATACTGATCCGACCGGCATTCCGATCGTTCCAACACGACCTGGGAGGTAGACGTGACTTGTCAGAGCTGACGGATTCCAAATCGGACATCCGGTTCGAGCCCCACGCTCAAAAGTGCATTTTGTAAATGCACTTGGTTTCAAATCAAAGCAGCCGGGGTCCGGGGGTCCAGAATGTGAAATACTGATCCGACCGGCATTCCGATCGTTCCAACACGACCTGGGAGGTAGACGTGACTTGTCAGAGCTGACGGATTCCAAATCGGACATCCGGTTCGAGCCCCACGCTCAAAAGTGCATTTTGTAAATGCACTTGGTTTCAAATCAAAGCAGCCGGGGTCCGGGGGTCCAGAATGTGAAATACTGATCCGACCGGCATTCCGATCGTTCCAACACGACCTGGGAGCTAGACGTGACTTGTCAGAGCTGACGGATTCCAAATCGGACATCCGGTTCGAGCCCCACGCTCAAAAGTGCATTTTGTAAATGCACTTGGTTTCAAATCAAAGCAGCCGGGGTCCGGGGGTCCAGAATGTGAAATACTGATCCGACCGGCATTCCGATCATTCCAACACGACCTGGGAGGTAGACGTGACTTGTCAGAGCTGACGGATTCCAAATCGGACATCCGGTTCGAGCCCCACGCTCAAAAGTGCATTTTGTAAATGCACTTGGTTTCAAATCAAAGCAGCCGGGGTCCGGGGGTCCAGAATGTGAAATACTGATCCGACCGGCATTCCGATCGTTCCAACACGACCTGGGAGGTAGACGTGACTTGTCAGAGCTGACGGATTCCAAATCGGACATCCGGTTCGAGCCCCACGCTCAAAAGTGCATTTTGTAAATGCACTTGGTTTCAAATCAAAGCAGCCGGGGTCCGGGGGTCCAGAATGTGAAATACTGATCCGACCGGCATTCCGATCGTTCCAACACGACCTGGGAGGTAGACGTGACTTGTCAGAGCTGACGGATTCCAAATCGGACATCCGGTTCGAGCCCCACGCTCAAAAGTGCATTTTGTAAATGCACTTGGTTTCAAATCAAAGCAGCCGGGGTCCGGGGGTCCAGAATGTGAAATACTGATCCGACCGGCATTCCGATCGTTCCAACACGACCTGGGAGGTAGACGTGACTTGTCAGAGCTGACGGATTCCAAATCGGACATCCGGTTCGAGCCCCACGCTCAAAAGTGCATTTTGTAAATGCACTTGGTTTCAAATCAAAGCAGCCGGGGTCCGGGGGTCCAGAATGTGAAATACTGATCCGACCGGCATTCGATCGTTCCAACACGACCTGGGAGGTAGACGTGACTTGTCAGAGCTGACGGATTCCAAATCGGACATCCGGTTCGAGCCCCACGCTCAAAAGTGCATTTTGTAAATGCACTTGGTTTCAAATCAAAGCAGCCGGGGTCCGGGGGTCCAGAATGTGAAATACTGATCCGACCGGCATTCCGATCATTCCAACACGACCTGGGAGGTAGACGTGACTTGTCAGAGCTGACGGATTCCAAATCCGACATCCGGTTCGAGCCCCACGCTCAAAAGTGCATTTTGTAAATGCACTTGGTTTCAAATCAAAGCAGCCGGGGTCCGGGGGTCCAGAATGTGAAATACTGATCCGACCGGCATTCCGATCGTTCCAACACGACCTGGGAGGTAGACGTGACTTGTCAGAGCTGACGGATTCCAAATCGGACATCCGGTTCGAGCCCCACGCTCAAAAGTGCATTTTGTAAATGCACTTGGTTTCAAATCAAAGCAGCCGGGGTCCGGCGGTCCAGAATGTGAAATACTGATCCGACCGGCATTCCGATCATTCCAACACGACCTGGGAGGTAGACGTGACTTGTCAGAGCTGACGGATTCCAAATCGGACATCCGGTTCGAGCCCCACGCTCAAAAGTGCATTTTGTAAATGCACTTGGTTTCAAATCAAAGCAGCCGGGGTCCGGGGGTCCAGAATGTGAAATACTGATCCGACCGGCATTCCGATCGTTCCAACACGACCTGGGAGGTAGACGTGACTTGTCAGAGCTGACGGATTCCAAATCGGACATCCGGTTCGAGCCCCACGCTCAAAAGTGCATTTTGTAAATGCACTTGGTTTCAAATCAAAGCAGCCGGGGTCCGGGGGTCCAGAATGTGAAATACTGATCCGACCGGCATTCCGATCGTTCCAACACGACCTGGGAGTAGACGTGACTTGTCAGAGCTGACGGATTCCAAATCGGACATCCGGTTCGAGCCCCACGCTCAAAAGTGCATTTTGTAAATGCACTTGGTTTCAAATCAAAGCAGCCGGGGTCCGGGGGTCCAGAATGTGAAATACTGATCCGACCGGCATTCGATCATTCCAACACGACCTGGGAGGTAGACGTGACTTGTCAGAGCTGACGGATTCCAAATCGGACATCCGGTTCGAGCCCCACGCTCAAAAGTGCATTTTGTAAATGCACTTGGTTTCAAATCAAAGCAGCCGGGGTCCGGGGTCCAGAATGTGAAATACTGATCCGACCGGCATTCCGATCTTCCAACACGACCTGGAGGTAGACGTGACTTGTCAGAGCTGACGGATTCCAAATCGGACATCCGGTTCGAGCCCCACGCTCAAAAGTGCATTTTGTAAATGCACTTGGTTTCAAATCAAAGCAGCCGGGGTCCGGGGGTCCAGAATGTGAAATACTGATCCGACCGGCATTCCGATCGTTCCAACACGACCTGGGAGGTAGACGTGACTTGTCAGAGCTGACGGATTCCAAATCGGACATCCGGTTCGAGCCCCACGCTCAAAAGTGCATTTTGTAAATGCACTTGGTTTCAAATCAAAGCAGCCGGGGTCCGGGGGTCCAGAATGTGAAATACTGATCGAGCCGACATTCCGATCGTTCCAACATGACCTGGGAGGTAGACGTGACTTGTCAGAGCTGACGGATTCCAAATCGGACATCCGGTTCGAGCCCCACGCTCAAAAGTGCATTTTGTAAATGCACTTGGTTTCAAATCAAAGCAGCCGGGGTCCGGGGGTCCAGAATGTGAAATACTGATCCGACCGGTATTCCGATCATTCCAACACGACCTAGGAGGTAGACGTGACTTGTCAGAGCTGACGGATTCCAAATCGGACATCCGGTTCGAGCCCCACGCTCAAAAGTGCATTTTGTAAATGCACTTGGTTTCAAATCAAAGCAGCCGGGGTCCGGGGGTCCAGAATGTGAAATACTGATCCGACCGACATTCCGATCGTTCCAACACGACCTGGGAGGTAGACGTGACTTGTCAGAGCTGACGGATTTCAAATCGGACATCCGGTTCGAGCCCCGCGCTCAAAAGTGCATTTTGTAAATGCACTTGGTTTCAAATCAAAGCAGCCGGGGTCCGGGGGTCCAGAATGTGAAATACTGATCCGACCGATATTCCGATCGTTCCAAAACGACCTGGGAGGTAGACGTGACTTGTCAGAGCTGACGGATTCTAAATCGGACATCCGGTTCGAGCCCCACGCTCAAAAGTGTATTTTGTAAATGCACTTGGTTTCAAATCAAAGCAGCCGGGGTCCGGGGGTCCAGAATGTGAAATACTGATCCGACCGGCATTCCGATCGTTCCAACACGACCTGGGAGCTAGACGTGACTTGTCAGAGCTGACGGATTCCAAATCGGACATCCGGTTCGAGCCCCACGCTCAAAAGTGCATTATGTAAATGCACTTGGTTTCAAATCAAAGCAGCCGGGGTCCGGGGGTCCAGAATGTGAAATACTGATCCGACCGGCATTCCGATCGTTCCAACACGACCTGGGAGGTATACGTGACTATTCAGAGCTGACGGATTCCAAATCGGACATCCGGTTCTATCCCCACGCTCAAAAGTGCATTTTGTAAATGCACTTGGTTTCGAATCAAAGCAGCCGGGGTCCGGGGGTCCAGAATGTGAAATACTGATCCGACCGACATTCCGATCGTTCCAACACGACCTGGGAGCTAAACGTGACTTGTCAGAGCTGACGGATTCCAAATCGGACATCCGGTTCGAGCCCCACGCTCAAAAGTGCATTTTGTAAATGCACTTGGTTTCAAATCAAAGCAGCCGGGGTCCGGGGGTCCAGAATGTGAAATACTGATCCGTCTGGCATTCTGATCGTTCCAACGCGACCTGGGAGCTAGACGTGACTTGTCAGAGCTGACGGATTCTAAATCGGACATCCGATTCGAGCCCCACGCTCAAAAGTGTATTTTGTAAATGCACTTGGTTTCAAATCAAAGCAGCCGGGGTCCGGGGGTCCAGAATGTGAAATACTGATCCGACCGGCATTCCGATCGTTCCAACACGACCTGGGAGCGAGACGTGACTTGTCAGGGCTGACGGATTCCAAATCGGACATCCGGTTCGAGCCCCACGCTCAAAAGTGCATTTTGTAAATGTACTTGATTTCAAATCAAAGCAGCCGGGGTCCGGGGATCCAGAATGTGAAATACTGATCCGACCGGCATTCCGATCGTTCCAACACGACCTCGGAGCTAGACGTGACTTGTCAGAGCTGACGGATTCCAAATCGGACATCCGGTTCGAGCCCCACGCTCAAAAGTGCATTTTGTAAATACACTTGGTTTCAAATCAAAGTAGCCGGGGTCCGGGCGTCCAGATTGTGAAATACTGATCCGACCGGCATTTCGATCATTCCAACACAACCCGGGAGGTAGACGTGACTTGTCAGAGCTGACGGATTCCAAATCGGACATCCGGTTCGAGCCCCACGCTCAAAAGTGCATTTTGTAAATGCACTTGGTTTCAAATCAAAGCAGTCGGGGTCCGGGGGTCCAGAATGTGAAATACTGATCCGACCGGCATTCCGATCGTTCCAACACGACTTGGGAGCTAGACGTGACTTGTCAGAGCTGACGGATTCCAAATCGGACATCCGGTTCGAGCCCCACGCTCAAAAGTGCATTTTGTAAATGCTCTTGGTTTCTAATCAAAGCAGCCAGGGTCCGGGGGTCCAGAATGTGAAATACTGATCCGACCGGCATTCCGATCATTCCAACACGACCTGGGAGCTAGACGTGACTTGTCAGAGCTGAAGGATTCCAAATCGGACATTCGGTTCGAGCCCCACGCTAAAATAACTCAATTCAAAACTATGTTAGTTTTCAAATTTTAGTTTAGAATAATTCAAAGAAGTAGGTTGTACAATTGATATCTTTACAGTCTTTGATATTATGTTTGATTTAAATTCATGTAATCTAATAAAATATTTAATTTATCTTTATACTAATCTTTTTATCTATTTATATTTTTTTTTAATATAGGAGGATCCTTCTGCGAGCGGTACCAGAGGAAATGAGCAGGGCGGTGGGGATGAAGATATGGACGATCTGGAGGACATTTGTTGATTCCGTCGCTAAATATTTTTTATGTAACGTTGATGAGTTTATTCTGATATTTGATCTAATTTTAATTAAGTTTGATTTCGGATTTTTGTTCGTATGTATTTTTATTTTCGATGATTTTGTAAACAGGTTTTTAATACAAATTTGTAATTTTTTTAAAAAAGAAGAAGATAAATTTCGGACGGATTTTGAGACGGATCCGTCTCAAACTTTAGACGGATTTAGGGACGGAAATGATAACCGTGCGAAAGTGGCGACGGAAATAACGACGGAAATTAGGCCGTCTCAAATTTATGTTGGAATTTTAGAGAAGTTTTAGACCGACAGGGAGACGGAATTTAGTCCGTCTCTATTGCCGTGTATAAGTTGCGACGGAAATTACGACGAGAACTATTTTGCGTCGCAATTTTCAGATGGATGTTGTGCGTATTTTCTCCGTCGCAATATTTAGACGGATTTATAGACGGAAGTTTCCGTCCGAATTTGTCTCGTTATCGACGAAATTTGCGACGAATTATTTTTCCGTCGCTAGTTTGGGACGGATATTTGGACGGAATAAAATCCGTCGGTTATTTGTGACCCTTTTTTTTAGACGGCCATATTCCGTCCGAAGTCCGTCGCTAGTCCGTCGCAAAAACATTTAGCGACGGATTTTGCGACGAATTTGGGACGAAATATGGCCGTCGTTAAAACCGCTTTTTCTTGTAGTGCGAGTGTTTCAAGATCATTCTCTAACAAAAATGATAATTAATTTTCATCTCCCATTTTGCAAAGGTTGTGAAACGGAAAGAATTAAGTGATTAGGCTAAGAGTTTGTTTGTTTGTTTCATCGTAAAATATTATATATTTTTAAATTTTTTACCTAAAATTTTTTGTTAAAGATTAATTTGTAAAAAAATTATTTTTAAAAATATATTAATAAATATGTCACTGTATAAATCTGAATTATGTAAAAATGTCATATTTATTTACATATATATCACTTATTTTTATCAGCAACTTATAAAAAAATCACGTTTAAATGACATTTATATATTATTTGAATTAATATCACTGTTAATTTATTTTTAAGAATATTTTTTTTACAAATTCACCTCTAACAATGATTTTCATACAAAAATCTTTTTATTTTATGATATTTTTCTATTATTTATTTGATTACAAAACTATGTTGTAAATGGGATTATGTTGGCCAATGTGGTACTTAAATTTTTGTTTTTTGTTTTGGTTTATGAGATTTATGATCCACATTCACTTGAAATAAGATGAAGGAAAGATAAATTAAAATTACAACAAACCTACAAATAACTTATTTTATTTTACAGTTATCAAAACAAAATACTCTTTATTTTAAAATCAGAAAATGTATAATTTAAAAATCGGCGATTCCAAAACTGGAGAATTACATCATTTCACGGTGAAACCAACAACACCACCTTTAGTTAGGCTTGTCATCGGTCAGAAAGAATCGAACCTATGTCAAAATATTGTACCATTAATTAATTAATTTAGATGGTCTAATTACTTCCCTCAATTAAACCAATCACAGGCATTTTTTTATATGATCGAGCTAGCTAGTCATTAATTTAGTACAATTACTCGATCCAATCTCATTGTGAGATGCCACTGCATCCGCAAAGGAATTGACATGCTTTAGTCTGCTTTTCAAGGGCCTTTGATGTCTTTTATTAGACCATGATGTGATCAACCTCCTCCAAAAATCTAAATAAGTGGGGATTTGGAGTTTATATAGCTCAAGAAGAAAGATGAAACTATCACAAGGTCAATTATACGCATTCCCCAGATGATACCACCTACCATCTATGTTGACTGGTAGTAGTTCTGCTATTGCTGATCACCCCGAAGGATTGGAAGGGATGAGACTGGCGTAACATGCACATCTTTGTTGATGTGATGTGCAGAAAAATCATACATAGGGGTCATCTCACCCAGCTCAAGAGCACCGGATCAATGGGCCGCGTTTGTTTCGGATTGGTGGGATTTTTTAAAAAATCTCTGATAGGTGTAGTACGTACATCAGTGACACAATACAGATTATGAAGAATCTATTAGAATCTCTGGTGGTGTGTATATCTCGTTTCTTATGCCCGCACAAAAGACTAGGTGTCTTGGATGGTGGACATTGTTAGAGATTTCAATTATTAGAATCTCAAAATCATTTTTCAAGAGCCTAACCAAACCCAGCCTAAAAATAACACAAGGGGCTTCATCATGGCATTAGTTAGCCAAGTACAACACTGCCCACTTGTGATTATAGATCTAGTTTAAGCTTATATTAAGCTTATACAACTGTAGAATCACCTTCAAAGAAACATGGTAGGCTTTAAGTAACTAGACAGTGGAAAAAATGGTGATGTGGGGATTGTTTAGTTGTCTTTTTCTTCACGGACATTATTTGGAACAATAGTGAATCGTCCTCTTGATGTTGACATGGTGCTTACCATTGAGCAACTATTTCAACCTTTTCTTGACTCGTCATGTTGATGCTCAGCCAAAAAGCCATCAATCATACAGTTTGCCCCAGCGGCTCTTCTCTAGAGGCTAGCCTCTAATTTGCCATTGTCATGTTAATTTATCTATGATTAAATTTAACAATCTTTATAGATGAAAGTTATGTTCTTAGCATTTAGTTTTAATATAAAAAGTATTGAGTGAGAATGGTAATTATGACTAATTTTACAAATCTTCCCTGGTAATTTTTACAACCGTTTATGACTTTGAGCCAAAGGCAAAAAAAAAAAAAAAAACAACAACAACAAGAAAGGTGCATAAATGACTTCCAAGTCCAGCATCTTCTCAAAATAATTCCATTGAAAATCTGTGAGTCCAAAAATATTTCTAACCAAAAATGCATCAAAACACAATTGGGAATTAAAAAGCATATCCCCCCCCCCACAATATTATAAGGTTGGTTGGACATGTGCACTAGATAACGCGTGCTTTCATTGAAACCGTTAAAAAAAGGAGTAATTATATAGCATTCAAAACTTTTATCAGTAATAGTTTTTTAAAAAATAGGCGATATTTTTGTTGGAAGTATATCTTGTTGCGGATCTTTAGGGCATGACTAGGTAGGTGTCTATGCGATGCACACGAGTGTATAGGAAGGTATTGGATTTTTTTGCATGAAAATTATCATTAAATGATAATTTGTTAAATAATTATTTTTACAAATATATTGTCAGACATATTACTGTCTACATTTAAATTGTGCAAAAATGTTTATGCATGCATAACACTATTTTTGGTAAAAAATTTATAAAAAAATCATACTTAAATGTCATTTATACACTCTTTAAATTAACCCAATGATATACCTGCTATTATATTTTAAATAATAATTTTTTTATAAATGTATCTCTGATAATAATTTTCATGTAAAAATCTAAAAAATATTTATATCTTGGATTCTCAACCAAAGTACATTCAAATATTTAGTGTCGTATCAGAATTGTTAAGAATGTTATTTGAGGGGGAAACCGTGCAATTACGAGGTATCTCTACAGTTACCCTCTCCCTTGGTGGGGAAGAGGTCCAAGGTTTGAGACTTGATTCCCCCCCCCCCCTCTCCCTAAAAAAACCATACAATTAAGAGCTAGTTGGAGGGTTTCCACCTCTCCTTTGATGGGGAGAGGTCGAGGGTTCGAGACCTAGCTCCCCCTGAGAGCCCGGCCCTCCTAGGTCCTCGGGCCATCCAGTGGGAGTGGTCATGTACTTCCCAATTGGTGGCTCCACTCATTTGCACATTGCGCGGGGTGCGCGTGTAGACGTTTCATCCTAACATTACTATCTCTCGTGTCCACGTTTCCTTCCCTGATATCTCCCGTGGCCAAAAGAAAAATAATTTGTAGAATTAGGGATTTGCAGTTGTAGATCCATACTCTTTTAAGGTCACTTTGATAACGGAGTGGGTTAGGGGCGGGTAAGTCACCTTGGGTGGCTCACCTTTAACCCACTCCGGGTGACTTATTTCACTTTTTTGATTGGAGTGAAAAAATTCAAACTTATCCTTAATCAACTCCGATTAAGATAAAAAAAGTCAAATTAAGATTAAGTCACCTCACCTCGGATAATTCACTCTAATCCGACTTACCCTTTTTATCAAATGGGCCTTAACTATTAGACAGAGAACCCGATATAAAAAAAAGAAACTTCTGTTGCAGGCATGGTAGCTGCCCAACCTCTACACATGTGATATATACTTAGGATTTAGTCTAGTCGTGCATAAACAACCTCAAGAAGCAAATTATTGTAGCCGATTCAGCCGCTCATTGTGTTCTTATGACGTGTTGATTGCTTCGCGTTGTTGTAAGCCGTGGATACCTCCACTTAGTTTTAGAATATGAGGAGGTTTTTCTTTCTTTGAGTAGGTGATACCAGGGTTTGTCGT
Source organism: Amorphophallus konjac (assembly GCA_022559845.1). NCBI lineage: Eukaryota > Viridiplantae > Streptophyta > Magnoliopsida > Alismatales > Araceae > Amorphophallus > Amorphophallus konjac. Next base: position 189,135,441 of record CM040117.1, on the reverse strand, counting down.
CATGACTGATCCGTTCATTCCGGTCACGGTCCGGGATGGGTCGGGTCAGATGGGATACCCGACATCTCGATCCGTTCGGAAAGACGACGCGATTTTTTAAATGTTATTTTTTAAAAATAAAATTTTATTTAAATTGTAAATGATATATACATTTAAAAATATTAGAATGTAGAGTTATTTTTTGTGATCATATATTTATACTAAATTACATATAATTAATTATATAAAAATAACATATTATACCTCTTAATTAAACATCTTATTTGAAGAGATAAAAAAAGAACCTCTAATATGTTAAAGCAAACATAGACATAATAATGACATAATTCAACTCCACACATAAAGTATAAAATGACAAAATTCACTCATCTGACTCATCTGTGAATCCTGAATCCCAATCAGAATCAGATACATGAGACTGATGACCCGTATAATCTAACTCTATCCTAGTGGGTGAAGGTACATGTGGGTGAGTCCGAAATTATGTAACTATCTGCACAAAGGCTGGGTCATGTGCAGCGGTGGAGGGTACATAAAAATCTCTAAAAAAAGCTCTAACTACATGTATACATTGAAGTCTATCATCTGCTACTGGTGCGACTGGTGTTGGTGCTGGTGCTGCTCTAACTCTGGACGCGAGGAAGATCCTACTCCACCCGGTGCTAGTGGTGGGGATACCCTGGACGTAGAAGACGATGCCCCAGCTCTGTTACGAGAAACATATCCCTCCCGTAAATGTGTCCGAAAGTAATCTCGGACATCCTCTGGAACTAAGGAGCATGCACGGCAATCCCGTCCCACTCCCGCAAGGTGCTCTACAAATCTATGTATGCCGGTGACGCGATATCTATAGTATCTACAGTGCACATGTCGATCACCCTCAACAGTGAAACCATGCTCCCACGCAGGGTGACGTCGTCCGTCCATGATGACCTGTAAATGTTATAAAATTTTGTATTAGTAACTTGAATGATAAGTACAAAACTCAAGATATGAAGAAAATTACGATTAATTTATAAATACTCATAAATATAAATAAACGATACATACTCCTAATCATATGGACTCAAACTTGGCCACATCCCATCTCCAAATAATCTGACATTATACGTGCTCCGCAGATAGGATAAATAGTCTTCATAATGAATAGAACCTGCATAGTTCTCCCAGTACATGCGTACGTAGTATTCATAATGCTGGAAACCTTATAAGTACACAACCGGCGGTGGCGCAGCTGAGGGCTGAGGATATGGATGCGATGGGAAGAATTAACTACTGCTCTCAAAATCGCCATGATACATCGGCTGTTACTGCCATGACCGTCCATACTCACTTCCAGATCCTTGAGAGTCATGTGCGCTCATCCTCTCAAAATCAGGCAGCATGCCTTGATAGCTGGTACTGTCTGCAACAGAACTTCCATAGTAGGGATCCTAATAATCAGCTGCTCGTCTCGGCCCTAGCGGTGGAGCACCGTGGTCCTCATCTTGCGTGGCATGTGTGAAGTGTTGCTCCTCTCTCCATGTGGCACGTTCGCGGCCCCCATGACCTCTGCCTTGACCACTGCTATACTCTTTGCCACCAGCACTAGTATCCCCACAATGACTCCGTTGACCACCTTGAGAATTGCCATGACTATGGGATGAAGATCTTGTCGGTGTACTGTTGTCATCGGAGTCGTGACTCCCACTGATGCGGGGCTCAACAGATGGCTCAGGAGTGTCATCATCTGCATTGAGATCTAATGTCTCCAAGTCTACAATGTCCATCGGATTTACTGGTGGTTGTGTGCCCTTTTTGCTCTTGAATAATGTGGTTCATGATGATTGCTTCTTCTATGGAGCAGGCGGCCGCTCATCTGCTGCATGTTGTGTCCCTCTAGATGGTTGAGAATCGGAGGTTTTGTTAGATAAGAAGTTCGAGTCATTTCGTACTGTGTAAATATACGTATGAGTATACCTGAGACGACTGCATGGGTGCCTTAGACGCTGAGCGTCGTAGTGCAGCTGACTGAGATGGTTGTTTAGATGCTACCGAAGGCTACACAATTGAGCCAACAACAAAATCAATTAGCAATAGAATATAGCATATAAATCTTCTTGTAGTCATAAAAATTCACCTCTCTAAATGACGAACTCCCCCTAGTCTCTCTAGAAGTGGATATCCTTCTGGGTTCTGTAGATACTGAATGTCGCGGTACAGCAACGCGAGACCAGTGTTCATTTGTCAGATCAGCCTGTAATATATTTCTTACATCATCATACATAGATATACGCCTACGCTCTCTAATCAAATATGTGATTCGTTTTGTATATATTATTTCACCTGAGCTGGCAGTGGATGTGGATTTGTTGGAGGTTACATCAATCGCTCCCATGCTGTATCATCGTACACATACGATGTGTCTCCACCCCCAATGATGAGGTCTTCATCCAAATTAACTTCCTCATCACGTCCCGTTGCTGACTCGTCTCCAACCGTATGCACATCGATGCCATCTCCCTCCCCCAGTGTCTGCTGCACAGCCGCTACAAGAAAAGTATTAGGTCGTGGTGTCTCGCCTGGTTCTTCGTCCTCCTCGTCAAGTTCTGCCTTACCACGCTCAGTTGTGGTTCTTGCAACCTATGAAGCCATATGGTCATCATCGTCTCGCAAGTACACAACATCTGTTGGGTCGTAATCTCCCTCTCCTCCTTGCATCCTTCTGCACATGACAAACCTTTAGCTTCATGTTGTAATGAACATACACCATTTTGTCCAGCCTTCGGTGTGTTAGCCTTTTCCTGAGCTTGGTATGTAAGAAGGAGAATATTGACCAATTCCGCTCACACCCACTCGATGAGGATGTTTGGATAGAACTCTCATTGCGATCTTCCTTAATGTCGGTGCACTTGTGCCGTAATTTAGCCACCACTCAGCTGTGATTAAGACAGATGGCATACAATATAATAATTAGATGCAATAATTACTTATCGAACTATACAATGTGAATTGTGAAAATATATTACATGCATCGAGTCTGTCATGGCTGGCCACAGCATTTGGTGTCACAAATGAACCAATTGCCTCTCTAAATATTTTCATCTGCATTATCAAAAATAATAAGTACATAATTCATTTCATATTCTCAATGGCAAAATATCCAAGTATACCTCATTCAACGTATCAGCAGCAGCTGTTGGCCAGCGAGATAATCGGTCTACCACAATGTTGATGGATTCTATCAAAGTATCATCATAAGTGAGGCCCTGAGCATATTGAAAGGTCGGGTGTAGGTAGTACGCTGCAATCACGAGACGACAAAATTTTTGTATCATCTGAAGATCGTGGCTCATTTATTGTTTGAGACTGTAAATTTTTACTTGCCATGTGTAGATCGCAGCTCATTTACCTGTCCCATCTTTCCTCCACAATCTCTAAGATAGTGGGTCCATATTTCTTTGACGTCGCAAGAATCTTCCGCTTTGCAGCTTCAATTTACTGTACACTAACCCCATGGTTGGTACTCTTATCCCCATCCACACATCTCAGTACCTCACACAGTGGCTCTATCAATGATACTAATATCTTGACTCTATCCCAAAAGTTACTGGTGTTGATAATCCCGTCGACCTCCCCTCCTTCACGTGAAGCGGTAAAAGAGAAACTCAGTCAAGTCTCACCCCTAAACATTTGTTTCAACCCATCCTTGTGCTTCAGAAGGCTATGCAATGCGATGTAGTTGGTGACAAATCGTGTGATGCTTGGCCTCAATAGTTCGCCACCACAATACTCTCTCATCTATGCCAATACAAGTGTGTAGTTGTAGATATATTTTGTGACTTTTTGTGCCACCTCGACCACAGATTTAACTACACGAAGCTGACCAATCTCTTTCAGCATCAAATCTACTAAGTGTGCTGCACAGGGGGTCCAGAAAATGTGTCGTCTCATCCTCATCAACTCTCCCCCAACCTTCTTATAGTTTGAGCCATTGTCTATCACCATTTGAATAATGTACTCTTCCCCGATCTTGGTCACCACTTGTTCCATCAATGACAAAATATATTGATAACTATAGACTTGGCCTGACGCATCCACTGATCTGTGAAAGAAAACTTGTCTATCACAATAAACAAGGAAGTTGATTAGGCCACTTTTTGTGGTACCTGACCATCCATCACATATTAGTGTGACTCCGTACTTTGACCATTTTTGTTTGAATGAGTCAACATAACTCTTGATCTCAGCAACTTGTTCATCAAGATATATGCCGGCCAACTCTCTTGCTGTAGGCAGTTGCACGTGTAACTCAAGAACTTGTGCTTCCTGAAACATTGGCTTGTAGTAAGGGCTGTTGGCCACATTGAAAGGTAGACCCGCATGTTACCACCATTTTGCAACGGCCTGTCCACGTTTCCATTTAGGCCTCTTCTGGCCATATGCATCATCCACCCTTGTTTACTTGCCATGCTCTAGGGATAGTGCACCGGACTCCACATCTTCAATATTGATCGATTGTGTCCTTTTCCTTTGTGAACCTGAGTCATCAGTGAAAAAACTCCTTGGTGAGGACACCACAGCCAGAGTACGGCTCGACTCAGTGAGCCGCCGGTACCGGACACGCAGCACGACTCGATCGACACCGACATCTTTGTGGCTGGGAGACAGTGTGGAGACCGCACCTGAACTTTGATATTTTAGTACGTATTTTTATATGTATTTGTATTTGGTACGTATTTGGTTATATTTGGTGTGTATTTGATATGTATTTATGTTGTATTTTGGTTTGTATTATTTTGGGTTTTAATATTAGGTCAATGGAGAATATTGACCAAGTATTTGTATTTTGATTTATTATGGTCCAAGGGGGGATTAATATGGTCCAAGGGGGATAAATAATCAAGCCATTTTTGTTGACTTGGAGAGAGTGGCGCCCCCTCTCTTGTCCTCTTATGGGGTTATTTTAATCCCACTTTGTCTCCCTTTTCCCCATTATATCCCCTTGACCAAGGGCATCTTAGGTCATTTATTTAGGTCTAGGGTTTAGTATATAATGTCTCTTGTGTCATTTGTGAAAAAATAATGAAGAATTATATTGGAAAGGCCATGGGCGCACCCCCTCTCTCTCTCTCTTGTTTTTGCTAGCTCTTCTTCTTCTTCTTCTATGCTGCATCAGATCTAGGGTTGAAACCCTCATATTTCTGAGTGATCTTCCTCTCCTCCTCTTCCTCTGTCTACTGTAATCGACCACCGCCGCCGCCGCCTCTGTTCGTGCCGCCATCAAGTCACCACAACCTAGCTTCCACCCTGCTATCATGAATTTCGAGATTCTTGGACAGAAGCTCAGTAAAAAGGTTGGTACCGAAGATCCGACCATCAGATCATCGTCATCTTTCGAGGGCGTCTTCTGCTAGGTCTTATTCAATCCCACTTTAAATTTCACGCAGATCAGAGCCCATTTGAGTCCCTTCCCAATCATTTGTTTTCCCCTCTCACAGTCTGCCTGTGTGCAGATCTGCGAGATAGTCACATGATTGTCTATTTTTCCCACCCCCAAACCTCATCAGAAAATTACAAAAAAATTATGTGCGTGATCAACACTTTATCCCCTCTCTCCACAAAAATCCCCAAGTCCTAGATATACCATTTTATTTTTGGTCAAACCCCATAATCAGGTAGATCTCGTTCAGCCCTGTTAGATCGGTCATCCAAGCCAGCAGAAGTGACTGTGTTGTAGAAGTTTTCATTTTCAATCCAACCGTTGGATGGGCCTGAGTTTCCAGTATGTCGAATCCCTCGGAGTGATCTTCGGAACGGCGCTAATTTCGCCCCGATCCGACACCGCATCTAGTCGTGAGGGCCGTTTTCGTGGGAGTGCACAGTTCTTCCCCGAACCAGGCCAGCAAGGAGGGCGACCGTACAAATTCATCGGAAAATACGCCAGAGAAGATTTGGCAACGGCCATTCCCAGGGGTCGACTAGGGACCCTCCGCCTTCGTTCCGGTGAACCGCCGCCTTCAGAAGTTCTCTGGGGGTCGTCGTCCCTTTGGAAGTCCTTGTTCGCTGTCCTGCCGGCCAGCAATTCGCAGAACCGGAGCCGCTGCCGCAACCGCCCGGAACCCGCCGCCTTGCTGCCCGCCAACCCAAGTTCGGTGCTCCCGACGCCATTGTGTAGCCCTTTACCTCCATGCGTGGAGTGGGCAATAAAAATCACTATTGTAATTTAACTTTACCATTGTGCCGGGAGTTACGGAACTTGGCCGAGACGTCTTCCCCACGCCCCGAGCTTGGAGGTACACTCGCTTCCCTCTTTGTCTTACTTACTTAGATAGTTTAAGTTCTTAATGCTGCTACATGTGAGTTAGTAATTTCCTAGCTAGTTAAAATTTAGTCACCGCTGTGAATTATGAGTGCGAGACCCATCTCGTGACTCATTCCGAGCACGAGAGTGAGTTGATCACCCGAGACTCAATGCCGGTTTATCAACCGCGCAGATCGACATGTTTCCTTCGCTAGGGATGAACGTGAGCGAGCACTTCTTGTTTGGGGCACGTTCGCCTCTTCAGGAACCACGTTAGGTGCCAAGCCATTCGTGTCGTCGCTGGTTGCATCGTCGTTGGGTCGCGTCGTCACCTAGAGTCCAAGGTTCGCAACAAGTTCGAGTCAAGTCTCATTGTCATCCCACATCACTCCTCATGCCCCGTGCTTGTCGAGTCGTAGATGAGCCACGACTGCCTGATGTTCCAGTCCTTGCCGTCTCGCGGCTTCACACTCTCGTCTCTTTGGGATGTCTTGCCTCATCTCTACTCTGATGTACTGTTTCACGAAACTCCGCTTCATATGGATCATTCACCGTGACAAACACATTAGGCTGGTCAGTACGCGCTTGTTGGTCTTCGTCACTGGCTGTCCACGTGCATTCATCCTCGTCGCTGCCGCTTGCTCTTCTGCTAACTGCGGCTTCATCTCTTTTCTTCTTTTTTTCCTTTTCTTACATCTCAACTCTCTTCTCCCACAGGTGCCTGGCCATTGCAAGTTTCACATCTCGAGGCATATGGATACACCCAGCAACCTCAGAGTATGCTGCACCGGCTCCTCCTGCCAAGTGCTTCTTCAACCGAGACACACCTCCTCGCCGGTGTTCTGTTTTACAGTAGTTGCAACACCAACACCTACGGTTGCCATCCAACATAACTCCGCGTAACCATCCAATGTCATTTGGACGTTCCGTAGGAGCCATAGAGTGCTTAAATATATCTCCTAAATTTGAGAAATCTAAATTATAAATATGAAATTTCATTGTTCTACATCTACAACTAAAAAATTTAAAGAATACTTCTAAATTGAATCTACAATTTTTGTTACAAATATAATTTTAATGAAAACAATAGCATTATTTTTACATCATGTAAAACTAAATGTATTGTTTAATATAAAAAAAATTAAATCTACAATTTTTATTACAAAAATAATTGTAATGAAAATAATAAATTTAATTATACAACATGTAAAACTAAATGTATTATTTAATACATCTAAATTAAATCTACAATTTTTGTTACAAATATAATTTTAATAAAAATAATAAATTTAATTCTACAACATGTAAAACTAAATGTATTATTTAATACATCTAAATTAAATCTACAATTTTGTTACAAATATAATTTTAATAAAAATAATAAATTTAATTCTACAACGTGTAAAATTAACTGTATTATTTAATACATCTAAATTAAATCTATAATTTTTGTTACAAATATAATTTTAATTAAAATAATAAATTTAATTCTACAACATGTAAAACTAAATGTAATATTTAGGGTTAATTACCCCTATACCCTTGAAAAATTGTGCAATTACCCCTATACCCCTACCTTTATTCTATTTACCGTAATACCCCTGAAATCCTTAAAAAATAGCCATTGTGCCCCTCCACAGGGGTATAGGGGTAATTTTCTATTTTAAAGATTCTTAAGGATAGGGGCACAATGACTATTTTTTAAGGATTTTAGGGGTATTACGGTAAATATAATAAAGGTAGGGGTATAAGGGTAATTGCACAATTTTTCAAGGGTATAGGGATAATTAACCCTAATATTTAATACATATAAATTAAATCTACAATTTTTGTTACAAATTAAATTTTATATAGAACCATCGAATATAATTTACAATCCGTAAATTTATCTAAAAATTTAAAATCATTCGTAAAATATTTATCACTAAATTTAAATTTAAATTTAAAACATCTATAACTAAATGAATTAAATAATACATCTAAATTAAAATTTAAATATCTAATAAAAGCTATTCTAAAATTTCTACAACTAATAAAATCTAATTTAATTAAACTAAAAATTTAATTAAATTTTTTTAACCCCACCGCCCCCCGCCCCACCCCCACCTCCCCCACCCCCGTCCCCCACCGGCTGACCCCCCTCCCCCACCCCCACCGTCCCCCACCGGCGCCACCGGCGCCCAGCTCCCCCCCCTGCCCCACCCCCAGCTCCCCCCCACCCCCACCGTCCCCCTGCCACCTCCCCCCACCCCCACCGTCCCCCACCGCCCCTCTGCCCCACCCCCCTCCCCCACCCCAGCCCCGTATCCCACCCCCACCCCCCTGTCTGGCTCATCATCGTCCCCCACCGGCGCCCACCGCCCCCTCCGGCCTCACCGGCCAGATCTGACGGGTGGGAGGTCGGAGGGGGCGGTGGGCGCCGGTGGCTCCCTCCCCACCCGTCCCACCCCCCCAACCTCCCATCCGTCCCACCCCAACCTCCCTCCTCCCTATTTCCCACGCCCCCCCGTCCCCGTCCGGCCTCCCACCGCCGCAGACCACCTCCTCCGCCCTCCACCGCCCTCCCACGCCCCCCACTGGCCACCCTCCCCCATAGAAAAAAAAATTCAAAAACCGAAGCTTAACTCTGATGGCCGGTCCCAGCCGCCCATCGATGCCGCTGGCCACCGTCCACCGACATCCACCGCCGCTCGCCACCGTCCCTGGATGCCCTCCACCGCCCCTGGACGCACCCCCACCAGCCCGTTAAATGGGTGGACCGGCACGAGCCGGCCAACCCGCACGTACCCAGCCATCCCGACCACAGACCGGTCTGGTACGTGGCGGGACGCACGGGACCGTGCGGTCCAGTCCGTCCCGGCCACGACCCACGGCCCGGCCGCCCCACTTACCGCCTGGGACGGGTCGAGTCGTGCGGGTCAGGTCGTCCCGACCCGAGATGGCAAACCCTGGGTGATACAATGACCAAATCTTTACATCTTTTCTCTAACAGATGGTTTAAATTTGAGATCTCTTGATAATTTTTCTTTTGTGGAGAATTTTTGGTACGAAGTTGTGGATGATAACTTTTAGATTCAGAGATCCCACCATGATGATTTTGCATCTACCAGGAGTAAGAGAACGTAGCCCTCCTAATTAGGGGACTCTCCTACGTACAACCCCAAATGGTAAATCTCCGATCCATATTTACTATTTTTTTTGGTAACGGGGAATCTAGTAGAGTGGTACGGAGAGCTGAGCGATTACAGGGCCACCCGAGTTTGAGTCTTACCCAACGCATCAAGTCACTCCTTTTTTGTACCACCGCCATAAAACCCCGGGCTCACATCCCTCGAGGATTAAATGTGAGCCAGGTAAACCCTCCCCCCCCCCCCGGGGCTCGATCTATATTTACAATTGGGAAGGTGCGGAGAGAATAGGATAATGTTTGATCCCTAGTCACTCTCTTAAAAGTTCCCTCATATATATTGCTTAGTCATAAATCCATTGACAATTTAGAAGAAGAGATTGAACAATAACATGAGCATTCCAACTACAAAAGAGTTTATACAAAAGACACTTTCTTAATTAAAATGTCATCTACCCTTCCATTAATACGCAGTGTTGTTGATACACCTCTTTCTGAATTCTCTTAGAAGGTTATGCTTAAGTATTCCAGGGAAAGTAATATTAATGTAAATGGAAATGAGTTATCGATGGCCTTCTCATCAATTCTTCTTCCATTCCAACGGTCATCATACTTTAATTGGAGCGAAGTCTACATTTTGAGTTGGGTTAGGAGTCAAGTCATGCTAGTATAATTTTGATGGAGTCAAATAACGCAAAAGTCGATGTGTTTATGACTGGACACCACGTATATTTAGGGAGCGCAGACAGCGTGGGTCCACATTTTGATTAGAAGGGTTTCAAGTGAATGCATCCTAGTGGGTGTTTGGAGATGCGTTCACCCTAGATTTCGCCGTGAATTCCAATCATTGGAATCTATGACAAAGACGAACACATTTCCAAATGAACCAATTGCCCCCGACTTCTGTAAGGTTCTAGATTTTTGCAGGAAGAGAGAGAGAGATTGAATCATCGACGGGGGCAACCGAAACCTCCAAAATCTTGAGAGAGACTGCTTCTCGGGTATAGTGGGCAGATTTTGGACATGCTTTCTAAAAATACCCTCCCCCTCACCTGCAGTTACCAGACTGTTAACTACCACCGTCGGAGAAGTTGTCGTTGCCACTACGAGCGTTACCATTGCTCACCCTTGCTGTTGCAACTCTGCAGGCGACCGACCATGGCTGTTGCTATCGCGGTCACCCTCGAGTCGCCATTGCTCACCCTTGCCACTGCAAATCTATGGGCGACTGTTCGCCCTCGCTACTACTGTGCTTGCCCTCGCTCCTCCACTACTTGACCTTACCTCTACCGACTCACCTGCCGCACACCCGCCTACGTTATCCGCTGCGCACTCGCCTGCTATGCTGCTCGCAGTGGAAACGAGGAAGATGAACAGTTCCGAGTAAATCATTGTAGCTTAAATTCAAAGAGCTATAGTGATTTGTCGCGAACAATGCAATATTTTGGGATGAATTCCCCAACATTGTTCATGCTACAGGGATAACGATAAAAGAGAGTAAAAATGTCATTTTCCCATTGCCACCCAGGCATCCACAGTGGCTTCAACCCATGCCAAATATAATTCAAAATTTTTCAAAAAAACTCTGACGGAGAGGATGACACACAGATCGGAGATTTTGAAAAATCCATAAAGGCCCATCACGTTTCCAAACGTGGCCTTAGACGCATATACATATAAAGATGAGATTTTTGATTTTAACTCTCTAAAAACTTTCAAAATTAAGAAAAAGTTCCTCTAATCCATCTATTTAATCTAAAGCTCACATATTCTTCTTCGTCACATAAAAGGGCCCTTGTCATCTGTCATTGTAAGGTAAAGGTTGGTTAGGCTAACCTACCCATGGTTTGGCTTGACCGGATGAGAGAAATAGACTATAATATCTTTGTCTAACTTAGAGAGAGAGAGAGAGGGAGAGAGAGAGAGGGTGGTGGGTTAGCCTGCATGTGGTGTGGGGGTGGCCTCGGAGGTGGCGGTGCCGGCATGGGGGTCGTGGGTGACATAGGGAGAGGTGGCGGGCTATGGGTGGGGAGAGAGAAAGAGAGACATAGGGAGGAGTGAGAGAGAGTGCGAGAGAGAGAGAGAGAGAGAGGGGGAGAGAGAGAGAGGGGAGAGAGAAAGAGAGACAAAGAGGGGGAGAGAGAGATAGAGTGCGAGAGCAATTGTGACGCGGATGGCATCGGGAGAAGGATCGACAGCAGCTCCAAGGGGACGAACAGGACGAGATAACTTACTGTCTCGCACAGCTCGGCCTCACGCCAGACGGTCTCACAATGAGCGACATACTCTTCTCACAAGGGAGTTAGAGGGAAGGAAAGGAACAAGTGAGAATGGCTCTCACGTAAGACACTCTTTCATTTGATTTCATCATATGAAAATATACACACTTAGCCTTCCTTATATAGGAGGAGGCTATAACATCCATACCCATAAACTTTTCCTAATAACATTTATACCCAAGCCTAATAAAACAAACTCACCTACCTAACTTTTAACTCTTGGGTTTTAATAAAATAAAATACACAAAACACACATGTTTATTGACTATGACTAGTCTAATAAGACGAAAGTAAATATACGTATTTTACTTACATACACACAAATACTTAATACATAAATAAAATACTCAGGATGCCGAGTCTTCGAGTGAATCTCCGAGCCACAAACTCGGTGTCGGGACAGTGTGGCGTCGGCTCTGAGTAGTGGGTCTGGTAGTGGGCCCGGTGTCCCCACCAACCCTCCCGGGACGGCTGGAACTCGACTCCGTTGAGTAAGGGGGGGCACGGTTATGGTAGTGCTCCAGTAGATCTGGATCGAGGCGCTGGAGATCTTCCCGGCTGATCCAGGAATCATCTGATGGTGGACGGTCCCGCCAGAGGACAAAGTAGCGCTGGTACACCCAGCTCCGTGTAGTTGTCACCTGCTCATCCAGTATCCTCTCAATTTGCTCCCGCGGTGCTCTCTAGGCTGTGGGACGCACAGGGGTGGGCTCACTCTCAATAGGAGGAGAAGGCTCGAAAGGGTCACTAGGAATCGATGTAGGTTCCTTGTATGCCACTAGGTCTGTCACATTAAAGGTCGAGCTAATCACATATTCGGGAGGTAAGTCCATAACATAAGCATTGGAGTTAATCTTCCGTAGGATTGGGAAGGGACCATCACTACGTGCTTGCAACTTTTTAACGGCTCCCAAGGGGAGTCGTTCGGGGTGGACCCGTACCATAACCAAGTCACCTTCTTAAAATTTATGGTGACGCCTATGTGAATCAGCTGACTCATGCAGACTACTGACGTGCTGTGCAAACTCTTTGGCTGACTTGGACATTCTAGACTCGAGGGGAAGGTTGGGTAGGGTGGACCCGAGGGTAAGCTCAATAGCGTGTTGTACATCACGCATGGGAGGGAGTCGAGAAGGCAAGTCCTTGGGGACTATGCCTTGGAAGTCCTGCAGTATTGCCGGGACTTCAGTTGGGATTGTGACTCGGGACTCCTTGGGTGTGATGGTGATGTCAACAGCCAAAACATAGGCACCCTCAGCTACCTCTCTATTTAGCTCACCGACATTTATGGAGTCAAGGCACCTAACTAGGTCATTACCAACCTTAGGGGCCTTAGACATGGGTGTGATAGATGCAGGAGAAGAGCGAAGGGGAGGTTTCCCTTCAGTGGGAGTTTGTGGATTCTCTTGAATTTCGGGAGTTCCAGTGGGAGTGGAGGTGGAACTCTTACCCGAGGTCACCTTTGGGGGTGTCGGGTATAACTGAATCGTCCTCCCATTGTGAGAGAAGGAACACTGATGGGACCGACCAAATGTAGCGAGGTCTACATCATAGATCCATGGTCATCCTAAGATGACGCTCCCGGCCTTCATAGGCATTACGTCACATAAGATTTGTCCTTAGTAGGACTGGAATTGGATGGGAATGACACATGTGGTGGTGACTGGGATAGAAGTGTCATCGACCCAAGCCACATTGTATGGACTTGGATGAGGGTGCGTAGGTAGGCCTAAACGGGAGACAAAGTCTGACGAGACTGCATTGATACAGCTCCCGTTGTCAAGGATCACTTTGCAGGGATGAGAGTTCACCATGATGTAGGTTTGAAAGATGGAGGTTCGACGCCAATCATCCTCCTAGGGTGTTGAGATACAGCGAACTACACCCAATCTTTTCTGGCTAGAACTCTCGGCAATGCCAGCCTGCATGTACTCGACATACATGCCATCAAATATTGCATCCATTTTCTCAAACTGGGTGACGAGGTCAGGATCGACCATATATCTCTCCTGATCCATGGTTGTTTGTAGAGTTGAAATGTGCTCTAGATGGCCTTATGAATCCCTAGACAAAGTGGCATGCATGGGCTCGGACCAAAATGATGCAGTCTTGCGACCGATAATTAACAAGCTGTGGAACCAGCTGATATGCAAAGGGTCTATTTGAAAGGACCGGTCAGGAAAAAGTTGCTTGCTCGTAGGCGAAGTAGCCGTGGAATTACCTCCTGATTAATTAGGGTGCCCTATGTGACAATTTAGGGCTTTAAGGATTGGTGCATATAAGCTCTCTCTTGCCGTCCACAGCGATGCACTCAGGAGACTAGCTGCATGGATCGGGCTCTCTCTCACTTCGTCGCGCGGCAATTGAAAAGATACTAAATGAGCAAGTGATTGGAGCACGTACCTAGCTGACTGAAAATTTTAGCTCCGACCGGAGACGAAGGCGAGCGGGGACGTGCGTGCCCGCACGGCGTTGATGAAGCTTCGTGGTTACAATGAATTCACTCCGTGCAGGGAGGTTTTAATTTATCACAAAATCACTTAATTTGAAATTTTTCTCTCGCAGGGGAACAAATTAATCAAATTTCTCTGCATAGGGAGACTTAGTGGCATGTACGTTCCGTAATTTACGGACCGTCTGTCTGCTTCCGGATGACTAGGGCACCGATCGAGCTGTTGTTGTGGAATTTGGGTGCTGGTCGAACTGTCGTTCCCGGTGCCACGATCAATAAATTAATCCAATAATATATATATAGAGTTATATAAGATTATATATATAGATATATAAATATATATATATATGGATATATATAAGATTATATATACCCCAAATATATATATAAATTATATATTATATATTATATATATATTTAGCACACTCTTTTTTTCTCGATTTTCAAACTCTCTCTTTTTTTCAAATTTTAACTACTCTTTTTTTGACTTTTCAAACTTTTTTTTTCAAACACTTTTTTTATTTTCAAACTTTACCTACCCTCTTTTTATGACTTTTTCAAATCCTTTTTTCCAATCTATTTTTTTGACTTTTTTCTAACTCTTTTTTCAAAGCACCCTCCTTTTTTTTCAAGCCTTTCGACAGGTCAAAAGAGATGGCACGGGTGACGAGGTTTCTCATGCATGTCTCACGCACCAAAGGTCTTCACATGCAACTAGCGGATGGTGCTCCAGTCAACGCGCAAAGCATGCAGGCAAATGCGGCCTTCCAACGCGGGCGATGGTGGGCTCACGATGGGAGGTGGCTTCAGGCGAATGCTTCGCGCGGCTGGTGCGGTTTCAACGTGCAGAGGCACGGCGGGAGGAGCCCACATAGGGCAGGCGACCGATGCAGTAGGGGCCCAGTGAGCCTGCGGATGGTGCACGCGGTGGGCGTGGACGCGCCTGCGGATGGCGCACGTGGCGGTCGCGGGGGAGGGCGGCACTTGCTGGCTTGGACGCGGCCGCGCCTGCTATGGTGCGGGCTGTTGGCTCGGACGGGCGCGTGCGCGCCTGTGGGTGGCGCACGCGGCGGTGCAGGTTCGCGGGCGAGGTCAGCGTGGCCAGGTGGTGATGGGTCCGCAGCGGCGGTAGCGCTCGCGGGCGCTGGACGAGAGAGAGAAAGAGAATGAGAGAGAGAGAGAGAGAAAGGTGGGAGGGAGAAACAGAGAGAGAGGGAGAGTGCGGTGTGCGCGTGGGTGAGAGATAAATTGGGAGAGAGAGAACGGGCGGGAGAGAAAAACCGAGAGGGAGAGAAAGAAATAGAGAGAGAGAGAGAGCGCGGGAGAGAGAGCAACCGAGAGGGAGAGGGAACGACGCTGTGTGCGCGTGAGGGAGGGAGAGAGAGTAACAGAGAGATGATCAGGGCGTGAGCATGGAGGTGGCGGGGGCTATGCAGATGAGGGAGATCGGTCGGCGCGCAGGGGGCGGTTGCAACCGGGAGAGGTTGCCGAGGTGTTGGCGTCGGGTGAGGAGGCTGCGGGTGAGAAATTGGAGGCGACAGGGTGGTCACCGGAGGGTGCAAGGGTGGTCGCGGGACTGCCGTGGGGTGGCTGAGAGTTGAGGAGGAGAAGAGGGAGAGGAAAGGGAAAAGGGAGATGGGGTCGCGGGGTTGCCGATGGCGACGGGCCCAAGCGAGGGCAGCGGCTCCAATAAGTACCGGTCGTCCGGCGAGGACCTGCCGGGGTTATTTCTACAGGAGCTTACGTTCAAGGAGAGGAGGAAGAAGAAGTACAGGGGGGAAGGCACGGTGGGAGGAAGGAGAATCAAAATTAAAAAAGGAAATTAATGAGAAAGTTGAGAGAGAGAGAGAGAGAGAGAAACAGAGAGAGAAATAAAGAGAGAAACGCAGGTTTTTTTCCTATTTTTTTTCTTTTTCTATATTTTTTCTTCTCTGAATCAACAAATAAAATTCAACTATTCTTTTCCTTTTCTCTTTCTTTATTTTTTCACTTCTAGCAATCGAGAGATAGCGGGAGAGACGTCGGGGTCGTCGGAGACGTCGTTGTTGGGCTCTGATACCAAATCTGACGCGGACGGCGTCAGGGGAAGGATCGACAGCAGCTCCGAGGGGACGAACAGGACGAGATAACTTATTGTCTCGCATAGCTTGGCCTCACGCCGGACGGTCTCACGCCGGACGGTCTCACACCGGGCGACACACTCTTCTCACAAGGGAGTTAGAGGGAAGGAAAGGAACAAGTGAGAATGGCTCTCACGTAAGACACTCTTTCATTCAATTTCATCATATGAAAACATACACCCTTAACCTTCCTTATATAGGAGGAGGCTATAACATCCATTCCCATAAGCTTTTCCTAATAACATTTATATCCAAGCCTAATAAAACAAACTCACATACCTAACTTTTGACTCTTGGGTTTTAAGAAAATAAAATACATAAAACACACATGTTTATTGACTATGACTAGCCTAATAAGACAAAAGTAAATATATGTATTTTACTTACATACACACAAATACTCAATACATAAATAAAATACTCAGGATGTCGAGTCTTCGAGTGAATCTTCGAGTCACAAACTCGGTGTTGGGGCAGTGCGGTGTCGACTCCGAGTAGTGGGTCCGGTAGTGGGCCCGGTTCCCCACCAAATTGGGAGGGCACCGGAGGGGGTATCCCACTCCAACGTCAGCACCCCACTAGGGATCGTAGAGAGAGAGAGTGCGAGAGCAAGTGGGAGGGCACCGGAGGGGGTATTCCCCTCCAACATCAGCATTCTACTAGGGGTCATAGAGAGAGAGGGAGGAGAGAGAGAGAGACAGAGAGGGGGAGAGCGAGAGAGAGAGTGCAAGAGAGAGGGGGCATCGACAGATTGGAGAGGGAAATCGATAGAATGCAGGGAGAGGCGACAGGCTTCTGGGTGGGAGAGAGAGAAAGGGAGACAGAGAGTGGAGATTGAGAGAGAGTGCAAGAGAGAGAGAGGGGGGAGGGAGAGAGAGACAGAGAGGGGGAGAGTGAGAGAGAGTGCAAGAGGGAGTGGGAGGGCACTGGAGGGGATCTTCCTCTTCGGTGTCGACACCCCTCTGGGGTTCATAGAGAGAGAGGGGGGAGCGAGAAAGAGAGATAGAGTGGGGGAGAGTGAGAGAGAGAGTGCAACAGAGAGGGGGGAGACCAACGGACCGGGGGGGAGATCGACGGACCACAGGGAGAGATGGGGGCTTCTAGGTGGGGGAGAGAGAAAAAGAGAAAGACAGAGAGGGGATAGTAAGAGAGGGTGCAAGGGAGAGAGAGGAGGGGGAGAGAGAAAGAAAGACTAAGAGGGGGAGACTAAGAGAGAGAGAGTGCAAGAGGGAGTGGGAGGGCACCGGTGGTGGTCTAGCTCTCCCTTCAACGGCAGCACCCCACTAGGGGTCGCAGAGAGAGAAAGAGAGAGAGGGGGGGAGAGCGAGAGAGAGGGGGGGATTGGCAGTTCGGAGGGGGAGACCGAAGGGAAAGACGGTGGGCTTCTGGGTGAGGGGAGAGAGAAAGAGAGAAAGATAGAGAGGGGAGAGTGTTAGAGAGAGAGTACGAGAGGGAGTGTGAGGGCACTGAAGGGGGTCTCCTCCTCTAGCACCGCACCTCACTAGAGGTCACAGAGAGAGAGAGGGGGGGGGGAGAGAAAGAGAGATAGATAGGGGAGAGTGAGTGAGAGAGAGAGAGAGAGAGTGCAAGAGGGATTGGGAGGGTACCAAAGGGGGTCTCCCCCTCTGGTGCCGGCACCCCACTGGGGGTCACAAAGAGAGAGGGGGAGAGTGTGAGAGAGAGAGTACGAGAGAGAGGGGGGAGACTTGCAGAGCGGAGGGGTAGATCGACAGACTACAAGGATAGGCGGCGAGATTCCGGGTGGGGGAAAAAGAAAGAGAGATAGAGAGGGGACAGTGAGAGAGTACAAGAGAGAGGGGGGGAGAGAAAAAGAGAGATAGAGAGGGGGAGACTGAGAAAGAGAGAGTGCAAGAGGGAGTGGGAGGCCACCAGAGGGGGTCTCCTCCTCAGGCGCCAGCACCCATTGGGGGTCAAAGAGAGAGATAGAGGGGGGAGTGGGAAAGAGGGACAAAGTGGGGGAGAGCGAGAGAGAGTATGAGAAAGAGGGGGGGACCAGTGGACCAGAGGGTGTGGTAGACGGTCGGAGGAGGGGAGGGTGGCGGTGTCCATTGGCCCGAGATATGGCAAACCAAGAGGGGGGTGAATTGAGTTTGATTAAAATAATGTTCAATTTTCATAGAAACCACGTAACCTTTTGGATTTAATTATTAAAATATAATCCCTTTATTCTATCTAAAGATTATCAATCTTTCATGCAAGTTACCTTATTCTAATAGATCATGCATGTGTGATACTTGCAGAGAATGGAGAGGGAAATAAAGAGCAATCACACAATGGACACCATGATTTTTATAGTGATTTAGATTCACCCGTGGTGAACCCTAGGTCCACTACCTCCAACCCAGAGGATTTACCACTCATTATCCAAATGAAAAATCATGGGTGAATGATCACCCACAAGTAGTGCAACCTGTACCAACCATAGGGGGCAACCCACACAACCATAATGGTGCCACACGCATCAACCACAACAATACCTAGTGCCACATGCACCAATAACCACAATAATAAGTTGCAACCAACACCTCACAACACTATGGTGCCACACGCATCAAGAACCACAAAAAGGTGCAACCCGCATCTCACAGCATCTTGGTGCCACACATACACTAAGAACAACACCCAAATTGCACATCTACAATCCGAAACACACGTTAATTTATTCTTCTCGATTTACAATGAAGCACAAATGAAAACTAGAGAAAAATAAGAACTAGGGGCCATGAAGAAACTCCCCCTTAGTAGATGTTGGATCTAGAAAGTGAGGAATAAGTCTTGATTATAGTAGACACACCCTTGAGTCCTCTTGTAATAGAATGCCGATGGAGCACAGGGAGGGAGAAGAAAACTAGTTCATTGAAATACACACAAATTTCTCTTCCACATAGCCTCTGTGGACGCACTTTTTATTAAACAATTGTTTTATTAGTTTATTGGTTTATTGGATGTGTTTATTTATTTATTGGTGCGTGGGCGTGTTAGTCACGAAGTGACGATTTATTCGGGCTTCATGGAAGCCCTTGGTGCGCTCGATCTGACCAATCAGATGATTATGTGGTTCGTGTCGGGATCGCAACCCCCCGCGCCATAAAGGTCACAACGTTATTTACATCCCCTATACGGGGGAACACCCTTGATTAATTACCGAAACTAAGGGCCCCACGGCCTAAAGAATTACATACTAATAACATAAATAGATAGAGAAGGTCGAATCATGCTAGAATCCCGCATCGTGACACGAACGTACAGGTTTTTTTGTTGGTCACTCGCGGACCACTTTATGTTCGGACAAAAGTCCGTATTGAAAACACGACGGAAACAGAAATAAACCCGTGCGAATGCATGCCGAGAGACGGCAAGCGTAATGTCTAATAGGAGGCTGGGTCAAGTCCGGAAAGATATTGGCCCGAGCAGGGATGACTCATGGCCACGCGGGGGGATAATCCCCAGGGCTCATAATCAGCAGGTGGGGTAGCATTGATCTTCCCTCAGTGGGGTCATAGGGGAGAGGAGATTTCCGAGGTGTTCGTCAATGCATGCGAATCTATTGTTATTCTATTAGTTTAATGTCGCTTTAATGTAGATTTTATTCCCTTTTTTTATGAGACGCATGTGAGCGACTTATTGATGTTGTTATTTATTTATTTTATCCCCCCTTTCTTTTATTCATTGATTTATCTTTTATTGCCCGTGTGTTATGGATTTTTCTTTCATTTATTCTATTATTATTCTTTTTCACTATTATTGTTATTATTATTTATTATTATGTTTTTTATTATACTATTGTATTCCACGTACAAAAATGTGCCGGGGGTGTGTTGGAAGAGGTCAAGGGAGAGTGTACCGGACGAACAAGACCACCAGCATGCCGGGTAAAGAGGCTGAGGAGATTGCCGGGTAAAGGCGCAAGGAGTGTGCCGGCCGCTGGAATGAGTTGAAGTGCGCCAAGCAAGGTGCAGGCGAAAGGGTGTGCCGGGCAGGCATGAGTTGAAGTGCGCCGGGCAAGGCACAGGCAGGGTGTGCCGGGCTGGAATGAGTTGAAATATGCCGGACAAAGCCTATGTAGGTGGAGCAAGGTCTATGCAAGTTGGGCTGGATAGGTTCCTCTATCCCTGAGACGTGTGTGAAGAGTTTTGATTTGGCTTTCCTTTATTCATGTGGATCATGCTCATGGTTATGTTTGGCAGTCCGTCATGATGACGCATATGTCCAGTTGTGTGTGTTCAGTTGTTCGGGACCTCCGTGGTTTCTTTGTTATTTCGGTGAAGCAGCTTCATCGTTGTCCATTCTGTTTATTTATGATTCCCTTCGCATTATTATTATTTTGTTGGGGTTTAATTATATTAATTCTGGTGAAAATTCGGCAGCATCTCCCCTTGACCCAAGAGTTCTGGGGGGTGTAAAGGGGTGGACGCCCACAAGGAGTGGCGTGACCCAACAAGTCGAGGTGCGTGCAGGGGCAGCAACACCTTTGAGAAAACTTCAGAAAGTCCAGGAGTCAGTGAGCAAGAAAACACAGAGCTAAGACAGGTTGTAGGTGCACCGGGTAAGGGCTGGCCTAGGCGTGCCGGATTGGGCTTAGGTGGGGCGCGCCGGGCAAGAGGGCTAGGCTGTGCCGGTGCTAGACGAGCCAAGGGCGTGCCGGGTATGGGGGCTAGCTGTGTGCTGGGCTAGATGGGCCAAAGGTGCGCCGGGTATGGGGGCTAGGTGTGTGCCGGGTTAGACGGGCCAAAGGTGCGCCGGGTATGGGGGCTAGGTGTGTGCCTGGCTAGACGGGCCAAAGGTGAGCCAGGTATGGGGGCTAGGTGTGTGCCGGGCTATATGGGCCAAAGGTGTGCCGGGCAAGGGACTAATCTGGGTGTGCCAGTTGATGATGACCTGGGTGCACCAGGCAAAGGGCAAGTGTATGCACCGTTGGCACTGAAGGGCAGGCTGGGGAACACTTTTGCTAGTGGGGAGGTCCAGGGCGTCGAGTAGAAACAACGGGCTCAAATGGGCTCATACTACTCAAAGGAAGGGGGGAGGAGTGACTCTGCTACATAAAACCATTGAAAGAAGGCCAACCTAATGCCACCATGCCAGAGACACCACCCATTAGATTGGATAGACTCTGTAACACTCTGGTGAGCAAGCAACCCAACAGGTAAGAGAACCAAAGGGAAGAAGAAAAGGACAGTCCATGAAGTGCACCATAAAGCAAAGGACAAACATAACAACAAGAAGAAGACATTCTCTTTTATTCATAGCGAACAAGGTGGCAAGAACCTCAACTGAGGGGGCCAAACACAAGGCTACACATCAAAATACGAGGGAAAGGAGAACCCAAAAAAAATAGAGAAGAAGGGAATTTGAGGAGAGGGCCGGGATCAAGGAGGGGGGGGGGGGGGGGGCGAAGGCCCTCCCCGTCCCTTCCTGCTACATTTAGGGACTCTCTCTCTCTTTCTCTCTCTCCATCACTTACTCTCTCTTTTCTCCCTAACTTCTCCTTCTTCGGGCTCCCTTGAGTCTCCCCGACACCGGACCAGCGGTAGCCCTTCTTCTTCTTTTGGTCTTCAATCCCCTCTGCTTCTCTTGTTCCTCTTTCCTTTTCTCAAGCGTGAGGGGTTTATAAATGTCCAGCCGCATTGACCTCCGCTGACGATGGGGATTGACCCCATTCTTGTCTCTGAGCAAGGGGGTGCCTGCGTGCCTAGACTGGGCATTGACAGCTACGCAAGATCCTAACTGGCTGGACGTGATCTTGCTGTGCGTCAAGGGTCACCTGCAGTGACCGCCGTGTTTGCCGCCAGTTGTACCGGTCCAAAGGCTGGAACGTGTCACCAGGTGCGGAGGAAAGGGCGCTGCATCGGGTGGAGGGCTTGGCAGGTGCACCGCTGGAGGGGCATAGTAGGTGTACCGTTGGAGGGCTGCCGCTAGTGTACCAGGCAAAACCCCTTGCAGGCGTGCTGGGCGAAGCACGCATGGGGTGTGCTGGCCGAAGGCCGTTCGGCAGTGTGCCATCGGAGGGCACAAGATAGTGTGTCGTTGAAGGGCCAGGGTGAGTGTGCCGTTGGAAGGGCATCACAATGTGTGCCGCTGGAGGGCTTGAAAGGTGCCAATTATGGTCTTCTTTGTTCCCCAAGCTTTTAGGTCCAGCATGCTCATATATTAATGAATGATTTTGATGGATAGCCTGATTCGTCTGTTCGTAACACAGACGAATGTCACATACTCTACCGTTCGTGGTAGCCACGGTTTGTTGATTCTCTTCAGAGGCTTGACGACTGCGAGCCTTCCTGGGATTCTTCTTCGCTGCCGGGACTTCAGGGATGGCTTCACTACAGTGTATGTGTTCGGGGAATTTTTTTGCTTCCCCGGTGGTTTCACGGGCCCTTGCAAACGTGAGGGTTTGCCGGGCGACAACATTCTTTGGAGTCTGGGCATCCAAGCTCTCCAGAGTCTTCTTTATCCAGCTCCTTGTTGGATTTTCCAACGTCTCCCTTAGGGATTTGGTGTGTACCACATGGGGTATGGGACCCATGTGGACCATCGGTGCTTGGCAGCCCAACCCACCGTATGGATTATGGGGTCCATGTGTGAAGCCCCTCATGTTCGCCCATATCACGATAGTGTGGGCCTCTGCGCTACCATAAGGAAATATGGTTCTACCTTCGCTACCAGCTCGAGCTTTTAGCACAACGGTAGGGGCATGATCTTATAAACTGGTATCAGAGCGAGGTCGCTGGTTCAAATCCCCCAGGTGCTGCTGGGGAGGAGATTGTTGGATTTTCTAGCGTCTCCCTTAGGGATTTGGTGTATATCACGTGGGGTATGGGACCCACGTGGACCATCGTGGCAGCCCAACCCGTCGCATGGATTATGGGGTCCATGTGCGAAGCCCCTCATGTCCGCCCACAACACGATAGTGTGGGGCTCTGCACTGCCATAATAAAATACGGTTCTACCTTCGCTACCAGCCCGAGCTTTTAGCGCAATGGTAGGGGCATGATCCTATAAACTGGTATCAGAGCAGGTCTCTGACTGTTCAGATCTAACGATCTACAGAGGATCCTGCTACTCTGCTTCTGGTGCGTTACTCATCGATTGATTTTTGCATTGAAACTGTTTGCTATCTGTGTCAATGGCTCTCCCTTTGATCTTTGATGGTTCTAACTTCAGTATTTGGTTAGGTGGCCTATGTGTTCACATGAATTCCATTGATCCAGATTTATGGAATCTTGTATCAAAAGGACCACATAAATTGCCTCAAAATCAGATCAAATGGTCTAAAGAGGATAAGATAAAAGACTGTGAGAATGGTCTAGTCTTTAAAATTCTGAGAGATTCCGTGAATAATGATATGCTTTCCTGTATTGCAGGATGTACATCTGGAAAAGAGATCATGGACAAGATAACTACCCTTCATCAGAAGCAAGAACGAATGTGCCTGATGGCCGACCGGGGTGATCACAGCAGTAACCGTTTGAGTGAGGATTCATCATCTCAGGTAAGCTTCGGATCAGAAGAACCTTCATTTGATGAATTGGTTGTGATGTATGAAGAGCTGTTAGAGTTGTCTAAGAAAATAAAATCTGAGAATAAAAAGTTGAAGAAAAAGATTGAACAAAATAAATCTGAATTCTCTTGCAAAAATTGTCCAAAGTTGAAACAATCTTATGATATGTGCTTAGTGGATGTTCATAATAGTAGGGAATGAAATGAAGCTCTCTACCTTGAAAATGAATGGCAGAGGAAGTTGATTGCTTCCCTCAAAGAAGAAAACAAAGATTTGTTGAATGAGAAACTTGGATTTGAACAAAGAGAGGAGAAATTGATTGAAAGACTGGACTTGATATCCAGGAGTGAAAATTATGATGAAGAAATCGAGAAGGTGGTAACAGAAAACAAAGATCGAAAGGAACAAAATAAGAAACTCATGGTACTAAATGTTGTCATCTCGGAGAGGCTTCTAGCTGTCGAGAAAGAAAGATCTGTTAATAAGAAAATTTAATCTGATAAGCTTGAGGAGGAAAATATTGAATTGAAAGCTGAATGTGAAAAATTGAGACTGTTAAACACTGCTATGTCCGAAAAGCTTCTCACACCAGAAAAAGGAAAATCTATCTGCATTGAAGAATCTGAAAAATTGAGCAATCTAGAACAAGATGTTGAGAAATATAAAATTACAAACAAGGTGTTGAGTGAATGGGTTAACTGTAGTGACCAAGAGATTGCCAGTTATGAGATACATATTGCATCTCTAGAAAATGAAATTCATGATTTCAAACTCCTTGTCAAAGTTTGTTAATGGTCAAGAAAATTTGGACAAGTTGCTAGGAGCCAAGATAAATTTTCAGAAAGAAGGGTTGGGCTATAACCCTGGAAAGAAAAAGAGATTTGAAAACAAAACTCAAACATCCTTTATTTCCAGTGTTGCTTCTCACAGCTCATCAAACCCACATGTGCTTCAATTTACTACTCAAAGGAATCAGAATTTTAGATTAATGAATGCTAAGAATTCATCTGATAGAAATCATGCTACTAGGAAATCTGATGCTTCATGTCACTATTGTGGTAAGCATGGACATTTCATGAGTGAATGCTTTATAATGAAGAAGGATGATATGAATGGTGCCAGGAATTCTTATTCTAAGAAACATTCTTCTAGTCAAAAGAAAAGAATTCACTGTTTTTACTGTCACAAGTGGGGTCATCTAATGCATGATTGCAAACTAATGGAACAAGATGATCTCAATGCTAATGCTATGTATAATAAAAAATTGCAGGCTAAGAATCATGAATTTCAGAAAAAGAAAACTCAATGTTATTATTGTGGCAAGCTGGGCCACTTTGCTGCTTCTTGTTGGAATATTCGGGGAAATAAACTTATGTCTGAATTTATTAAATTCCCTTTAAAAAGAAATGATTCTGGTTATAACAAATTTCCTATGAATCATGTTTCTGATAGAGGTAATCTCGGTTTTAGAGGTAAGCATATTGCATGCTTCCACTGTGGAAAGCATGGTCATAAAATCAAGGACTGCTGGCATGCTCAGGGGAAGAAATTTAATTCAAATTTTGTCAATTCCTCTAAAAATCAAAGTGTTTATGGCAGAAGCCAATTTGTTAATAAATCACCCTTCAAAGGTGTCACTGTTATTTCAGGACCCAAAACTATTTGGGTACCTGCTTGTGCAAACTCGTGAATTGTTTTGCAGGTGTGTCTTGGAAGGAATAAAAAGGGGTAAATAAGCCAAGGCACCAGATCTTGATAAACCCCATTTCAGCATCTTTCAGGTTGGTTATCTGATTTTTTTCTGCTTTTATAGTTACATGCTATTGATCTTGAATAATGATCTCTGTGGAATGCTGCATGTTTGATAGGAATAAATTGATGACTGATGATTATCTTGTCTTGGGTAATACATGTTAACAATCAGATTCATGCAAATCTTCATAAGAGATCCTTTTAAATTAGTCATTCATGTTCACGAGTAGATGAATAGGTCTACGTGACCCTGTGGTATATAAAATGGTACGTTGGGAGAAGAACAGATGTTGTTCTGTCTGGAAACCCACGCTATGCGTAGAGGTTTGCCTTCGCCAAGTACCAAGGGTCAAGTTGCATGTAGGAATTAATATGCATAAAGTTATTATACTTCTGTGTACTCCAAGAAAAATAGACAATGTTTGGGTGGAATCTTAGCATTTCTTGAGGGGGAGTTAAAGTGCTTGAGAGTTAAGCTGCTTGAAAGATAGGCTATCTGGTTTTGGAATGCTGATCAGATTTTGAGGAGGTGGATTATCTGTTCTCTGAGATGTTAGTAAGGGCTGCATGGTTGCAGGGATATTGTTCAAGACAAGCTGAGGATTAAGAGGTTGTCAGTTGAGTGCCAGACCTCTTAGGATGTGCTCTTGGATTGTTTTATTGGCTTTGAAATCTGAACTTTGCTCTCTTGCAAACTTCTGTCATACCTTCATCTTCTCTATAGTCTATTCATATCCATGCTCTCATCCTCCCTTCACAAGTAGTCCTTAGACTGTGGTAATCAGGGGGAGTAAAATCTGATATTGGTCACCTTCTCCAACGTTCAACACTTAACTACTAAGAAAACCCCAAACTAAGAATAAAATTACTGATCTTAACTAGACTGTGATTTTCTATCTATGGAAACTATATCCTATCTTAAAAACATCCACAATTATCTCTGAATGTGGGCTCAATGGTCATAAAACGGTTTAAAATGGAACTGCTCAAGAGATTGCTTAAAGGTCTGAAAGTCATTAGAAGTAAGTCAACCTGGTAAAGAATGTAACGTTTATATGGTCCTTAATCGTGTTTTAAGATAATTATGTTGTTAGATCAGAGAATACACCATCAAAGAAAAATAAAATAAAATTAAAAACAAAATACATCAAAATAAAAGCTGGCAGAGCAATGGCAAACTATTTGAGAAACTTACCATCTGATTCAAAGAAATTCAGAGGTTATGTCATGATGATAAGTGCTATCTCTATTCAAAAATTTTGAAGCATAAAGGTAAAACTACACTGAGTAACCAAGGATTTCGGTGTCTAATCAACATGTTTCCTTGAGTAAAAAGGTGTAGTAGTACCAGAATGCTCAACCATGTATAAAGGTTTAATATTGATATGGTTGACTCTGATGTCCCTTCAGAAAAATTAAAACTGCTTTAAGCTCTGTATAAAAATGGATTTTTCAATCAGGGCTGACAGATGAAAATGATTAGTAAGAATTAACGGTATATCTTATTGAGTGTTATCATTGATAAACTTGTTTTATTTCTATTGGTTTCACTTCAAAAGATATCTTGTGAAGTTTTCATGCTATTCGATATAATCCCATATGTTGAAAATCACGAATGGGGATAGAAAGGCATTTTCTTTAAGGTAAAGGGTATTCTGGGTATTATATGTTGAAGTTGGCAAAAGTCGGCAGTATATCTGATAACTTACTCAAACCCTATTTACCACTGCCCAACACATTCCTCGACGTTCAAGTTGAAACCCTCTCCCGCTCTTGCGATTCCCTCGCCCCTGTCCAGACCACGACTTTGGTCTCTTCATCTTCTTCTCTTCTTTTTCCTCCATCGCTCATCTATTCTTCATCTTCCACTTATCATCTCTTCCACCATGTCTTCGCCAATTGCCTAGAGCAAAGGGAAGAGGAAGACCACGGAGGAGCCACAGCCGGAGAGAATAATTTCTGCAGAAGTTGTTGCACAAGAGAAAGAAGGAAAAAGGAAAAAGGAAAAAGGAAAGGGGAACAGCCTCCAAGCGCCGAAAAATAGTTGCTGAATCTGAAGAAGAAGACATTTCTGTCAAGTCATCAGGATATAGTGAGATGCTTTTGGAAGCAAGCAAAATCATGCTGCCTCGGTACGTAGATTTTGATGATGAACGTATGATTTCAGCTTTTATTGAGTTGCTAGAGATCTTTAAATTCCAAAAGTGGGTGAAATTTTTGGGCAAGCACAGATCTTATTATCCGAGACTAGTTGCAGAATTTTATTCTAATATGAAGTACTTTTCTGGAGAATTAAAAATTAAGTCTCTGGTCAGGGGAGTGAACATTGAGATTACTAGGCACTCACTTCATAAAATATTTAGAATTCCGGAGGATGGTGCTATTGAAAGGGATTTTTCTATAAATCTGCATGATGCCTACTCCACCATTACTGGGCCGCCTAGTAATCCAAGTAACAAAGAGCAAACAAAATTGAGTCAATTTAATGCAAATAAGTTTTCCCCTTTGACAAGATTGTTACATCATATTCTTACTACTTTGGTAACCCCACAAGTTGGAAGTCGAGGAAGAATAACTGAATCTCAGAGGTTTGTTCTCTTTTGTTTGTTGAAGACAATCAAAGTCTGTCTACCAGAAATAATAATTCAGATTATGGGAACATGTAAACAATCTAGAAGAAATTTGCCTTATGCAGCCCACTTGACAACGATTTTCAAGAAAAAGCATATTCCATTAGAAGGGGAAACTTCAAAGGAGGTATTGAAAGTAAATATCTACAATATGGACTTCATCAACAAGTTCATGAAATTGAAGGTTCCCATTGACAGACAAGTGAATATTGTAGCAGAAAAAGAGGCCCCAGCAGCTACCACAGATTTTGTTGAAAAGTCTCAGCCATCTCAAACTAAACAAATTCAGATTAGTCAAGGTGAGGAAGTACAAGAAACTATTGAGCAAGTAGAGTCCATAATGAAAACTTCCAAGCTACCTCTAGAAGAATCAGAAGAGCATCACATTGAAAATCTGGAATTGGAACAAGAGGTTCAGGATTTGAACTTGATTGAACAACAAATAGTACATCAACTGGATCAGCACATTGATGAATTGTTTGATAAATTTGGACAGCAAGCTCAAAGAGAAGAAGCTTATCAACCAGTACAGTCAGTTCAAAAGTAGACAATAGAGGAAATTCAACAAGAATCTCATCCAGTGGCGACTGAAGAAGAAATAATTGATGAAATTGTTCATGCAGACGAACATGAAGATGGTTCAGGTCAAGAAGAAATTCCCTCACATGTACAGTTCTTAATTGATATGGTCACTAAGATAATGACAGAAGAAGCTAATAAAATCATAGAGGAAATTGCTGACACGGTTGTTGAAGAGCACAGAGTGGGACAGCCACCTCAAGAAGCTCAAGAGGCTGAGGAAAAGGCCCCACAAGATCAATTCCAAGGTCCTGCTCCATTATATGGACCATATCATGGGCCTATAACTCCCTTTGGGATACTGCCTCCACTATCTCCTGTGCAAGAATCTGTTACCCAAGGTTATCAGGCATCTACCTCCACAGGACCAAGTTCAGAGCCACAAATGATGGAAAAGCTCAATATCCTGATAAATTTGGTAATGACCCAAACCAGTATGATGAACTACCAATTTATTGGTATACATTTGGCCATTGATCGTTTGGACAACAGTGTGCACCATTTGGAACAGAATGTGGACAGTCAATGGATGAAATTTGTTTACGATAAATACAAGTCTGATTCCAAGATTAATGGTGTTTTGGACTCCCTCGTTGTAGTCTGTCAGAAGGCTGGTGAAATCATGAATAAGCTGCAAGAAACTCAAGGTGAAACTTATGTTAGCCTCACCAAAGTTCTTGATCACTCCTATGATATTAGGATAAGTCTTGAATTAGTGAAGACTCAGCAGAATATTCTTAAAGAAGATCAGCAGGAGCTTACCAAGAAACTTGACTCAGTTCAGCAACAAGTAGAGAATCTTATCAATCGTTGTGAAACCTGTATCACAGCACAAAAAACTACTTCTTCCACCTTTATGGCTGACACTTACAATCAAGTGATGTCTCAGTCCAAAAATGTGAACAATATGATGCAGCAGTGGTTTGTGGATGTCACAACTAATGTCAAAGAGCTTCATGGAGTTGTTCAGCAGAATGAGTCGAAAATCATGGCAAAATTTGCAGCTCTTGGTACTAAATTTGATAGTCTTACTCGCCCTTTTCCCAGTGCTGTCCCTATACGTGGAAGCTCCAGTAGCACATCACATAGAGGAAGAGGTAGCTTCAGAGGTGCTGATTCAGGCAGATGACAAGCTCACCAAGTCCTTTTTGATAATGACAAAGGGGGAGAAATTTTTGGTCCATGATGTATGACATTTTTGGTGGGGAACATTCTTTTTGTGGGAACTCTTTGCTGAAGATGGTTGTTTTGGGGGAGCTGTAAGAATTTTGAATATTCTACATGAAAACAAACTCAAACATTTTTGCTTTTCTTTCTGTACACAGAAGTATAAATAGTGCATTTTTGTCATTGAATGTTTTTGGTCTTTGTTATGTTATGTTCATGTTTTTGTATCATACATGGCTCAAAGTTGTCATAATCAAAAAGGGGGAGATTGTTGGAACCCTGGTTTTGATAATGGCAATCTCTGAGTCATGTGAGATTGAAATGCAAAACTCTCTATGCATATCTGCATGTCCATGTTTGAATAAGGTCCGTGCATGGTTCTTTTATCTAGCACCAGACTAAGGATAGCATCGGTGGATTGATTCGCCACTCACACAGTATGCCTGCGTAGTCGGTGCATAGTCCTGTTCATACTTAGGTGAAGGTCAGGAAGTCCTTTTTAGCATCTATGCATATTTAGTTCATCATATTCATAACATCTGTGCAATTCTTGAACTATGCAGACATCGTCTATGCAGTTCTGGTAGCTTGTGCACATAACGTCTGTGCATATAGCGAAGGGGCATTTAACGTCTATACAAGCTCTGCCTTGCACACATGATAGCATCCATTTTGTATCAGTGCAAGCTTAGCTAACATGCAGACAACATCGGTGCATTTCCCTGTATCTTGCTTACACATAGTCTATGCAATGTTGGCGGAAATGCATATCTGCATTGGTGCATTCCACTGTAGCTTTCACACATATAGTCTGTGCGAAGCTGCGTCAGTGCATTCTTGCCTATACAACATCTGTGTTTAGCACGTTGATTGAAAGATGACATCTGTGCATTTTTCTGTTGGCATATACAACGTCACTGCAAGGTTTGCACTCGTCCGTATTGTATCAGTGCAAAGGCAGCTCTCTCATGCATATTATATCGGTGCAATGTCAATTCCTATGCATACATAGTTGGTGCAGTATAGTGTTGTCTTCCTATAATGTCAGTGCATTCTTCTATTGCATTCACATACAGTCTGTGCATTGTCCCTAATTCGCACACTCTTCTGATCTGTGTATACTGTGATTAAATGTCCTTAAATTTTTCTACAGGTACTTAATAAGATCTGAAAGACTCTAAAGTGTCATGGCTCATATTCATAACATCTGTGCAATTCTTGAACTATGCAGACATCATCTGTGCAGTTCTGGTAGCTTGTGCACATAACATCTATGCATATAGCGAAGGGGCATTTAACGTCTGTACAAGCTCTGCCTTGCACACATGATAGCATCTATTCTGTATCATTGCAAGCTTAGCTAACATGCAGACAACATCGGTGCATTTCCCTGTATCTTGCTTACACATAGTCTATGCAATGTTGGCGGAAAGGCATATCTGCATCGGTGCATTCCACTGTAGCTTTCACACATATAGTCTGTGCGAAGCTGCGTCAGTGCATTCTTGCCTATACAACATCTGTGTTTACCACGTTGATTGGAAGATGACATCTGTGCATTTTTCTGTTGTCATATATAACGTCGCTGCAAGGTTTGCACTCGTCCGTATTGTATCAGTGCAAAGGCAGCTCTCTCATGCATATTATATCGGTGCAATGTCAATTCCTATGCATACATAGTTGGTGCATTATACTATTGTCTTCCTATAATGTCAGTGCATTCTTCTATTGCATTCACATGCAGTCTGTGCATTGTCCCTAATTCGCACACTCTTCTGATCTGTGCATACTGTGATTAAATGTCCTTAAATTTTTCTACATGTACTTAATAAGATATGAAAGACTCTAAAGTGTCATGGCTCATATGAGAATTTGGCACATGATCCAAGAATAGAGGACGAACCCTGATAGTGTCACGAGGAAAGCAGCCAAGCCTGGATGCTGCCACGTGGCTGTGCAACTCCAGATCTGGATAAAGTGTTTGGGCGAGAAACGTGGTGAGCACGCGCCCCTTCTCTCTGCTACCGGGATATAAGTATAAGATTCTTCGTCCAGAAGTGTGAGAACAAGCTATTGATTGTGAAAAGTGTGTTGAGTGTGAATTTGTGAGAAGAGAGACTGAAGCAGATAGAGAAGAAGCCAGCACGATCCAGATTGACTGAGAGAGAAAGAACAGATCTGAGAAGAGGAAGTGAGAGAGTTCTGAGAGAGCTGTTTTAGAGTGCTTTGTCATCAGTCTCATGGTTCAGAACCGGAGCTGATCTGCTCATTGTTGAGCTACATTTCTTTTGTTTTCTTAGTTTTCATTTTTCTTCTTTTGTCTTTAAAACTTCTATTACTCAAGCTCTGTGTCAGCGATTGCAGAGGAGGATTCCTCTGGACAGGTTAAGCTGTAATCCTCAGCGGTTGCAGAGGAGGATTCCTCTAGACAGCAAGCTGTGAAGCTCAGTGGATTGTAGGGAAGGAATTCCTCGAAGTTGTGGATCAGCAGTTCGAGCTGTGAGTCAGCAGTGAAGCCACACTCAGGTTGAGTGTAGGGTGGATGTAGGTCTGGAGGACCAAACCACCTAAAATATCTTGTGTCGTGTGACTGAATGTTCTCATGTGTGTGATTGGGTTTATCATCTAGATCTCCTCGTTTGCATGCTTCCTAGTAATTGATCAGGATGTGCATCTCAGATGTTCAAGCTATTATCCTTTGAACCAACAAGCATTATTTTATACAGTTAAAAATAGGCAAAAAGTTTTAGAAGATCCATTCACCCCCCTCTGGATCTACATTTGGCCCAATATCCTTGTCTAACACTCCTGACGTTGATGCAGGACCGAGTGGGATGTATGGACGTGCTATTTTACACGTCCACAAATGCCCCCCCCCCCCCCCCCCCCCCCCCCCCCCGCGGGCAGCGCGGGTGAAGGATGAGACGAGTGGTGCCCGTGGGTGCGCTTGACATCTGGGGGTTGTATTCGAGGCTGTAACATCCAAGGAAGAGGACGATCTCAACTCGGCCTCGTTATCCGTGCTCGTATGCATAAACACGGGCTCTCGTAGCCATCTTCACTGTGTGTGGATGGAATGTTCACACATATATATATATATATATATATATATATATATATATATATATATATATATATATATATATATATATATATATATGGAAGATGTTCACATGGGGCCAGCCCCATGGCAAATTGCCATGGTGTCGGAATCTGGGCCCTTAAATGCATGGGAGATGATCTCCCTATATGCTGGTCCCATGCATTTAACGGCCCAGATCCCAGCCCCATGGTAAATTGCCATGGGGCCGGCCCCATGTGAACATTTCCCTATATATATATAGGGTTTTTTAAATATTAGTCCCTACAAATATGACGAATTGATTTTTAGTCCCTAAAATCTCTCTATTGTTTAAAAAGTCCTTAAAATCATGTAACTCTCACAGAAAGGCCCGTGTAGTTCATCGACGTTAAAACAATTGGATATTCGATGGAATATTCCATCCTTCCGTTAAAAAAGTTGAAAATCCTAAACTACCCTTACTCATGACCCTTTCCCAGTGAAACCCTTCACCCCACCGCCTGCCACCGCACACCCCACCGCCCCCATACGCAGTCGCAGACGCCCCACCGCCGTTGCAATCTGCGGACTGCCCCCACCGGCCGCCGCAGACGCCCCACCGCAAGGCCCCAGCCGCAGAAGCCCCACCGGTCGACGCTGACGTCCCACCGCCGACGCCCCACCGGCCACCGCCGGCCCTTGCCATCACGCCCAACACGACAAATCGACCCTTGTTATTCTCCCCATGTCTGAAATGGTATGCTATTTTGATTGCTAGATTATTCATGCACGACAGGTAATTGATAACTTGTTCGTGTCGTATGCAGTCATCAAATGTTAGTGGAATGCAGTTGTCTCGAGGAGCTGTCGTCTCATCTCGTGTGCCGCCGATGGAATGCAACTGTAGAAGGGGTAATTATCGGGTTTACGTCTCAAATCGTGAGAGTCGAAAGGCAAGCGTTTCTATTGTTGTCCGTATGCAAATACTGACGGGGATTGCGGTTTCTTTGAGTGGGTTGATGATACTACCTATAATGTTGTGGATGTCAAATATCAACTGAAGGCGATGGAAGAATGCATGACAAAGAAATTAGAAAGGATAGAGTTGCAATTGAAAAACTTAAAATTACTGATGTATTTTGTCATATTTGTACTATTTGTCATTTGCCTATTCAAGTGAACGTGTTTAAGAGAGACGTATGCAATGTAAGTCCTATATTGGACATGTAATCATCTTTACTAGAATGTAATGCCACTTATTATCGTTAGTCTTATATGCCCCATGTGTATGCTTCACCAGTTCATTTCCAGACCAAATGCCTGCCAGTGCATGCTTCACCTGCTCATGTCCATGTTTCACAGACATGTGTGAAGAGTGAGGTGTCATCATCATCATCATCTCTGGCCAATGGACATTTAGCAGAGTTCTATAGAAGAAATTGTGCTGGACTTTTACATAGCTGGACTTTGTGGTGCAGGTTAACAGAGGAAGCAGATGTTCAAAGTGACTGTGGTGGTTGGATGCAGACAGATATACCTTCTGTTAGCTTGCAGCCCATGATCCAGATAGAAGAGGGTGGAGAGGTGTCGACACCTCCTAATGGAGAGGTCGACCTTTTATGCTCTTAATAATCAAGACATATAGTCAAAACGGTGTATTCATTAAAAACCATTCCATTCATTCTAATAGGTGATTCAAACATGGACAAAACAAGGCAATTCATGTATTGACAAAGAGGCATCCGTTCAATCACAAAGGATTGTTACAATAAGTGCAAAAACAGAAACGACATGATTCAAAAAGATTCTTAATGCATGATATGCATGTAGAACTATGTATGTCTCTCCCTTTGTCATCAAGCAAAAGGGTACCATTCACGAACGCGGAGCAGGAGGCGGTGCTGACCTAGATCCTGAACCGGATCCTCTTGATTTATTCAAAGGAATTGCCGTTGGAACATCTCCAATAAGCTTTGATACCTTAACCCCCAGTGAGGCAAATTTGCTATTCATGAGTTGGTTTGTCTGCTTGACAGATGTTTGAACATGTGCAATCTGTGTATTTATGTCTGTAGCCCAGTGCTGCATAGTGTTGAATAAATGATCGAAGTGAGCTGTGACTGTAGAGGGAATATCAGAGCTGGAGCCGGCTGGATGCTGGGAACTAAGCTGCGAGGAGATGTGAACTACTGCATCCTGGAACTGTGAATGTTGAACAGAAAGCTCTTGAATTTGCTGTTGAAGTTCAGTGTTTTTCATCTGAGTGTCTGCACGGAATTCCTTAAGTTCATGCATAATAGAAGCAGCTGTGCACTGACATATACTAGTTGTGTATGAATAAGCTCTTGATTGCAGTTCAGCTTAAAAACTTCACTTTTCATGATAGTAAATTGCTCCTGCATATATTTCATCATATGGGAATGAAAAGAATGATCGGAGCTTGTGCCGGCTTGATCTGGTGCAGATGTTTGTGTATGGAACTCTGGAGGTGCATCTGACTCTCTGAATATCTGAGGAGGTGAAGAGGGTGGAGAAGTTCCAAAAGGAACTATAGGTCCAATGTGTGTCTGGAGTAGCCTGAGGTTCGGTTGAGGGAACTGTTGGACCTTGTAATGTCGCATAGCCTGGAAGATCTCTTACTATCCTGTTTCCTTTCTTCTTGTAATGCATAAACGTGCCAATGAATTTTTGACAGTAGACATTGGTCCTTGGAATTATCTAAACAGGTTCATCTTCCAATGGAATTCCAACCTTGATGAACACAGCAGTCAAGGCACCAGCATAGGGTAGATTTCTCTTTTTCGCAAAGCAGCCAGACATCACATGCATAACTATTTTGGGGAGGCATACTTTCACATGTTTTAACATACAATAAAGCAAAAACCGTTGAGTCTCAGTAAGTCTGCTTCTCCCTCCACCTTGTGGTGTGATGATCGTAGTGAGCATGTGATGTAGTAGGCGTTGCAAAGGAGGGAACTGATTGGTGTTTATGGATGTTATATGAATGTCAGACTTGATAGGTTTCCCAGCTATAGTAGTGTATACTTCTTCCAAATCATAGGGGAATTCTTGTTCTGTCAATCCTTGTTTAGGAATGTGCCATGCCTTGTAAAATAAACGGGGTTGCACAGGAATGGTCACACCCTGAACCACAGTCCACACCTGACCATCTTTTTCAGTCCATGCATTTTGATACCATTCCCGGACTATTTCAGGATAGTACACTATATGTGTACTCATAAACTCAACCCAGCCTTGAAATTCAAATATAGGTAACAGTTCAGGAAAATCATGTAGCATCTCTTGGTCAGAAAAATCTACATACCGAGGAAATAGTATCCATGAGGGATCATTGTCCTGGGGTTGAAATGAATCTGATGTATCGGAATCATATTGGTCCTCGACCTCCTTGCCTTTCTATTTGGTGGACAACCTTTTCTTTGTAGCTGCTTGTTCCTTTTCTCTGGAAGATTTACGGACTGCTGGTTTGCTCCTTGTAACAGGCTGTTCCTGCGCTGTAGAGGTATTGCGGGCAGCTGACCTTTTCTTCTGAGCAGGGGCATCCAGCTGTGGCGAGGGTGCACGGACGGAAGGTGAGTATTGTGGTCCTCCCTGTGCAGCCGGCCAGTCATGGAGCCACTTCGTCTGTGGTTCCTTTGTGATAGAATCTGGACCACCGGCTTATTTTCCTCTGGTGGCGGTTGTTTCTTTCTTCCCTCTGGTGACCGGTGGCGCCATTTGCAGAAATAGGGCACAAGGGGATGGAAGATAAGAAGGGCGTGGCGAGAGGAAGAGGTGCACTCACGAGATGTTGGCGGCCGTCGACCTCTAGAAGGGAGTCTCCACCGGTTGGAGTGATGTTGGCGGCCACAAGATGTGAGAATGAGAAGGTGAACCGGGGGGGTGACCTATTATTTGGGTGAGAGTGAATGGGTGAAAGTGAATGAGTTTATACCATCCTGGTCAACCGTGGTCAAATGACCTAAAATTTGGTGGACTTAAAGTGTCGACCTCTTGAAGTGTCAACCTCTCTTGCTTGAAGTGTCGACCTCTTGACATGTAACAGAAACTTTGCTCTATCATTGGCTACTTAAAGCCACAAAGCTGCAGGGCATCTTCATTGAAAATGCATTATTTTGTGATTCCACATTATTCAGCCACTCGTAAGGCCTTATATGAGGATACAAAAAGCAAGACTTTTCATCACAAAGCTGCACTATTAACAATTCTTGAAGTGTCGACCTCTCTTGTTTGAAGTGTCGACCTCGTAAGGTCACTCGTAAGGCCTTATATGAGGATACTAAAAAGCAAGACTTTTCATCACAAAACTGTACTATTAACAATTGATGGCTTATTGAAGTGTCGACCTCTCTTGCTTGAAGTGTCAACCTCTTGACATGTAACACAAAGCTGCAGGGCATCTGATGGGGTGCAAGGCCCGGATTCAGAGGGGGGTGAATGAATCCCCGTTAAAAATGCGAGAAGACGATGTATGCAGGGACGTTGTACAGACTTGATGTATGCAGGGGACGTTGTACAGACTTGCCACCAGATATCGGCTAATGGATGTATAGACTTTGTAATGCTTCTGAACACGGGCTGTACAGACTTGGTCGTATGAACCAATGAAGGTTGTACAGACTTAGTCGAATGAACCACAAGCGGCAATGTGTAGACTTGGCCAATATACAGACTTAGCAGCGAGATGCACACACATGCCGTCAACAAGACGATGTACAGACTTGAGAAACGATGCATGCACAAGATGATGTACAGACTTGGTCTTGCGACCACGGGCTGTACAGACTTTGAGAAACGATGCATGCACAAGGAATGTACAGACTTTGTCTTGAGTATATGAAGCATGAAGTGATGTGCAGACTTGACCGATGCAATGTATAGACTTGACCGATGCATAGACTTTGTAATATAGCATGAGACCTGAACATGCACTGACTAGATGCTCACCATATGCATCGACCTTAAGGTATGCACAGAGACGCTAAGTGAGACGCTAAGTGAGACAGATCTTAACAATCACTGACTTGAAAATGCACGAGAGACATGAAATGCATTGCTTATCACATGCACCAACATTTCTGTACAGGAAATAGCATATGCACAGCTCTGAGAGTAGACAGAGCATTACCTGATCTGACTGTGCACTGATCTTACCTGTCACTGGTTGACTTTTGACTTGAATTGACTTCCTTTTCATGACCCGTAAGTCATTCTAAAAGGCTGTTCTGTCAGTTTATCATAAACATCAAGATTATATCATCAAGGATGTAAACATAATGAGGCATAATATTTGTCATCATCAAAACTCCAGAACCACAGGGGACACAACATCATCTTCATTGAAAATGCATTATTTTGTGCTTCCATAGTATTCAGCCACTCGTAAGGCCTTATATGAGGATACTATACTAAAAAATAAGACTTTTCATCATTCCACCACTTTTCATCATTCTAGGTTACTTGGAATGGCTGTACAGACCTTATATGAACCCTGCTCAGACTCCATTTATGCAAGTGAAGCAGTGCATGGCTGTACAGACTTTGTGTATCATTGACATGCCATTAGTGTGCAGACTCGATGAGCATGCAGCAACCAATGTATAGACTTGCTAGTGTATGGACTTTGTGTGTTTACTAGAGCAGGGAACGTAGGTAAAGATAGGAATGTATAGACTTTGAATGCATGAAACACACAGGCTGTACAGACTTAGTGTGGACTTGTGCAAAGACAATGTACAGACTTTGTGTGTACTTGAGCAAAGATGGTGTACAGACTTGACAGATGTGTAGACTTGATAGGCATGCGGCGATGTATAGACTTGACCGATGCGTGGACATATCAGCAGAGAATGTGCAGACTTTGTCACCAGAGAATGTACAGACTTTGGAAATACGTGAAGCAGACGATGTATAGACTTGCCACCAGAGAATGTACAGACTTTGGAAATGTGTGAAGCACACTCATACAATCTCCACAGAACTAGATCATATGCATTCATGTGATGACAGTGTTGTTCTTAACAAAATAATATGGTGACTCATCATGTTGCTATCATTAAAACACCACATTATCATCAAAGCACAAGGGACACAACACACAAACCATCTATCATTCATACATGGTTTAACCCCAACACAAAACTACAACTATCATTCATATCACCAACAAATAAACAGATACTTGTATCATTTACATAAAACTTGTGCGATGAGTTTACATTGAGGACAACAACACATAAAACGGATATGAAATATTGTTCTTCAATATCATTCTTCACATCCGGTCAGCAACAACATTCTTTACATCAGCCAATGTCCTGTACGTGTGACAAAGAGAGGGTGTTAACTATTAGAAATAACATAATATTTACCTACAAGTTAAAAAGTATACTTTAAACTCACAATTTGGCGGGGGTTGTTGGAAGTTGAACATGGAGGAATGCTGATCAAAGTTAATGGATGCTTGACTGTCCATATTTATCACCGTGTGCACACGAATGTCTCCTCCGCTAGTGCTGCTGGAGCCCGGTGCCTCCACTGAAATTGTGCGACCTACATGAGTTATACTTGTATTAAGATCAGTCTAATTCTTATTTCAATTTAGAAATTTAACATGTGTGCTAACTTACCTCTCCCTCGACTGCTTCCTTCAGTGCTGCCCCTGCTGGTACTTCTTTCCTGGGTGGTACCTCTCCTAGCCCTCCCGTGGGTCTGACCTGGACCAACCGAAGTTGCAACTTGTGGCCCTTCACCACCATCACTAGTTTGAGCCTGAGTAGCCCTACCACTAATTGTTACGAACCTGGGTGGTCTTCTTGGGCCTTGCCTACAACATAACTTTTAATATTATGCACAAAGCAAATCAAATAGATAAAATACAAATCATAATTGCAATACAAACTTACTTCCGTGCCACAGTTGTGGAACCTACGCCAATGTCTGTAACTGCAGATTCTGGTCCTGGGAGGGGTTCTTTGCAAGTATTTTTATGGTGGCCCCATTGTCCACATCTTTTACATTTATGGGATCTCCTAAGTGCCTTTTGATTTTCATCAGCATCTCTAATCCTCTTCTTCCGAGGGCGACCTCGGGTCTTTGGCAGCGAGGAGGAAGCACCTCAACAGATTCTACAGTCTGCCACATGCTCTTACCTGGCAATGGTTGTATTGACTTTGCATATGTGGCTTTATATGCCTCAATTGAATAACATCTATCAACAAATTTATTAATTTGGAGGCCCCTACGTGCATCAACAGCAGCAGCAACATGTTGGCAAGGCAGCCCACTGACTTGCCATTGACGACAAGAACAATACATCTCGTCCAATTTAACAACACACCTCTCATACGGACCTTCACCTCAGCCATAAAATCAGTGGAATATCTGACTGCATATTTTCCCAACTTCTTAACAATTGCATTTAAATAGGCAACAGCCCGTGGCACAAAGTTTTCTTTGATCCTACGTGCATGTCTCCTCCTGTGATCCATTTTCACCATAATTTTCTGCCTAATTCCATCTAACATGTCTACAAGTGGTAGGCCTCTCGTATCACCAACAAATGAATTGAATGACTCTGCTACGTTGTTAGTGATGTAGTTTAGCTTACCCTTGTCATTAAAATGACATCTTGACCAGTCACAACGCAAACTTTCTAAATAGGAAGCAGCCTGTGGACCTAGTTTCTTCATCTCAAATATAGCTGCTTTATATTCTTGAACAATGTAAGATTTTACTGCTGCCCATGCAGCATTCTTGAAACCTGGGCCCGGCCATTTCTTCTTAAAATTCCTGTAAAGGTGCCGCATACAAAACCTACAAGTAATTTGAAATTACAATCTCATCAGTAATATAAAACCTATAGTCAATGTCATTAAAATAAATAGTCACTCAATTCATACATTATGGAAAATAAAACTAGGAGTAGATCAAACATTGTAAAAGGAGAAACTTAATTACCTATGCTCTGCACCTGAAAGATATCTGGGATAGCTACCTCAATGCCCTTTTCCATATCAGAAATGAATGTAATCCCTGTCGGATTTCCAATAGCGTCCTTCAAATTGTGCAAAAACCATGTCCATGAGTCTATACTCTCCCCCTCAACAACACCATAGGCAACTGGGAACAAACCATGATTCCCATCAAGAGCAACTGTAGCCACCAAGATCCCAGTGTAATACACTTTCAAGTGGCATCCATCTATGCCCAGCACTGGACGGCAGCCATCTTTGAAACCACTAATACATGCCCCTAAGGCAATGAACACCCTCTGGAAATAACCATCCAATCCAATCTTGTACTGTACAACTGAGGAAGGGTCGTTCTGCTTTAATTCATTCAGTAGCTGTGGCTAATGCTTGTACGTTTCTTCAATCTTCCCAAACACCTTCTCCTTTGCCGACTCTCGGGCACGCCAAATGCGGTGATGAGGGATTGAAATATTGTAAGACTTCAATAAATCAGCTTGTAACTTTCTTGGAGGTATGCCAGGATTCTCCTTCACTGCTTCCAATACCCTGGCTGAAATCCAAGATTTGGATGCCATCCTGCTATCACACCTAGATGTGGCTGAACATGTGTGCTTTTCCTGCATTGTTTTGACGGCAAAAGTAACTCCATCTTGCAGCCTTGAGGCATGCACTCTCCATTTGCAATTAACATTTGCACATACAACAGTAATTCT
This sequence comes from Amorphophallus konjac, assembly GCA_022559845.1. NCBI lineage: Eukaryota > Viridiplantae > Streptophyta > Magnoliopsida > Alismatales > Araceae > Amorphophallus > Amorphophallus konjac. The sequence goes on along the minus strand of CM040117.1, from coordinate 189,093,768 downwards.
CATGCTGTCATTTTTCACTTGCTTGAACTCAAATTGATTTTTTATAGCATGCTGACGTAGAGCAATCATGTACTCCTGACTATTTGCAAATAGAGAACCAACTGATATATCTGGGGTCTCTTCATCAACCTCCAACAAATCTCCATCATCATCTGAAACTCCTCCATCAATATCTGATTCATCTGAGGGACATGGCCTTGAATGATAGCTGTCCTCAGTGTGTACCTCATCAGAATCAGCCACACTCTCGTCAGATTCGCTGTACTCATCTTCATATGCAACAAATTCTGAGTCACTGTCCTCAGTTTCAGAACATATCCTCTGTTTTAAAATAAGATAATCCTCATCAACTACAGGGGTAGGGGCAGGGGCAGGGCAGGGGTAGGGACATCATGAATAACCTCATCACGATGAACAACTGCAGCATCATGAACAAACTCAGGATGTTGACCAACCTCAGCCTCATCATCCATCTCATCAATGTCAACAAATGTCTGGGAATGGGCCTGAGTAGACTGGCTGGCCATACCTTTCTGTGGAATATTGGTTGGCTGTAAGTCTAATGGCCGACTGTCCAATGTGCTAACATATATGGTCATCTTCCCTACGGGCAAATGGGCTTTCATCACCTCATATAATTGAGCATCTGAAACTATTTCCTCATACTGAACAGGTCTACTATTAGGCAATTCATAATGAAATTCTAAACAATGTGTACTTGCCCACTTAGATATATGTCCCATATCCTCAATGAATATGCATCTACTGTAGTAATCAGGATATGCCACGACTGTCTTGCTCTGACCTAGTGCATATGCCCTCCTCCCAGACTTAAGAGTTTTCCAATAACCACCAAACTTATATGTCAACTTTAATGATGGCTCTCGTTCCCCCATTTTCACAATCTAACAATCTGAAGACAGAAATAAACTCTTTAGAACAGTTATCCACATTACAAAATCAGCACGCATACATAATAATCTGAGTACAATAATAACATTCTTAACTAATATGAATTGAGTGACTGAAAAACATTAAAGCAAAAATTTTTGACAGAACCATAAAGAAACTGCACCCGTGAATTCAGACATCTACAATTAATAACAAAACTTTTTAGAGCATTAAATAATCTAACAACATTATAGCAAAAAATGACATAACAACAATCTTATCCCTAAACCATATAGAAAGAAAACAAAAATTGATGTCCTTAATATTTCGACTCTGTAAACATATAAAATGCATGAGTAAACATTTATATTTGCAGATCATAGTAGTATACGCATTTTTACTAAGTTATTCATTTGTGTGTGTATGAGGACTCTGATCATCAGGCTGGGATGCTACGTCAAAATCTACCTTAATGTGCTTATATTTCACAATGTAGTCTTGCCCTTTGTCTCTACTGCTAAGTCAGACTAGGTAATTAAACCACGGCTTTCTTTGATATGCAAAATCCTAATTGGTTGAGAAGACAGGGTCGGTGGAGTGTGAGGTGGCAGCAGCGCCTGACGCGTACTGGAGTGGAGCCGGAGGTGTGTGGCCCAGACCTGGACGTGGGGTGGTGACTCCGGTGATGCGGCGTCTGAATGAGGGCAGTCGTACGTCTGCGGCGGCAGATGGGGTGCCGTGAAGCGCCGCGGTTGTTACGTGCAGGTTTGGGCAATGGCGATGGTGCCTAATCAACCCTGGCGGTGGCCGGTGGCCGTTGCTGTCGCGACGACCCAGAGAGTGAAATCAACGGCAATGGCGACTGTGTACGGGGGGAAGGGAAAGAGGAGGGTCCGGTTCTGTGGTGTGCCCTAATGACTCAGTTGGAGGGTTACTACGGCCGTTACCCTCGATTAAGCGAGGGTGGATTTGTCTTTTCAACTACTACCACCAGCGCCAAGTCCACTCCATCATTGGCCATCCTTGCTGTTACATGGCATAATGTGGAGGACCTTGACCGGGAACATACTAAGGTGGTAAAACTGGCCGAGTCATCAGATTCTGAGACCGACACTATGGAATTCAGCCGGATTGCACTGACTGACGAGGGTTTTACATTTGACCGGGCCGGTCACTATCGGAAGGATTATCCGAAAGACAAGCACCTTCTCTACTTTCTGACGCATTTTTGCTACCAAGACAGACGGGATATTAGGGCTGTGCGGGGCGCCGAGCGCGCCATCTTATAGTTTCGGGATAGCCTGATGTACAACGTTCACCGGAGTGTGCCAATGTATCTGGTGGGAGAGCCGAGGGAATGGAAGCCCGTATTAGGGCTAGAAGAATTACTGCCCACAGAGGAGAAGCTGGTGCGGGCACCTGAGTTCACTCCTACCCGTTGGGACAATGATGCTGGGTGGACCCACAAAGAGCAGCCCCGCTTTGGTTTATTCCTGGCTCCGTTAAAGTGGGAATACCGGGAAGAGCCTTATATTTTGGATTGCTTGGCGATCCGCTTCAAGCACGAGCTAGCCCTGGGCTGGTTCGCGAAACTTAAAGTCCAAGATGCTCACATCTTTCGAGAAGGGGCGGTGGAATTTACCGAGTATGTGCTATTCAACTATGGTCCCCTACTCACTCGGGCCGGCGTGTACCACAGTGTTTATGCTTCGCGGTATAGCTATCCGATTTCTAAAGGCCTCTACTGTAGGATGATAGAGGTCTTCAATGCTGAGATGAACACTTTCTACATCGCGGAGGGTGAAACTTCATTGGACCCGTGGAGCCTCCATCAGTTGAGCGGCTTACCCATCGACGGGGAGCCGTACGAGGAAGTATGCCTCCCCGACCTGATTAAGGATGAGATAGATGGGGATGTCATTTATGCTCTCGACTATTCTTATCGGTTCCTTATGAAGGCATATCGAGAGTTGTACCAGTCATCGCACAGTGGGAGGCAGCCTCCCTGCGGTGACCGAAAGAAGGTCCGCCTGAGCCTGTGGCTAAAGTATTTCTTTGACGGGCCAAAGAAATATAAAGATTTCCCTTGCGTCGACGCCACTGTAGTCTGGAAAAAGCGCAGCAAGAGCAGGGCAGAGGTGAAAGTCCCAGCCTCAAAGGGATGCCGGAGTGGTGCCAACCCAGCAGGAGTCGACCCAATGACTCATTGCACGGCCTTCCTGACCTACTGGCTCTGTTCTTTTGCCTTGCCGTATGGGGATGAGACTATCGTCCGGCCAGATGCGATTTATCCTGCCAGCCAAATGGCTTGGGGGATTAAGCTATCCTTGTGCCCAGCCGCACTGTGTTTGATATACAAGACGATCGGGGATGTCAGTGCACACCAGTTCCCACGCCAGGCCCGGTTCATCAACCTGATGCATTTCTTCAACGCCTGGGTCTGCTCCCTATTCCTCGAGTACGCTCCACGCACTATTCAGTCGTGGGGGCTATTCCCGCGTATGCTAGAATTTGCTAACGCGGAGCCAAGCTCGACAAATTTGCAGCTGTACAACATACGGGGTAGGCTTACAACAGTTCCCCATGACTCGTCGGGCACCATTCATTTCTGGACCCTGGCCGCCCACTCTAGTCCCCTGGTGAACAAAAAAAGGGAGTGTCGAGACGACCAGGTGGAAAAGTACGCCCACCCAATAAGCAAGCAGATGGTGGTCCGTCCATTGTTAGAGCCGGAGCTGCGTGATTGGGCATTGTCCATTCGCCCAAGTGTGCTTGTCTTCAGGAAAGGGGACACCCTATTGCTGGAGCCATACTACCCTTTCCACTTTGGGTGGAACTTCGGCTATGACCAGCACATCCCTGTGTACAGTGCACAGTTTTCCCTGCCTGTGCGGAGTCTTCGGGGCAGCCCAACTGCTGAGCATGCTCGGACCTGGTGGGATTTCTTGCACAGGGCAGACAGTTCTGCATTCAGGGTGCCGATGCCCGGGCGAGTTCCACGAATAACTGTAGACTATATAAAATGGTGGAATGCCCGGACGAGCTTTTATCGATTGTGTAGAACCGATTGCTGGGACAGCGCCGAGCGGAAATTTTTGAGTAAACAATCGGCAGCCGTATTAGATATTGACCCGGAGCATCTACTCCGATTGAAACACAGCAAGGACAAAGAGGTAACATCGTACATGGCTACGCGCAGGGTAGCTTGGGAAGCCCGGTCGTCGCCGCAGATTAAGATGCCTCCTATTGCCAAGGATGACTTCAGGAAAACTCTTAAGGGCTTGTGCCGCATTAGGGCAGATCATTTGGATCTCATTAACTATCCCCTCCCAATAGAGGAAGAAGGCACCCCCGCCAGAAGCTGGCATCCTGAGACAGACCCGACATGTCCTTATCGCACATTCATGAGGAGAGAAGAGCAGAGGCCCGAGATATACAAGGATACTACATGGCTATATGTTTTTCTCCGAGCACATGGGTTGAAGGCGGAGGACCCAACAGCTGCCATTCTGGATAAGCGCTTGCAGGTTTCTTTTCATTATGCCAATGGGTGGGGCATGGACCATTTCAATCTCTATTGTCACCTCGCCTTCAAGCAACATGCGGACCTGGCTCATCTTGCATACCATGGCACGAAGGTCGGGGACGTTTGTTGGTTGGTCTGAGAGGCGACCTGCCCGGACAAGGAGTCATCTCTGACTTACTCGCTGATGCTACGATTGTACACCGACCCCCCTGGTATAATACTTCTTCATCTCTGCTGTAATGCCCCGGGTTTTTCGGATCCTCGTTCGTGGCTCCCGGATCTGGTTTCTCGGAGCGTCCGACTCCGTTGTGTCCAAAATTTCGTTTCGGACATCTTTCGTGTTTGGATCGGCGCGATCCGGTGTCGTTTCGGAGGCTCGGAGGCGTTCCGCCGCTTTTTCAGCGTGTGTTTTCCGATTCCCGGCGTGGGTTTCGGCTTTCTCTTCGGAACCTCGTTGCGGGTGAACCGGGCCGTTCACCTAGGCGAGTGTGGTACCGTTGCGATCGGTGCGTTCCGAGGATCGCGAGGGTGTGATTTTCTATTTTTTGGGATTTTTCTGATTTTTCGGATTTTCCTATATATACCCCCCCACCCTCTCTCTTCCTCTCATTTCTCACTCTCACCCTCTCTCTCTTCTCCCACTCTCTCCTCTCACTCTCTCCTCTCCGGCGACTGACGGACCGAGGCGGGGGCGATGCGGGGCGATGCGGGCGAGGAGGACGGCGAGGATGGGTCGAGGATCGAGGCTCGAGGGCGCGGTGAAGCTCGGCCGTGGGTTCGTGGAACGGCGAGGCTTCAACGGCGTTTTCTTCATGGATCGGCATCCACGGTGCGCGAAATCTTCGGTGGAGGTAGGGTGATGGACCCCCAGCTCATGCACTTCCTTTGATGCGGGACGAGACCACGGACACGACAAGCTAGTGACTGCCCCTTAATGAGGGAAGCGTCGGATGTGCGCGGTTGAGAAACCGGCTGTGAGCTAGGGTGGTCGGCTCTCACTTGTGCCCGGATCGGGTCACGGGACGGTAACGCTCTCTCTCGCAGCAGCGGTGATATAAATAGAAAGCGAGCTAATTACCCTATCATGCTCTCTAGCAGTGGCATAAGCAAGTATATATGAAAATTAAGTAAAATACCAAGTAAGGGAGCGAATGCGATACGTCCACGCGCTCGGCGTGGGGACGACGGGCCCGGCCGAACTCGTGCTCCCGGGACAGTTAATACATGAATATTACAGCAATAAAAAATATGCCCACTCCACGCAGGGAGGTAAAGGGTGACACAATGGGCCCGGGAGGGCCGAATTCGGGATGATGGGCAGCTTCGTGTGTTGATTCGGCTACACGCGTGATCACGACCGTGGGGCCCACGTGCTGTCTGGAGGGGCCGTGTGGGACCCGGTGGCGCCGCTGTAGTGTGGACACTTAGGGAAGTGTTCCCTGGGCTGGCGGCACACCGGAACGTCGCCCGGGGGTCGGGCGGTTCCGATCGGCACCCGTCGGGTTTGCTGCCCACGGACTGGTGGTTGCTGTTTTGCAGCGCACGCTCCGGCGAGAATGGACGCTGCGATCAGCCCCGACGTCGGATCGACACGAGACTGGCGCCGTTGGAAAGCTAGCTTGAAGTTCTTCAACCTAGGCCGAAAGATCTGGCCTGGATCTGCTCGGATCTTGACTTATGGAATTTTCAATCTTCTGTTGCATAGTTCCTAAAATCACAGGTCAGCAGAGAACTTCCCAGTGGATTGCCTTTGACCGCGAGGTAGACGTTCGAATCTGGGGTTGTGTTCTTCAGCAAAGTTGTGGAAAATTAAGCTGGGAAGACGGAAAAATTGGTTTGGACCCATTTGGATGTGTCTATGATTGTCTGTGATTTGTTTAGTGGACAAAGGTCGGATCTGGGATCAGGGGGACAGAACTGTATCTCCGGTAGAACATGAATTGTTAAAAATAGGTAGAAGGATGATAAAAATTTAAGAAATATTGTGGTGGTAGGGGACGATGGACATAACTCCCAGTTAAATTGGGAGGTCTAAAATAAATAAAAAGGGTGGTCGAAGGTGGAGAACTCAGGGCTACTGTCACTGTAGATAGTGACAGAACAGATCTGAGATTGAGAGTTGAACGAAATAGTAAGGATATGAAACGGTGGGTTTTGAACCTCAAATTTTTTGTGGAGAAGGGGCTAGAATATAGGAACCAACCCTCAAAATTTAAAATTGATCTAAGCTCGTGGCTGGCTTCAGGAATTCATGAACTACACCTCTGTCCAGCAGGACAGAAAACCGAAGACGATCCCGTGGCGGCTCGAAGGCGGCACGAACGGCGGCGGCGGCGGCACAGACGATCACCGGAGGTTGAGAGGAGATGAAGGGAGATAGAAACACTCTATAAATGGAGGTTGGGATGAAGAAACCAGAGGGAGAGAGGGAGGAGGTCAAAATTCACTCAAGGCATTCAACAAAATTCTGCTTTTTCATTGATTTTCTCATGAAAATACATGGTTATATATGACTCCAATCAAATCTAATATGGACCCTTGGATCAAGGGTTGGGGATTGAATGGCTGAGATGAAGTGTGAATAACACACCAAATACAATTTTTTAATCTATCTTGACCATTCCAATTCAAACTTGGACTAATTCCATTCCAACCTCACCTAAATCACACCTAACTAGCCTAATAGAGCCAAAGAAGGGGGCGCCCCCTTCATGGGCCTCCCTTGGGCCAAGTGTGGTCAAATGCCATGTTACAAGCCCACTAACCATGCTAGACTCTTCCACCCTTGGTGGCCCATGAGAGAGAGAAGCCTATTTGGGCCTAAGTGGCTATTAAGGTCCATAATGATGGCCTTAAGACCCAATATGGAATAAGCTCCTAATGGACTCTACTAATGGCAACCTAGCCATGGACTCTACATTACAAATGGCCCATTGGCTTGATATAAGCCTTACAAGGAGCCCAAATGAAAGAAATGACACAATTACAATCTCATACAAGCCATAACACACAAATACACTCCACCCGTGTAAGGAAATCACCTCTGATGCCCCATCAATTCTCCCCGGGTGGGAGGAACTCGACCCCGTCGAGTAGGGGTAGGGATGCTCGAGTACTCCGGCGGATCCGTCACCGTGCCAAGTAGCGCGGGTATGCTCCACTCCAAGTGATCGTCACCTGCTCATTCCATATATACTCGATATGCGAACTGCTATGGGCTAAAGGTGGTCACTCCGAAGGGGCACTCTCAAAAGGGAAGAAAATAGCTCGAAGACTCACTAGGAATCACCGCTGAGTCCCTATAGGTGACTGATCCGGGTATAGATGTGGAACCGATCCCATACTCATCAAGTGAGTCCACTCGCCTCTTACTCATAAGAGACCGACAACGAGCTTGCACAAGACTCATGCAGACTTACCATGCAATAACACACGTATGCAAACCACACAAACAATCGACTCAAAACACACCACTCAAAACAAACCACACAAGGAAAACACACCGACTTATGCATGACTCTAGACGAAGGTGGTAGCATCAAGCCCACTAGGTGGCTGCATCCTGGGCGGCAGGAGAGCCGTCCTGCTCTTCCCCTCCCAAGGCATAGTACTCCTCGGCTAGTGCCTCATCGGCCTCGTAATCAACACACTCAGGCTCGGGAGGTACGGATCCTCCAACACCTAAGGCTAGGGTGGTGCGAGCGGGACACTCGCTGGCAATGTGGCCAAACCCATGACAGTGGAAACACTGCACTCTCGACCGACTACTCTCTCCTATAAAAGGGGCCTTACCCTTATCATCCGTCGGGTAGGGGGTGTAGGCAGTAATGGGGGAGATGTAGGTGCTTTGGACAATAGTGGAGGGGGTGCCGGTGCCAGAGGACGGGCTATAGGAGCCGGGGAACGGGCAACGGGTGCCGGTGGTTGGGGTGGAATAGATCCCGGGGTGGAGGAGGACGAGGCCGTGGAGCGAAGTGCTCCTGACGGGTGGACTCCTGAGATCGAGCCATGGGAGGCCGCTGATGTGGGCCTATGGAGTGACGGGGCTCGGTACTACGGAGAGGGGTGGGACCCAACCGATGGCTAGACTCGAACTCTCCCTCAAATTGCTCCATCTCGAGAGCAACCTGGTATGCCTCTTCCAACGTCTTGGCATTGCGGCGGAAAAGCTCATACTGGTAGTGTGGCCGCAAACCACGTCGAAAGCGGGACACGGGCATGGTACTCTCCTCCGTGACACCACATCGTAGAAAGTACTCATCAAACTCCGCGATGTATTCGGAGACGGACCGGTCTCCCTGGCTAAGACTTTGCCATCTATCGATGAGTCGCTGGCGGTAGGTGGGAGGAAGGTACTTTTGCCGAAGTTTATTCTTCATCTCGGCCCATGTGTCGATCGGGGTTCTAACCGCTGAAGTAGCAGGCTCTCCACATTCTTCCAATAGGTTTGTGCCTGCCCCATGAGTTTCATGGTGGCGAATCGGACCCTTCGACGCTCCGACATATCATACCACTCAAAGTAACGGTCCATGCCGAACTCCCAATCTAGGTAGACTTTCGGATCCAAAGACCCGTAAAAAGCGGGAGGGTCCGCTCGCACGGTCTTAAGGACCCGTCATCATCCTCATCTCGTTGTGGCTGAAAACCACGACGGCGTTGACCATATCCCTCATAGGCATTGTCGGAACCATAGTCCTCGAGACCAAGGTCACGGTGCGGTAGTTGGGGAACCCGAGGAAGGGCGGGTGGAGGAGCCTGTGGTGGCTGGTTTTGGGCCGCGGGAGCGGCCTGGACTTGGGCCATGGGAGCGGGTTGGACTTGGGCCACCGCGGGAGGAGGTGCGGGTGGGCCTTGGGCTGCCCCTGGAGGGTCCCCGTGTGACATCCTATCTAACCGCCCAACGAGGTCTTGGACCGACCTGTCGGAGGTCTCCAAGCGCCCCTCCATGGCTCTAAGGCGACCATCCATATTATCGGAGAAAGTCCGAAAGTTAGCATCGGATTGGTCCAACCTAGTCATAATGGCCATCATCGCCTCTTGTAGGGAGTGGAAGTCTCCCGAGGTATCCCGTGGGTTGGCCATAGGTGGTGGTGGGGGTGAGTACTGAGTACCCCGACGCGTGGGCATGCAAACACACCGACTAGAAGACGCCGACTAAAGCAAAACACACTAATGCTAAATGATGCGCCTAGACTTAACCAAAACGCGGTACGCGGCGGAGATAATCGACCCGAAGGTCACTCGCACAAGTGTGCGGCCTTCCCGATAGGCGTAGCCTAACGTTCGGACAACACCTTTTGATATACCGAGTAAAGGGATGCAATGCAAAAAAGACACTTTTTTTTGTTTGTTTTAAAACAATGATGACCCTAAACACGACTTAGACGTAAATGACTAATGAATGACACTTTTTTTTTTGGACACCCTAGACTCAAACTCGCTCTGATACCAAATTGATGCGGGACGAGACCACGGACACGACAAGCTCGTGACTGCCCCTTAACGAGGGAAGCGTCGGATGTGCGCGGTTGAGAAACCGGCTGTGAGCTAGGGTGGTCGGCTCTCACTTGTGCCCGGATCGGGTCACGGGACGGTAACGCTCTCTCTCGCAGCAGCGGTGATATAAATAGAAAGCGAGCTAATTACCCTATCATGCTCTCTAGCAGTGGCATAAGCAAGTATATATGAAAATTAAGCAAAATGCCAAGTAAGGGAGCGAATGCGATACCTCCACGCGCTCGGCGTGGGGACGACGGGCCCGGCCGAACTCGTGCTCCCGGGACAGTTAATACATGAATATTACAGCAATGGAAATATGCCCACTCCACGCAGGGAGGTAAAGGGCGACACAATGGGCCCGGGAGGGCCGAATTCGGGATGACGGGCAGCTTCGTGTGTTGATTCGGCTACACGCGTGATCACGACCATGGGGCCCACGTATTGTCTGGAGGGGCCGTGTGGGACCCGGTGGCGCCGCTGTAGTGTGGACACTTAGGGAAGTGTTCCCTGGGCTGGCGGCACACCGGAACGTCGCCCGTGGGTCGGGCAGTTCCGATCGGCACCCGTCGGGTTTGCTGCCCACGGACTGGTGGTTGCTGTTTTGCAGCGCACGCTCCGGCGAGAATGGACGCTGGGATCAGCCCCGACGTCGGATCGACACGAGACTGGCACCGTTGGAAAGCTAGCTTGAAGTTCTTCAACCTAGGCCAAAAGATCTGGCCTGGATCTGCTTGGATCTTGACTTATGGAATTTTCAATCTTCTGTTGTACAGTTCCTAAAATCACAGGTCAGCAGAGAACTTCCCAGTGGATTGCCTTTGACCGCGAGGTAGACGTTCGAATCTGGGGTTGTGTTCTTCAGTAAAGTTGTGGAAAATTAAGCTGGGAAGACAGAAAAATTTGTTTGGACCCGTTTGGATGTGTCTATGATTGTCTGTGATTTGTTTAGTGGACGAAGGTCGGATCTGGGATCAGGGGGACAGAACTGTATCTCCGGTAGAACATGAATTGTTAAAAATAGGTAGAAGGATGATAAAAATTTAAGAAATATTGTGGTGGTAGGGGATGATGGACATAACTCCCAGTTAAATTGGGAGGTCTAACATAAATAAAAAGGGTGGTCGAAGGTGGAGAACTCAGGGCTACTGCCACTGTAGATAGTGACAGAACAGATCTGAGATTGAGAGTTGAACGAAATGGTAAGGATATGAAACGGTGGGTTTTGAACCTAAAAGTTTTTGTGGAGAAGGGGCTAGAAGATAGGAACCAACCCTCAAAATTTCAAATCGATCTAAACTCGTGGCTGGCTTCAGGAATTCACGAACTACACCTCTGTCCAGCAGGACAGAAAATCGAAGATGATTCCGTGGCGGCTCGAAGGCGGCACGAACGGTGGCGGCGGCGGCACAGACGATCACCGGAGGTTGAGAGGAGATGAAGGGAGATAGAAACACTCTAGAAATGGAGGTTGGGATAAAGAAACCAGAGGGAGAGAGGGAGAAGGTCGAAATTCACTCAAGGCATTCAACAAAATTCTGATTTTTCATTGATTTTCTCATGAAAATACATGGTTATATATGACTCCAATCAAATCTAATATGGACCCTTGGATCAAGGGTTGGGGATTGAATGGCTGAGATGAAGTGTGAATAACACACCAAATACAATTTTTTAATCTATCTTGACCATTCCAATTCAAACTTGGACTAATTCCATTCCAACCTCACCTAAATCACACCTAACTAGCCTAATAGAGCCAAAGAAGGGGGCGCCCCCTTCATGGGCCTCCCTTGGGCCAAGTGTGGTCAAATGCCATGTTACAAGCCCACTAACCATGCTAGACTCTTCCACCCTTGGTGGCCCATGAGAGAGAGAAGCCTATTTGGGCCTAAGTGGCTATTAAGGTCCATAATGATGGCCTTAAGACCCAATATGGAATAAGCTCCTAATGGACTCTACTAATGGCAACCTAGCCATGGACTCTACATTACAAATGGTCCATTGGCTTGATATAAGCCTTACAAGGAGCCCAAATGAAAGAAATGACACAATTACAATCTCATACAAGCCATAACACACAAATACACTCCACCCGTGTAAGGAAATCACCTTTGATGCCCCATCATCCTTTCCCGCAAGTTTCGTAGGCTACGGTGAGCCGAGCGGGCCAAACGGGGTAATTTGGGCAAAATCCATGTTTTACGGCTTGTGGGCCGATCTCCCGTTTCATTGCGTTTCTGGCCGATCCGAGGACGTAGATGCATGCTTGGGGTTATTTGGGGGCTTCCCCTATGTTTTCCCCCTCATCCGTGGATGTTTGGGGGCGTGGCGTGGATTTTTGGGTGTTTTCCCGTCGTTCACGGTTTTTCGAAATGGTCGCGGTCCACCAGAAACCGCTACCATCTGGTCGCGGTCTTGGGAGAACCGCGTTCATCCTTTGTGTTTTGGTCGAGGAGGCCTTCGAGCGTCGCGGTCGTGCGATAGACCGCTTTGGCCTAGTCGCGGTCATGGGATGATCGCTACTGTTTGGTCGCGGTCCTTGGGCGACCGCTACCAGCAGGCTTGCGCGTGGCTAGTCGCGGTCGCGAGGTGACCGTGACAGCATGGTCGCGGTCTCCGGTCGACCGCTACCATCTGGTCGCGGTCCCCGGTCGACCACTATCTGGTCGCGGTCACCAGGTGACCACTACCACGTTCTGGTTCCTGTTTGCGCTGTTTTGACCTCCGGTCAACCCGGTTGTGACCCAGTGGTTGACTTTAGGTCTCGTGAGTGTCTCGGACACCCCGTGGAGTTCCGTGACAGTGTCTTTGGGTGTCCAGAGGTTGTCCCACTTACCTCGTTTTGCGTGTCGTAAGCTTAAGGGTCCAGGTGACCTTTTAGCGCTCCGATTGTGTTGTTTTTATCTCCGGTCGACCCGGTTGTGACCCAGTGATCGACCCCCGGCCTTGTGAGTATCCCGGACACCCCATGGGTTTTGTGTCTGTGTTTTTGGGGTGTCGGGAGGGACCATGTTGCCTCGATTAGCGTGTCCATAGGTGTGGTGGGTCCGGGTGACCCCACGTGTTCCGGGCTCTCGTGTTACGCTCGATCGAGTTATCGTGTACCGGTGTGCGTGCGGAGGGGTCTCCCCCGCATGTCGTGGGTTTCCTTTGGAAGGCGATTCCCATGTCGGCCACGTGTTTGGCCTTGGATTGCGAGTCCAGTTATCCGGCCTGGGGCTGGAGGTTTCCCGCTTGCTACAAAATGGGAAATCATCGTGGTGGCTTGCGTGCTGCCCTGGGAATCGTGCTTCTGTATTTTCCGTGTGGCCCGTGTGGGTGGCCTTGGTCCCTTACGTTCCCTTCCCGAGGGAGTGGTCTTGACGGCTCGTGAGATGTCTCGGTATTTGTGCTACCGTGGTTTTAGACCTAGAGATTGGACTAGATTGACGGCCTTGTGCTGTTGCGTACAACGGTCTTGACCCCGAGTCTTGTGACTCAAGGACCGTTGGGTGTAGTGCGTCTAGAGGACTGCCCAGAGTCCAGTGGCTTAGTGCCACTTGAGTTTTCTCGACTCTCGCGCAGGGTGCGTGCGTGGCTGAGGACTGCGAGTCCTGTTTCTTCTCCGACTGTGGTCACAGTGCGACGGGGCCGATACGTGGGGTGGTCCCCGTACGTCGTCGGATTCGGACGTTGTTTTCCGTTGAGTTGAGAGTCTACTCCTTCAGTGACCCTCCACTAGTCGTAGCCTACCAGTACGCGTGTGCTGGTCGCACTAGGGAGTGGTGTACGGGCTTACCCTTAGAGGCGGTTTGTGGACCGGTTGCCGTCGGGCCCCACGTCTTGCAGCCAGAGTCCGGTTGAGGGGAAAACCGGTAAGAGGGCCAGACCAGGGATGCGTGGTCTATGTGTGCACACGTGGTTGGGGATAGTGGACGCACGTCGACGGGCGTGACCCCAGCTAGTCACTTGTTTGTGGTTACTTGTACGGTGTTCGCGCCTCGGGTAGGACCTACCACATCAGGCGGTTCACCTGCGGCGCGGTGTAAGACGTCAGGGGACGCTACCGGTTGTGCTTCTAGTGGGTGGTACTCCTGTCGAGTACGGAGTGACAGACTGTCAGTTTCCGTGACTTTGACCTTCGGGTTTCGGTCGTGTTGACCGTTGAGTTTCGGTTGGTTCGCCGTGACGCGTGTGTTGGTTTTCGCGTCATGAGACTAGTGCTAGTGGCTTTACTTTGGTGGCGTCTCGTGGTGCGGTACCCGCGATCGGATGGTCAGGGTTGCACCTTGGACAGCGTGTCCAGGTTGGCTGTCCGGGGGACAGGCCTCTACGGTGTGGTTGCCGTGTGTTCTCACTTCGGTAGGTGGTACTAGCGCGGTTCGGTAGCTTCGACTGCGTGATCGAGGTCTGCCTTCTGGCAGTAGGAGTAGCTGTAGTGCCGAGTTTTTGACTGGCCACCGGTTTGCTGTTCCTGCTGTAGTTGTAGCTCTCCTTTCCGCTACCGCCGTTGTTTCCGGTTGGGGTTCCGCGGGATCCCTGCTGAGTCTCTGTTTTGGAGACTCATTCCTTGCTTTTCAGGTGTGGCGGTTCTTCCTCGCGGTTCGAGGGTGCGGGGCGGAGGATCTCAGTTGCCAGCTTGCCGGGCTGAGTGTTCACTTGGCATGTGGTACGTTTTACTGCTTTAGACTGTACTTTCTGTTGGACTGGACTCTATTGTAGTTGTTTATTTATTTCTGTTAATTATTGAATTGTCCTGCTTTATTTTCTATTTCTTTGTTCCTCCACACTCCTTTTAGCCCTTCCGAGCCCTCCCGGCTCGTGGGCGGCGGTGCGAGTCTCGGGTTATCGGGCCTTCCCGGTAATCGGATTCTCGGGTCGTTACAGCTGGTATCAGAGCGGTGGTTGTGGACGTACATAAGAATTCGAAATATTGCAGTGATCAGAGTCCATAAGGTCTAGTACAGTCGGCAGCTGGCTTAGGGTTTTGTGTTCGCTTTCCGCCTTGTTTCTTGCTTGAGAGCTTGAGTGCGCTGCGTGGCGCTGTGAAGGCAGTTGCTATCCGCGGCTTTCGTGCCAGCATGGGGTCTAAGGATTGAGGTTGAGAGCCTTCTCCCTCATCGGTGATGGCCCTGGTTGTGCTGCGTTGGGCAGAGGTTGCTGGCAGGCGCGAGCTCGTGGTGCTGCGTTCGAGGAACCTGTAGCATGGTCAGGTGGCTGGAGCGGATTTTTGTGGTTAAGTGGCCGTGAGCGTGCTCTGAGGGAGCTGTTGTCAGTTTTGGCCACTCTAGCTTGAGGTTTGTCCAGCCCCTGAGGTGTTCAGGTCGTGGTTTAAGGTGACAGAGCGGATGTTCTGATCGAGAAGTGTGCTCGGGTGAGCGGAGGATCTTCTCGGTGAGCTGCTATTTCGTCGAGCCTGATGATCTTGTCGTGCTCTGTGGCGTCAGAAATGACGTGTCGGTCCTGATTATTTTATGGATTTCGAGGCAGGATTGGGCTGTGGTGTCCCAGTAAGTCTTGCTCCTGCGCTCTTGTGTGCGAATGGGGTGTGTTCGCCCTGGAGTTGGTTTGAGATGTGAAGGCTCCGCGGCGAGTTCGGGACTCGAGGATGAGCATCGACGGTTGTTGTTATGGCTCGTGTTGCGGCTCTTGGCATGCCGTGTTGCAGTTCGAGGAATTGCAGCGGTGGTGCATCGAGAGATGCTGTGATTGTGGTCCGACGTGACACTCGCCGAGTGTGTCGGAGGCGCTGACCTGATGGAAGTGATGGTTTTCCTTGGTGCTGGATGGTGCTGTTTCCAGCGTGCGCGAGGTTCGAGGTCAGGTCGAGCGTGGAGTTCTTCCGTTGGTCGAAAGTGCGCTGGTTTCTCCTTTGGTTGGAGAGATTGCGTTCGGCTAAGGATCGTCGTCTTGCATTGTGTGTTCAGATTGGTTGGCCTTGTGTGCCATGAAGTCCGTGCGAGACGTGCTCCTTGTCCTGGCAGGGTGGTTGCCTGTGAGAAGTCGTGCCCATTCCCTTGTCGTGTGAGGGTGCTGGCGCTGTTCCGGAAGGACGAGTGCTGGTTGGGCGGTGTTTGCTTTCTCGGCTGTGCGCGCGGATTTGAGTGCGCAGCGGAAGCGTGGTGGGCCCATAACCCACTGGTTCAGGATCGTAGCGTTGGTTGCTACGGGCGGATTCCTGAGTTTACGTTGAGCATCGGAGGATGGGTTCCTCGGTGTGAAACGTGTTGTTGCCGTGCCGTTGCTCGAGGTATTATGGTTGTTGGCACTGGCAGGATGGAGTGTTGGGAAAAGTGCTGACTAGTGCGCCGCATGAGTACCATGTTCCTGTGATGGAAGCCGTGTCAGGCGTCGGTGTTGGACCTGGATGAGGTTGTTGAGGATGTCGCCTGACGAAGGTCGAGGAGGTGTTGGTCAGAGTCGGTGGCTTGGCGCCCGACTTGTGTTCCCAGTCGTGTCCTCGGATGAGATCATTTTTGGGGAAGTGGTCTCTGGCAGGCTGTGGGTTCCTGTTGGTAGCTGCGGGTGACTGGTAAGGCTAGTCTCGTAGCCAACCGTGGTGAGATGTTTGTTGCTTAGGGACCCGTGAGCACTGTTCAGGTGGTGTCCCGTGGCTCTGTGGTAAGGGTGGAATTGGGATTGGCAGGTGTCCACTTGCATTGATCGAAGGATTTGATGAGACCAGATGGATGAGTGACGCCTGTGGGCGGAGGCCTTTTGTGAGATGGGCGTCGGAGGATGGTCCTTGATAGGATGTTGGTGTCGCAATGGTTATCCCTGGTTTGGTGACCAGCATGGGATGATTCCCCTGTGAGTCTGAGTCCAGTGAGGTGATGATTGAAGACACCAGGATCCATCATTTGGTTTCATCGTGCTCCCCGAGAGGGTCGAGTTGGAGCGATGTTCGAGCTCGGATGCGGTGTCCGAGAGGAGTGCAGCTCGAGATGCGACATCAGTCTGTGTGTGAGTCGACGGATGGCTTGCCGAGGTTTGGAATGTTTCCTTTGGACCCGGTCGAGGACCAGGAAAGAAGGAAGAAGCTGAGCAAGCGGAGGTTTCCTGTTGATGAGCAGTTGGTGACCAGTGGATGGTCTTTTCAGAGACAGAAGATGCTGGTTGTTGGGGCTCGAGCGTGGCGAGAGCCGTGTGCCAGCGAGACCTTTGGTGGTCGTTTCTGTGATGTGCCTTTCCGGATGGGATCTGGACTTTGTCGAAGTTTGTCTACTGACCATAGGATGGATCGGTAGCTGTTGCTCATGTCGAGGGTTGTGTTTCCTCGGTGAGCGAGATTGTGGCTACGGTGCCATGGTTGATTCTCGCATTGTCTGAGGTGATGCCGGACTGTGTCCTGCGGTATATGCCTGCTCTGTTGGCCAGTGTGCCTGGCGCGAGGAGCGATGTGTTGCTTGTGATTGTAAGTCTGGCTGTGTCCCTCAGGACTGGGGTTTTCATGAGAACCGAGATTTTCTGTGCTGGGGTTCTGATGGCGTTGTCAGTGGGTTACGGCGTTCTTCCCTTGTTCCTGTGCTTGTCTTGAATTTCGAGGATGAAATTCCTTTAAGGGGGGAGGGCTGTAATGCCCTGGGTTTTTCGGATCCTCGTTCGTGGGTCCCGGATCTGGTTTCTCGGAGCGTCTGACTCCGTTGTGTCCAAAATTTCGTTTCGGACATCTTTCGTGTTCGGATCGGCGCGATCCGGAGTCGTTTCGGAGGCCCGGAGGCGTTCCACGGCTTTTTCCGCGTGTGTTTTCCGATTCCCGGCGTGGGTTTCGGCTTTCCCTTCGGAACCTCGTTGCGGGTGAACCTGGCCGTTCACCTAGGCGAGTGTGGTACCGTTGCGATCGGTGCGTTCCGAGGATCGCGAGGGTGTGATTTTCTATTTTTCGGGATTTTTCTGATTTTCCGGATTTTCCTATATATACCCCCCACCCTCTCTCTTCCTCTCATTTCTCCTCACTCTCACCCTTTCTCTCTTCTCCCACTCTCTCCTCTCACTCTCTCCTCTCCGGCGGCTGACGGACCGAGGCGGGGGCGAGGCGATGCGGGCGAGGAGGACGGTGAGGATGGGTCGAGGATCGAGGCTCGAGGGCGCGGTGAAGCTCGGCCGTGGGTTCGTGGAACGGCGAGGCTTCAACGGCGTTTTCTTCGTGGATCGGCATCCACGGTGCACGAAATCTTCGGTGGAGGTAGGGTGATGGACCCCCAGCTCGTGCACTTCCTTTCCCGCAAGTTTCGTAGGCTACGGTGAGCCGAGCGGGCCAAACGGGGTAATTTGGGCAAAATCCATGTTTTACGGCTTGTGGGCCGATCTCCCGTTTCATTGCGTTTCTGGCCGATCCGAGGCCGTAGATGCATGCTAGGGGTTATTTGGGGGCTTCCCCTATATTTTCCCCCTCATCCGTGGATGTTTGGGGGCGTGGCGTGGATTTTTGGGTGTTTTCCCGCCGTTCTCGGTTTTCCGAAATGGTCGCGGTCCACCAGAAACCGCTACCATATGGTCGCGGTCTTGGGAGAACCGCGTTCATCCTTTGTGTTTTGGTCGAGGAGGCCTTCGAGCGTCGCGGTCGTGCGATAGACCGCTTTGGCCTAGTCGCGGTCATGGGATGACTGCTACTGTTTGGTCGCGGTCCTTGGGTGACCGCTACCAGCAGGCTTGCGCGTGGCTAGTCACGGTCGCGAGGTGACCGTGACAGCATGGTCGCGGTCTCCGATCGACCGCTACCATCTGGTCGCGGTCCCCGGTCGACCACTATCTGGTCGCGGTCACCAGGTGACCACTACCACGTTCTGGTTCCTATTTGCGCTGTTTTGACCTCCGGTCAACCTGGTTGTGACCCAGTGGTTGACTTTAGGTCTCGTGAGTGTCTCGGACACCCCGTGGAGTTTCGTGACCGTGTCTTTGGGTGTCCAGAGGTTGTCCCACTTACCTCGTTTTACGTGTCGTAAGCTTAAGGGTCCAGGTGACCTTTTAGCGCTCCGATTGTGTTGTTTTGGTCTCCGGTCGACCCGGTTGTGACCCAGTGGTCGACCCCCGACCTTGTGAGTATCCCGGACACCCCATGGGTTCTGTGTCTGTGTTTTTGGGGTGTCGGGAGGGACCGTGTTACCTCGATTAGCATGCCCGTAGGTGTGGTGGGTCCGGGTGACCCCACGTGTTCCGGGCTCTCGTGTTACGCTCGATCGAGTTACCGTGTACCGGTGTGCGTGCGGAGGGGTCTCCCCCGCATGTCGTGGGTTTCCTTTGGAAGGCGATTCCCATGTGGGCCACGTGTTTGGCCTTGGACTGCGAGTCCAGTTATCCGGCCTGGGGCTGATGGTTTCCCGCTTGCTACAAAATGGGAAATCGTCGTGGTGGCTTGCGTGCTGCCTTGGGAATCGTGCTTCTGTGTTTTCCGTGTGGCCCGTTTGGGTGACCATGGTCCCTTATGTTCCCTTCCCGAGGGAGTGGTCTTGACGGCTCGTGAGTTGTCTCGGTACTTGTGCTACTGTGGTTTTAGACCTAGAGATTGGACTAGATTGACGGCCTTGTGCTGTTGCGTACAACGGTCTTGACCCGAGTCTTGTGACTCAAGGACCGTTGGGTGTAGTGCGTCTAGAGGACTGCCCAGAGTCCAGTGGCTTAGTGCCACTTGAGTTTTCTCGACTCTCGCGCAGGGTGCGTGCGTGGCTGAGGACTACGAGTCCTGTTTCTTCTCCGACTGTGGTCACCGTGCGACGGGGCCGGTACGTGGGGTGGTCCCCGTACGTCGTCGGATTCGGACGTTGTTTTCCGTTGAGTTGAGAGTCTACTCCTTCAGTGACCCTCCACTAGTCGTAGCCTACCAGTACGCGTGTGCTGGTCGCACCAGGGAGTGGTGTACGGGCTTACCCTTAGAGGCGGTTTGTGGACCGGTTGCCGTCGGGCCCCACTTCTTGCAGCCAGAGTCCGGCTGAGTGGAAAACCGATCAGAGGGCCGGACCAGGGACGCGCGGTCTGTGTGTGCACACGTGGTTAGGGACAGTGGACGCACGTCGACGGGCGTGACCCCAGCTAGTCACTTGTTTGTGGTTACTTGTACGGTGTTCGCGCCTCGGGTAGGACCTACCACGTCAGGCGGTTCACCTGCGGCGTGGTGTAAGACGTCAGGGGATGCTACCGGCTGTGCTTCTAGTGGGTGGTACTCCTGTCGAGTACGAAGTGACAGACTGTCAGTTTCCGTGACTTTGACCTTCGGGTTTCGGTCGTGTTGACCGTTGAGTTTCGGTTGGTTCGCCGTGACGCGTGTGTTGGTTTTCGCGTCATGAGACTAGTGCTAGTGGCTTTATCGAGGTGGCGTCTCATGGTGCAGTACCCGTGATCGGATGGTCGGGGTTGCACCTTGGACAGCGTGTCCAGGTTGGCTGTCCGGGGGACAGGCCTCTACGGCGTGGTTGCCGTGTGTTCTCACTTCGGTAGGTGGTACTAGTGTGGTTCGGTAGCTTCGACTGCGTGATCGAGGTCTGCCTTCTGGCAGTAGGAGTAGCTGTAGTGCCAAGTTTTTGACCGGCCACCGGTTTGCTGTTCCTGCTGTAGTTGTAGCTTTCCTTTCCGCTACCGCCGTTGTTTCCGGTTGGGGTTCCGCGGGATCCCTGCTGAGTCTCTGTTTTGGAGACTCATTCCCTACTTTTCAGGTGTGGCGGTTCTTCCTCGCGGTTCGAGGGTGCGGGGCGGAGGTTCTCAGTTGCCAGCTTGCCGGGCCGAGTGTTCACTTGGCATGTGGTACATTTTACTGCTTTAGACTGTACTTTCTGTTGGACTGGACTCTGTTGTAGTTGTTTATTTATTTCTGTTAATTATTGAATTATCCTACTTTATTTCCTATTTCTTTGTGCTTCCACACTCCTTTTAGCCCTTCCGAGCCCTCCCGGCTCGTGGGCGGCGGTGCGAGTCTCGGGTTATCGGGCCTTCCCGGTAATCAGATTCTAGGGTCGTTGGAGAGCTCTTCGAGCCTTCGCTCAACGTTTGTTTGTTCTTCTCGGACTAGCCTGTGTTGGATTGCGACCCTTAGGGGGGGTATTTTCAACTCGATGGGGACAATTACCTCTAAGCCATACACCAAGGAAAAGGGTGAACAACCCGTTTGAGTTTTGTACACAGTTCGATATGGCCATAGGGCTTCGTACATCTTCTCTTCCCAGTCTCTTTTGTTGGAATTAATAATTTTGGCCAGGAGAGTACATAGAGTTTTGTTAAAAGTTTCAGCCAAGCCATTGGCCTGTGGGTTGTAAGGAGTTGACATCCTCCAGTCAATCTTGTATTTTTCTGCCAGCCGGTAGACCTTTTGATTGCGAAAGTGGCTGCCGTTGTCTGAGATAATTTGGTCGGGGGTGTCAAGCCGGAATATGATGTTACGACGGACAAATCTGATGATGATTTCCTCGGACACTTCTTTCAGAGCAACAGCTTCTGCCCAGTCGGAGAAGTATTCAGTTGCCGCCAAAATATACTTGCACCCTGCGGATGAGGCAGGTAGTAGACCCACGATGTCTGTTCCCCATTGGGCGAACGGCCAGTTGGGCACTGTTGGATGTAGCGTCACGGGCGGTCTTCTGGGCACCGTCGCGTGCTCCTGGCATTTTTGACAAGACTTAGCATACTTACAGCAGTCGTCAAACATTGTCAGCCAGTAGTAGCCAAGCTTCTTGATCTCAATCTTCATTTTTGGTCCTGCCTGGTGTGCACCCGTTGTTCCGGCGTGAACCTCCTTCATGACTTTCCAAGCTTCCTCAGTGGATAGGCATCGAAGGAGTACTTTCCGCTTGGCATCCGCCATGACTCGGAATAAAATCCCGTTCCGGACCTCATAAGAGTCCTTTGTTCTGATCAACTTGATCTTCTCTTCTCTTCTCCTGGGCAGTTGCTGGTATTTAAACCACTGCACAAGAGTGACGGAATCGACTTCAACAAAAGTATTAAATATATATCTATGTTTAATCGTCTCTTGTTAATTGGGTCGCATGTTTGGGCCAAATGGGCCATGTTTTATGTTTTGTAGTAATTATGTCCCCAACTATCATGTAAGAGTCTTTTTTTATTTGTGTCTTTTAGTCTTCCTAAGGGAGTTATGAGTGGTAGGAAGTAGGTGTTAGGTGAGTTATCTTTTGGTCTTCTTTGTGGAGTCTATAAAAGGTCTTGTAATCTTTGTTTAAGTAATGAAGTTGAAAGAAAATTTTGGAAACGTATCCTTGTGAGGTGTGAAGCCTTCTTCCTTGTGTGCTCTTCTCCGAGAAGGAGATGGGGTGAGATGCCCCGGGGTGAGAAGCCCCTTGCTACCCACCGTCCAACCCCCCTTCCCTCCATCCTCCCTCTCACCACCTCCCACCAATAGCCCAAACCCCACCTGCGAATCCCCTTGAACCCCATTCCCGTGAGAACCCAACCCCCCATCATCATCTATCCTGACCACCGTTCCACCCTGCCCTACCCTCCATTACCAAGACGGTTCACTATAGCTCATGTCTTCCAGAACCGTTTGCTACTCTCTGCTCCGCAACCTCACCACTCTCACTTTCCCCACCCTTCGCCTACCCCTTCCCTTTCTCTTTCTTACAGCCACTCCCATAATGGCATCGGAAGTGAGAAGCTCGTGGTTGCATCGTCTCCGTGAAGAGACGGGTGAGAAGCCCCAACCATGCACGTCTTCCTACCCCCGGTCCAGCCGTCGCCACCCTCTCCAACCACCACCGCAATCCTTGCTACAACCACCAAGCAGAGCCTTCCTCTCCTCTGCACTTCTCCTCTCTCCCTCGGATACTCTTTCCTCTCCCTGCTAACACAGTACCACATCCGGTTCCTCTCCCTTTCTCTTCCCTGCTACCCCCCATTGCAACTCTCTCTCTCTAAACTCCAACCCACATCCGTGTGAGAAACCAACCCCCTTTCTCCTGCCCATGCACCATGCCCATCTGAGAACCCCACCCTTGCCGCCATGCATACCCCCATCGCCATGCACACCTCAGACATCCATGGCTAGTAGGAAAAAAAAAATAGAGTCCCGTTTTTACTACCTGTCCCATCCCCCTCCCCGTGGCAGAGCCCCTCTCCCCTCTTCCCTCTCTCGCTCCCTATCTGTCTTCGCAAGAAGCCACGACCCCATGCGATACACCCGGTCCACCATTCCCTACCTGTAGATGGCCCAGAAGCGCTCAGCCCATATCCCTGCACTTTCCCCTCCCCATGATGTCCCACACGCCTACAACTCCCTCTGCAAACCTCTGCCAACATCAAGTCCCTCACCCGCAGCCCACCCCCTCCCTTCTTCTGACCCTAGCCTAGCCAGGAGAAGCTTTTGGATGTTGCTGCTGATGATTTTTGGAGAACAAGATGGGTATATACTCGGATACAACATCAGATAGCATTCATCTATAATGGTCAAGTTAAGTTTATTGTGAGAAGCCCCAACCAAGATCCATCTTCCATCCGGTTACTTTGTGCATTTGAAGGGAAGTATTTGGTTGAGGAGACAACTCAAGTTCTTGTTGATAGCAGTGACACTTCAAATGGACATGATGGGTTCCAGTGTCTCAGTTGCTCTTGTTTCATCCCCAATGCAACTGGAAGAGGATTTATTGAGGTTAATGACCATGGTCTTGGCAACACTTTCTATACATTTATTGTGGCTGAAGAAGATGTATCTTCTGAGATACGCATGCTAGAGTGTATAATCAATGGGGTCTCTTCTGATGGTAACTGTCATGGGATGGTTACTGGAATGAAGCACAAGACACAAGCATTGGACTTTAATGGGATGGCTTCTTTGTAGGAGTCATTTATGGTTTAGGTCTTGAAATCTGAATTCTGATGGAAGCATCTTTCCTCTGACAAGATTTAGATGGCAGCTGGAATTTTCTATGGATAATGATTGGTGTGTTGTAGCCAAGAAACTTTTGGATGTCCTATTTGGTGACGTTGTGGATTTATGTGGACATCCTGTTGAGGTTGCATTACCAGATATGGCTATGCTTCACAATGCTTTTTAGAAAGGCCAAAGACGTATGGTGGAATTCCTACTGAGATATGTGCCTGCTGATGATTTGAAGGGCTCAGTTTCACAAAGTACACGGGAGAAATACGTAGGCATTTTGTTCAAGCCCGACATGCTTGAAAAAAAAATGGGAGAAAAATGAAAAGAAAAGAAAATCTTGGACTTGGAGGTTCGTCTCACATCAAATGGTATCAGAGCAAGTCATCCGGTTTGTCCCAACAAGTCGGGGTCCTGCAGTTCGAGATTCAAGAATCAAGGTTCGAGGTCGAACCTTCTCCAAGTGGAGGGGTTTGACGGAATCGACTTCAACAAAAGTATTAAATATATATCTATGTTTAATCGTCTCTTGTTAATTGGGTCGCATGTTTGGGCCAAATGGGCCAAATGGGCCATGTTTTATGTTTTGTAGTAATTATGTCCCCAACTATCATGTAAGAGTCTTTTTTTATTTGTGTCTTTTAGTCTTCCTAAGGGAGTTATGAGTGGTAGGAAGTAGGTGTTAGGTGAGTTATCTTTTGGTCTTCTTTGTGGAGTCTATAAAAGGTCTTGTAATCTTTGTTTAAGTAATGAAGTTGAAAGAAATTTTTGGAAACGTATCCTTGTGAGGTGTGAAGCCTTCTTCCTTGTGTGCTCTTCTCCGAGAAGGAGATGGGGTGAGATGCCCCGGGGTGAGAAGCCCCTTGCTACCCACCGTCCAACCCCCCTTCCCTCCATCCTCCCTCTCACCACCTCCCACCAATAGCCCAAACCCCACCTGCGAATCCCCTTGAACCCCATTCCCGTGAGAACCCAACCCCCCATCATCATCTATCCTGACCACCGTTCCACCCTGCCCTACCCTCCATTACCAAGACGGTTCACTATAGCTCATGTCTTCCAGAACCGTTTGCTACTCTCTGCTCCGCAACCTCACCACTCTCACTTTCCCACCCTTCGCCTACCCCTTCCCTTTCTCTTTCTTACAGCCACTCCCACAATGGCATCGGAAGTGAGAAGCTCGTGGTTGCATCGTCTCCGTGAAGAGACGGGTGAGAAGCCCCAACCATGCACATCTTCCTACCCCCGGTCCCGCCGTCGCCACCCTCTCCAACCACCACCGCAATCCTTGCTACAACCACCAAGCAGAGCCTTCCTCTCCTCTGCACTTCTCCTCTCTCCCTCGGATACTCTTTCCTCTCCCTGCTAACACAGTACCACATCCGGTTCCTCTCCCTTTCTCTTCCCTGCTACCCCCCATTGCAACTCTCTCTCTCTCTAAACTCCAACCCACATCCGTGTGAGAAACCAACCCCCTTTCTCCTGCCCATGCACCATGCCCATCTAAGAACCCCACCCTTGCCGCCATGCATACCCCCATCGCCATGCACACCTCAGACATCCATGGCTAGTAGGAAAAGAAAAAAACAGAGTCCCATTTTTACTACCTGTCCCATCCCCCTCCCCGTGGCAGAGCCCCTCTCCCCTCTTCCCTCTCTCGCTCCCTATCTGTCTTCGCAAGAAGCCACGACCCCATGCGATACACCCGGTCCACCATTCCCTACCTGTAGATGGCCCAGAAGCGCTCAGCCCATATCCCTGCACTTTCCCCTCCCCATGATGTCCCACACGCCTACAACTCCCTCTGCAAACCTCTGCCAACATCAAGTCCCTCACCCGCAGCCCACCCCCTCCCTTCTTCTGACCCTAGCCTAGCCAGGAGAAGCTTTTGGATGTTGATGCTGATGATTTTTGGAGAACAAGATGGGTATATACTCGGATACAGCATCAGATAGCATTCATCTATAATGGTCAGGTTAAGTTTATTGTGAGAAGCCCCAACCAAGATCCATCTTCCATCAGGTTACTTTGTGCATTTGAAGGGAAGTATTTGGTTGAGGAGACAACTCAAGTTCTTGTTGATAGCAGTGACACTTCAAATGGACATGATGGGGTCCAGTGTCTCAGTTGCTCTTGTTTCATCCCCAATGCAACTGGAAGAGGATTTATTGAGGTTAATGACCATGGTCTTGGCAACACTTTCTATACATTTATTGTGGCTGAAGAAGATGTATCTTCTAAGATACGCATGCTAGAGTGTATAATCAATGGGGTCTCTTCTGATGGTAACTGTCATGGGATGGTTACTGGAATGAAGCACAAGACACAAGCATTGGACTTTAATGGGATGGCTTCTTTGTAGGAGTCATTTATGGTTTAGGTCTTGAAATCTGAATTCTGATGGAAGCATCTTTCCTCTGACAAGATTTAGATGGCAGCTGGAATTTTCCATGGATAATGATTGGTGTGCTGTAGCCAAGAAACTTTTGGATGTCCTATTTGGTGACGTTGTGGATTTATGTGGACATCCTGTTGAGGTTGCATTATCAGATATGGCTCTGCTTCACAATGCTTTTCAGAAAGGCCAAAGACGTATGGTGGAATTCCTACTGAGATATGTGCCTGCTGATGATTTGAAGGGCTCAGTTTCACAAAGTACACGGGAGAAATACGTAGGCATTTTGTTCAAGCCCGACATGCTTGAAAAAAAATGGGAGAAAAATGAAAAGAAAAGAAAAGAAAATCTCAGACTTGGAGGTTCGTCTCACATCAAAGAGGGTCCCTCCAGTCGGGTAAGCTGATGGCCTCCGCTGTGGCGACCTCAAGTTCTTCCTCTTCTGGCTCTTCTATCATGCTAGGCACTTGGCGCTGATTTATCACCCGGATACTGAGTGATCCATCCGGTGGCACCGCCAATGAACTTGCCAACTTCGCTAGTGCATCGGCTTGTGCATTTTCTCCCCTGGCGACGTGGCCTATCTCAACGAGGTAGAACTGCTCCATGAGCCATTTCGCCTTAGCGTGGTAAGGGAGCTGTTCCAGCTTTCGAACATCAAACTGCCCTTGGACCTGCTTGATGATTAATAGTGAATCGCCGAATACTTGTAGCATTCTGATCTCCATATGCAAGGTGACTTGGAGGCCGATGATCAGAGCCTCATACTCTGCTTCATTATTTGTGCAGGGCTTGATGATGGAGTAGGAAGTGTGCAACATCTCTCCCTCCGGAGATTTGAGGACGACGCCGGCCTCGGCTCGTACTTTTGTATGCCTGGATGGGGTTGTCTCTGTTTTCAAAGCCCCGTTGAAGTACAGCTGCCAGGCGGTCTATTGAACTTGATCCACCTCCAGTGTCTCATCTTCAGGTAGCTCTGTGACCAGTGGTGAGTCCTCGGGCACGGGGTGCGCTGCGAAGAAGTCTGCAACGGCTTGACCTTTAACGGCCTTCTGCGGCATGTAGGTGATGTCAAACTCCATTAGCAGTACGGCCCACTTGCCAAGACGTCCTTTCAGGACTGGCTGGGAGAGAATGTGCTTGACTGGGTTAGCCTTAGATATTAGGCTTACTTCATGCGACAGCATGTAATGCCTTAGCTTCTTGACTGCGAAGACCAAGGCGAGGCAAACTTTCTCAATCGGGGTGTATTTTGCTTCCGCCCCTACCAGTCTTCGGCTGAGGTAGTAGAGAGCTTGCTCCTTTCCCTCATCATTGTTCTGGGTGAGCATTGCCCCCAGCGAACATTCGGTGGCAGCTATATATAGAATAAGCGGCCTTTCCTTGACAGGTGCCCCCAGCACAGGCGGGGTCTTCAAATAATCCTTCAACCGGTCGAAGGCCCTCTGGCATTCCTAGTTCCAGCTGAAAGGTACATTCTTTATCATCAATTTGTGGAACGGCTGGCAGCGTCCTGATATGTTGGAGATGAACCAGCGGATGTAGGCCAGCCGGCCTTGAAGGGACCTTAACTCTCCCAGATTCTTCGGAGGGGGTAGCTCCTGGATAGCTTTTATCTTAAAGGAGTTGATCTCGATCCCCCTATATTAGACAATGAAGCCGAGAAACTTCCCACTGGAGACGCCGAAGGCACACTTCATTGGGTTCATTTTTAATTCATACTGTCGGAGTCTCTCGAAGACAACTCTGAGATCATTCAGGTGATTCCCCCTTTTCTTTGTTTTGACGACCAAGTCATCAATGTAGCATTTGACTTTACTATAATCAGCTCGTCGAATATCTTAGTCATTTCCCAATGATATATGGCGCCAGCATTTTTTAGACAGAAGGGCATCCTTTTGTAGTGGAATATCTCTTTAGGTGACTGGAAGGCCGTGTGAATTCGGTCGTGCCCATCTATCCAGATTTGATTATAGTTGGATGATCCGTCCATAAAAGACAAGGCCTCATAGTCAGTAGTTGCATCAATCATCACTTCGGTGATGGGTACCGGGAAATCATCTTTCGGGCAGGCTTTATTTAGGTCGCGGAAGTCCACGCAGATCCTGATCTGCCCATTTTTCTTCTTCACCGGCACGATATTGGCCAACCATGTGGTATATTGGTTCTCGGCTACAAAATTGACATCTATACGCTTGTCGACTTCTTTGCAAATCTAATTTGTCAGTTCCGGCCTTATGCGCTGGGGCGACTGCTTCATTGGCTCCACCTTGGGATCAATAGCCAGAATGTGTTGAGTCACCTCGGGGCTAAGGCCGGGCATCTCTTTGTAGTTCCAGGCAAAGCAGTCCCGGAACTCTTGCAGCAACTTCACATATTGCCCCCTCTCCTGTGGAGGCAAAAGAGCACTCAGAAAGGTCGGCCTAGGGTCCTCTTCTGTGCTGAGGTTGATTTCAATAAGCTCATCTACTGTGGCCAAGCCGCCATCTTCAATTTCCGACTGCGCCGGTCGTAGGTCGATGAAATCTTGGTCTTCACCATCTTCTGCTTCAAGGACACCATAGGCATCTTCTTGCTCCGCCTCGTTGGGCAATGGGGCTTTGCTTATTTCCCCCCCTTTTGGCTTGTTGTCTGCGACTTCGAGGGGTTCCCCTGCGCGGAGAGGTACAAGACTTCTCCAGGGTCTTCTTGGTAGTTATCGTAGATAACTTCTACAGGAGCCGAGGTGATTTCTTGCCGGGCTTGGGACTACTCCGCTGCTGGCGGTCGGGGTTGTTCATTCTCAGCTGCATCTTCAAAGGTCTGGTGCTGAACTGACACCACATAGATGCTCCTTTCGTGGCTACCTCTCACATGGGGGCGTGGCGGAGCCACCACATAATCTCCCATTCTGAGCTCATCTTTCTCAATCAGGTTTTGAGCAACATCCTTGAAGACATAGCAGTCTTCGATAGGGTGACCCAATATTTGGTGATAAGGGCAAAACAAGGGGTCACCACTTCTTCGGGCGTCTTGCAGCCTTTTAGACTTTGGGAGGGAGACCTTGCCATAGTGGCAGGCCCAGTCAAAGATCCCTCGGGTCTTGTTCTTTGGGAAAGAGTAAGGATTTTGCATCCTCTCTTGTAGTGTAGGGCTTCTCCTAGCCGATCGTCCAGTTGGAGAATCTGCGGCATCCCTCGCTCCCCTCTTCAAGTGCATGGGCGCGTTTGGAGTAGTGTTTGGGAACCGATACGTGCTTCTATGTTGCTGGCAGAGAGCGCCCTTGATCAAACCAGACACAAGTGCGGTTGTTTCGGCCAGCCGCACCTTTAGCATCTCGATCTCCTGTTGTTGCCGATGATACAAAGCAAGCATGACGGGGTCGCATCGAGGGGGACCTGGAGTGCGACTCGCATCACCCTATGGTGACATCGATCTATGTTGCGTAGGTGTTCCAGTCACATATGTAACAAATTATCGTGCACTCGATCTGACTTGGTCAGTCGATTGTGATGTTTGTGTCGAGACCGGAAGTCCGTCATGCCGTAAAGGCTATGACGTTAATTACATCCTCCGGGAAGGAGGAAAACCCTTGATTAATTGCCAAGATAAGTGCCTCTCGGGGCCGAATGATAGAGATGTATCGGAGGTGACACGAACATGAAGCTATGCAGACTCCTACGCTTCTTTTTTATTCATGCAAGAGGAACTGAGATTTATTATGTTCACACTTTGGTACGAGGCGGGGAACTTAGGTCCGAAGACCACCACCACACATAGCGACACTTCCAGTCGGGCGGGACTCGGCCTTCTGTCAGACGCCATTTTATATACCGAAGTGAGACCAAGCACACAAACATGTATTGTTCTCACAACATGGGTGATTAGGAAGGGTTATTTACTAGGAGCATGGAAAACACACAATATCAGCATGCTTACGTGGGCACATGTATATATATACGAATATATATATATATATACATATATATATATATGTATATGTATATATGTTCATATATATCTATGTATATATATACATAATGTGTTCATCCATTAATTTAGGAGTATTTAACCAGAGAGGCACATAGAAGACTGAGTCAACAACAAGCACTGCAAGGGTGGAAAGGAAATCGGTGCAAAGATGCACTAAGGCAGTGGTGAGAAGGGCATAGACAACATGGGTCGGTGCAAGGATTGCACCGATACAATGGCAGCGACGGGTCGGTGCAAGGTCTGCGTCGAGGCAGCGGTAGCAAAGGGCACGGGCAGTCTAAGTCAGTGCAAGAGCTGCACCGAGGCAACAGCAGCGAAAGGCACGGACAAACTACGTCGATGCAAGAGCTGCACCGAGGCAACGACAGCGAAAGGCACGGGCAATACAGGTCGGTGGAAGGGTTGCGTCGAGGCAGCGACATTGAAGTGGAGCGACGTAAGTCGGTGCAGATGCTGAGGAAGGCGATGCTGGGTCGGTGCTAGTGGCGGTGAGGCGATGATGCACCGACGCAGTGGTGAGGGGAAATGAGGGTGTGTCGGTGCGAACGAAGGCGATAGTCAGTGCACACTCGAAGGAAGTCGGTGCAGTGTAGGGGTGAGGTCGATGCTGATAAAGAAGAGGTCGACGGCCAAGTCGGTGTTAGTGAAGAGAGGGTGGCATGGGTCGACGATTGTGGTGGAGAAGGGATGCTGACCGGGTCAGTGCTAGCGAAGAGGAGGGCGATGTAAGTTGGTGCGATGCGCACCGAGGCAGCAGCGGAGTCGATGATGGAACAAGATGAAGGCAATTCGGTGGGGGGAGGTTAATTCGGTGGCGACGCCACCGAGTCACAAGGCTCCATCGTTTAAACTTTGGCAAGGAAATTTTATTTGTGGCTTTGCATCAAATAGGGCAGTTGAATGAGAGTCCAAAGAGTTTAGGAACTCAAAGGCATGACAGCCCAGGTGTTAAGAGAAATTATGTCGTTGTCATCTTATATATATATATATATATATATATATTCTTCTCTTGTTCATTCGTCTGCTCTCCCCTTTTGTTCGTCTGTGCAAGGTTCATACTCCAGCACTAGACAGGTGTCAGAGATTCAAGGAAAAATCATCAGGAAAACGTAATGTCGTCCAGGAAAATTTGGGCAGCATCTCCCCAGCACAGGGAGATATTCAATTAAACAAGCGGCATGGCACACGGTAGACGGTGCCAAGCCATAAACACTGAGGAGCCCAGATGGACTGCCCCGATACCTGAAGTCATCACGAACAGAGTCTCGAGGGCCAGCCTACTAGAGACTCGTGATGATCCAGGGGAGCAAACGGTCTCTGATTGTGGCCATACAGATGGCACTTTTTATTTGCTCACTCAGTGCAAAGGGCTTCCAGGGGAACATGTGACAAGGTGACAGACCCCCTGGAACCCGAAGTGGCATTAACTCAAGGAGATTTAGAAGGCGAACGAAAGGGTTGTACCCGTCCCCAGTCAGGGATAATTGGAGGCAATCGGAGAAAACCGTTCATCGAGCAGTAACAGTTTTAGGAACATAGCGTACCACCATGCCTCGCCATGGGACAAGCCTCACCTTGTGAGCAGTCATGATTGCCATAGGCTATTTATGCTCATTGCCACCAAACATAGGATGGAGGAGGGTTGAAACCCTCAGGGGTAAATCATCAAACACTGAGGGGGGGAAGGCATGCGGCAATTCTGGAAGAAAGCAATAACGACTATCGCATCAACTATAAGAGTGCACTGGTGCCCTTACAACTGACAGAAATGAGTGAAAGGGCACTCAGCATTCTCTTGTTCATCATTCACCCAAATGAAACACATTATTATAAACGAAACTACGTTATCGATGAAAGAACAGCCCCTGGGGAGAGATGATTTATTGTCGCCCATGAAGGGCGTGGCTTTAAGCCATTATCTCTCAGAAAGGAAACGAAATACCCCAAGACGAGCGGTCATAGGATCTGTTATTGATATGGCCAGGAGGGCCTCCTCACGCTCAGAGGAAAGTCAAGAATCTCGACACATAATTGGTAGAAACAATCGACAGTTTAACAGAAATAGAGTAGTAGGAGGGAAGTACATTCAAGCCACAGCAAAAGGAGGGGGCCGAAGCCTTCTCTTATTCACCTTCTCTATCGATTACAGCGGAATGGGGGACGAGGATTACAGAGCTTGGAGAAATTCCAAGGAGGAAAGAAAAGAGCAATGCTTCATAGGAAGAAGGGAAGAATTAAAAAGAAAAGGACACAGAACCGACGGAGAACCATAGGGCCCCTCCGAGACCCACCTTCTTCTTCTTCCTCCTCTCCTCTTTCGATCGATCTCTCTTCTTCTAATTCTCTGCTCCGATCCCCTTTCTGAGGGCCAAGGGGCCCTTTTATAGGCAGATGCCCAAAGCAGGGTATCGGAAACCTGACGGGATGGGTGAGCTGCCATCGCCTCAGCGTGAATGGTGCCACCGCCTCAGCTACAAAGGCCACCGCCGAGTCAGCTACAAAGGCCGCCACCGATTCGAACGAGGTAGCGCCACCGACTTGGCCATTCAAGGGCATTTTCATAATTTTAACATTTTATCCCGAAATTAACCCGGTGAGTGCTCTTAGTCCGGAGTAGCTTCGGGGTTGGTGCAGTAGTTCCGGACTACGTTTTGAAATGTTGATTCGGGGCTTCCGCAGAATTCTGGGACGTCCAGAACCCGTGTTGATTTTCCTGGGATTTGCACTGATTCAGCCTTCGGCACTATAGTTCATGCGACCAACTCAACTTCGCATATATGCGGGATATCCTTATCGAGTGGACTATCCCTGAAAGTATTTTCATTCTGGCTGGGCATCCTTTTGGCCACTTAGGGGCCTTTTCGGTGCGATGTGCACCTGAATCGGTTAAACCGGATTTTCTCCTGATTTGGCATTCGGCACGTTGATTCGTGCCGCCAACTCCAAGCTGTGGATATGTGGGGTGTCTTCATTAGGAGGGGCATCCCAAAAAGTATTATTGTCATGATCGGATGACTTTCTGGCCACTTACGGACCATTTCGGCATTCCGCGTGTCTTGATTGGATCACTCAGATTTTCGGCTGATATTGCCCTCGGTTATTTATTCCGAGGTGCCAGGGACATTCCTTCATCTCAGGGAGGTTTCTTCATCAGGCGGGAGCCGCCTGTTACATTCTTGTCTCGGTCGGACAGGGTAAGAGGTATATCAGGCACGATCATCTCGATGTCGGTTCCATATGCTCTGACCATCAATGGGCCTTAAGCGAGCTGTGGTGGGTGTGTAGACCCGAGATGACGGAATGTTGATTCCCTGGCACCTCCTGTAGGGTGGCCTGAGGCTTCAGTGGTCCAAGTGGATTCACCTTTGACTTTCGGTTGACTCCTTCGGGAAGCGTGATCACTGTCTGATCATATTTTGTGTGTCAACAAATGCCCCCCAGCCGCATATGTCACGTGCGAGGGATGAGCGGAGCGGGGTCCGTGGATGTATTTGCTTTATCGGGCTTGACACATGGGGCCCACTTCGTCTCGAGTCGGCACTGCCTTCATCTTCTTCAGAGCCCATTGATGACCTCTAGGCCGAAATTGATAGCAGAGTGGAGTTCCATCTCCCCGATGCACCGTCATTTGGCTTGCAGTCCTCAGACAAGATGGTGTGGCAGAACTTAGAGACACTCAAGCAAACTGTGCTAGCTCGTCGGGACTTATCTTACATCCAACTGAGGGGGCTGGCTGAGTCTATATCACGCACCCTCATAGCCTTCGGTTGCCCCAGGCAGGACTGGGTGCCGCGAGTAGTATTATTACTTAAGTGTGTAAACCGGTGAGAATTTATTAAGCACAGCCTGAGGGACCAGCTGACCACCTTGGCGCTTCGACGGCAAGAATGCCATACCGCTATACGGGCTTCCACGGAGTTCATTAGCGAGCATAGGAGTATCACCGAGGGAGCTACTAAACGAGCTTCCTTCTTGCGGCAGTGAGTTTCTGAACTCCATGCCGAGCTGGCTCAGGCCGAAGAATACTTGGCTTGCACTGAGCAGCTAGGGGTGCGATGCTCATGCGAGGCCGAGTTAGCGGAGAAGCGCATTGACTCTTTTCAGGAGGAGCTGCGGAGACTGGAATATGAGGAAGGACGATTGCAGGATCTAGCTGCCCATCCTTCTGTCGGACTTCCCGCACTTGATGATATCTCTCGCCATTCGGGCCAATGATGTGTACTTTCTTCTTTTGTTTTTCCTCCTTTATTTTGTATGTAGCAGCGCAGGGACTTCATGTACCCCTTTCATGCAATGATATTTTCTTCAGTCTTTCCTTACATACTTGTGCCAGGCCTCAGCTATGTATTTGTTTTTCTTCCCTCCCTAATGTGAGTGGAGGTACAAGACTAGCTTCACCGATCTCGGGGTATATTAGCTGCTAGGATAGGAGAGCGCTCGCGCCTTCAGGGAAGGGGTGAGGGGTTTGCTCCACTACCACGTTGTGTCCCTCGAAATCAGGGCTAGGCTAAATTGAGTGGAATATATCCTTCTAGGCCGATGCCAGAGCATTATTATATTCACCAGTTGAATGAATATCGGAGCCAAGAAGTAGATTCTCCATTAACGAGGATGAAGGGTCCAAGTTAAAGTCTTGTTCACCAATTTCGTCAATGTTGACAAGAGTCGGGGCATCGTCGACATTGGGTAAAATGTCGAAGTAAGAAATGGCTTTAATATCATTAACGAGGACGAAGGGTCCAAGCTAAGGGTTCAATCATTGAAGTCACCGATGCTGATGACAATCAGGGTAGGTGTATTCGTATACATTGGACTAAATGTCGAAGCAAGAAATAATTTTGACATCATTAACAAGGACGGAAGTGAAGTCCCGCGATCAATGACACCCAAGAGGGGGGTGAATTGGGTGTTTACAAATTTTAAGGAAACTTTTGGCTTTTTCAAATATGTGATAAACACTCATTAGGAAGTTGAAAGTTGTTAAACAAATTCTCTCAAACTCTCCGTTCCCACACGAGCATGTAACGAAATAAAACAATCAAACCATACACATGCACAACCCAAACCACAATGTACAACAATTTTAAGGTGGTTCGGATGCAACGGCGGCAATCCTACGTCCACCCCTCACCAAACTCGGTGAGGCTTCACTCGGGGATAAATCCCTAAATGGAGATGATGCTCCAAACACACATGCAGGACGACGCCTACCCATACACACGGGGACGCACCCCAACACACACACACACACACGGAGACGAGATCTCCAACACGATCCAACAAGCGGATCAACAAGACACACACACGTTGCGACAAGTGCAGCACTCCACACACACAAACACTAAGATCTAGATAAAACCACACACACACGCAGATCTAAAAAGACCTACGCACACACGAATCAAAAATGACACGCACACACACGACCACGGATCCAACAACGATCCACACACACACAAGTTCGTAGTTTATACAAAACACAAATATGAACCTGAAACATAGTAAGGCACAGTTTAGAATGCTCCTGATTTAGGCTCCCCCTGAGTGTATGCTCTGGATGTTTGCGTTGATTCCTTCTTTACTTGAATGGCTTGAGACTCAGCTTGAATGGCCTTGTATTTGATGTAGATCTTCTTACACGGAGTACTGTTCACTGCTATAGTACTTCTTTCTTCTTTCACTTTGACAGCCTTCTCTTAAGCTTTTCTTGAGACCATTGCTTGATTGGAACTCCTTGGCTTGAGAAGATGCTTGAATGGTTTCAGTTGGTGCTAGAACGGCTTCGATCGGATGATGAACTTGTTGAAAGGAATGTTGTTCACAAACGTTGCAGCAATTTTCATTTGATAGCTTTCCTCTCGATCTCTCTTTGTTGATTTCTTGCTTCTTCAGTTCTTGGGAGGATGAAGGAAACGAAATGGATCTTGAACCCTCAGCTATGAATGAAGCTTTGCCCACGGATCACTGTTCATGGCTATAGTGATTCTCCTCTTCCTTGAGCCACCTTGATCTCTCTCTTTGTTGATTTCTTCTCTTGGAGTCTCTTAGGATTTATGACCTCAAGGAGAGGTTTTATAACCCTTGGAAGGTCTATGGACAAGCCCCAGACCAGATCCACTAAATCTGGAGGGTTTGGTGGTTTTGGGATTAAACAATAGCAAGAGGAAGGGCTTTCCTCGAAGTGACAAAAAGTCAAAAAAAATGGGCAGATCGGGGCTGGCGGTCGACTGGCGATCATGGGGCGGTCGACCGCTACCTGCTGCAGCCAGAACATTTTGGCTCTGGGAAAACCGATCGACCGGATGCCTTGGGGCGGTCGACCGCTACCTGCAGAATCTGGATTTTTTAGGCTCTGGCAATTTTGGTCGACCAGCCAAGGTGTGTTGGTCGACCGGAAACACATATACCTGCAAAAATGAAGTGTTAGATCAAAGAAACATGTCCATAATTCAAGGGCTTCATGTCCATATCAAATCAATGCATTTTGGGATTGGATTCAGTTGGTTTATGCATTTGAAACGTCTAAACCATTTGAGCAATTCTAAATTTTGTTCCGCAGGTCGATCCGCGGGCGAGGGCGCACGATGGCCAGAAGGGTTTCATGTTTAGTGTGCATGAATGAGGTGTATTAAGGAGAGGTATATGAGATACACATGGTGAGATCGATGCTAAGACAAGGTAAGAGTCTCACCAATAGTTTCTTGACAGTAAATGACATATACCACCTGTTTTGGATTGTAGAACATCAAGGTGCTTATCCACACGTTAGGTTCACCAGGTGACTGCCATGAGATTATAAGTTTGATCCTGCAAGCAAGATAGTTAAGGTTAATACCATGCTTGTTCACATTAAAGAGATTATGAAACCTCTTGCCTCTTGTAAAACCAACATATGCAAACTAAGGATCAAGACCATGTAACCATTGCCATTTGCCATCTCAACCATACATGGATAAAAAGTTCATGAATGTACACAGTCAACAAGAACATGTGCAATCAACCATAAGTTTAGTTATCATCACGTAATCACACATTAAATTTAGTTGTCATCAAAATCATAACTTAACAATCACAGCAATCATCAAAAACATAACTCAACAGGAAGGTCCGAGTTAAGGTTTCAATCACTGATGTCACCGATGCTGATGACAATCAAGATAGGTGTGTTCGTCGACATTGGACTAAATGTCGAAGCGGGAAATAATTTTGACATCATTAACAAGGACGGAAGGTCCGAGTTAAGGTTTCAATCACTGACATCACCGATGCTGATGACAATCAGAGTAGGTGTATTCATCGACATTGGGTTAAATGTCAAAGCAAGTAATAGTTTTAATATCATTAACAAGGATGAAAGGTCCGAGTTAAGGTATTAATCACTGACGTCACCGATGCTGATAACAATCAGAGTAAATGTATTCATCGACATTGGGTAAAATGTCGAACCAAGAAATAGTTTTGACATCATTAACAAGGATGGAAGGTCCGAGTTATGGTTTCAATCACTGATGTCACCGATGTTGATGACAATCAGGATAGGTGTATTCATCGACATTGGGTAAAATGTCGAAGCAAGAAATGGTTTTAATATCATTAACAAGGACGGAAGGTCCGAGTTAAGGTTTCAATCACTGACGTCACCGATGCTGATGACAATTAGGGTAGGTGTATTCATCGACATTGGGTAAAATGTCAAAGCAAGAAATAGTTTTAATATCATTAACAAGGATGAAAGGTCTGAGTTAAGGTTTCAATCACTGACGTCACCGATGTTGATGACAATCAGGGCAGGTGTATTCATCGACATTGGGTAAAATGTCGAAGCAAGAAATAGTTTTAATATCATTAACAAGGATAAAAGGTCTGAGTTAAGGTTTCAATCACTGACGTCACCGATGCTGATGACAATCAGGGTAGGTGTATTCATCGACATTGGGTTAAATGTCGAAGCAAGAAATAGTTTTAATAGTCGAAACAGGCGGAAGGCCTATTCCGATTGGACTTTGCTGTATAGATGGTGTGTTTTTGGTGGGTCATCTAGTGGTGTCCTGGTTATAAAGATGTCTTGGGAGAAAATATCTTTATTATATATACATATATTTTTATTTAGAAAACCACATTACCGATGCAAGTGCCCTTTTTGGGTTTTCGCCGGTATCGGCCCTCTCTTACTTTTGCCCACGCGCCCTTTCAGGTTTTTACGTGGCGGGGTACCCGATTTTACATGCAGCGCCCTTTCGGGTTTTCGCCACAGCTGGGTTATTACCCTTTTTGCTCTTGTCCTAATGAAGGAACAAGTCTGGCGGGGCACCTCTATTTTAAGCCCCATTTTTTTCTTTTTTTATTCTCTTCTTCTTCTTTTTTTTGATGACAATTAGGAACAATAGATGATCATTGGTTCGGGCCCAGAGCCTTTGGTTAATAGAGGGTTTGTTCATCGGCAGAGACGGATGTCAACGCAAGAGAAGGGATTAGTGCCGATTCGTGTGTAAGGCCCGCAATGGCACCCTTGTGTGTATATATGAATGGCTAGGGCACGAAGCCTTGCGCCGAAGAAGGACATATTCGTTGACAAGATCAAATGCCAATGCAAGGGGTAGAATTTCTGCTGATTCGGGTGTAAGGCCCGCAATGGCCATGTTATGGACGTAGCTGGCTAGGGCACGAAGCCCTGCGCTGAAGAAGGACGTATTCGTTGACAAGATCAAATGCCAACGCAAGGGGGAGAATTAGTGCCGATTTGGGCGTAAGGCCCGCAATGGCAATGCTGTGTGTATATAGTTGGCTAGGGCACGAAGCCTTGCGCCAAAGAAAGGTGTGTTCGTTGACAAGATCAAATGCCAACGCAAGGGATAGAATTTCTGCCGATTCAGGCGTAAGGCCCACAATGGCAATGTTGTGTATGTATAGTTGGCTAGGGCACGAAGCCTTGCGCCAAAGAAAGGTGTGTCCGTTGACAAGATCAAATGCCAACGCAAGGGGGAGAATTAGTGCCGATTCGGGCGTAAGGCCCGCAATGGCAATGCTGTGTGTATATGGTTGGCTCGGGCATGAAGCCTTGCGCCAAAGAATAGCTTATTCATTTGCAAGGATGAATGCCAACGCAAAGGATTGAATTGGTACCGATTCGGGCGTAAGGCCCGTAATGGCAATATGACATATGGGCTGGCTAGGGCACGAAGCCCTGCGTCGCTAAGCTGTGTATTCACAGACATAGGGTTAATGCTTGTGCAAAGAAAGAGTTTTCTTTACCCTCATGGACGTAAGGTTCATCGAGGGCCTTTACAGAGATAGTATTCAAGGCAGGGTTCTTTTCATCCACACGGACGTAAGGTTCATTGTATGTCTCGAAAATAATGTTCACGGGCATGGGTTTAATGCCCGAGCAAAGAGAGAGTTTGCTTCTTCCGAACAGACGTAAGGTCTATTGGAGGTCATGTGCGTGAGATTCACGGGTATGGGGTTAATACCCGAGCAAAGGAGAAGTTCTTTCTTAACCCAGACGGGCGTAAGGTCCGTCGGGGGCATTATGACCTGGTGGGATTGTGGTTGGTCCATGGGTGCTTTCAGTCTTTAGGCATCGGTTCAGCTGCCCGGTATAGCTTCATATGCTTCCCATTGAGAGGGGAGAACTGGACTGCGCGCTTGTGATCTACAAGGACATAAGCGCCCCCTTCATATACCCGATTGACAATATACGGGCCCACCCAATTTTCAGTCAGTTTTCCCTTGGGGTTGGCCGCCATAACTTCTCTTCTCTTGACCATAACAAGGTCGCCTTTCTTGAATTCTCGCTCCTTGACCAGCTTCTCAAAAGCACGGGCCATGCGAGCTTGGTATAACTGAATATTCTGTTGTGCTCGGAGTCGCTTTCCTTCCAAATCGGCCAGCTCCTCCAATCTTCTTTCCACATTGGTTTGTTCGCTGCTGACCAAACCATGCTGAATGGCGACCCACAGTGACGGGACTTCCAATTCAATTGGTACTACCGCCTCTAACCCGTACACGAGGGAGAATGGTGAGCTGCCAGTTGGGGTTTTATAAACTGTACGATAGGCCCAGAGTGCTTCGTACATCCTTTCTTCCCAATCTCTTTTACTGGAGTTAACGATCTTTGCCAGCAAGGTGCACAATGTTTTATTGAAGGCTTCTGCAAGTCCATTATCTTGAGGGTTGTAGGGAGACGAAGTCCTCCAATCAATTTTATATTTATCAACCAACCGGTATATCTTCTGATTCCTTAAATGGCTGCCATTGTCAGAAATGATTCGGCTGGGAACCCCAAATCGGAATATTATATTCTGGCGGAAGAACCTAGCAACCAGCTCTCCCGTCACTTCTCTTAATGCCACCACCTCCGCCCATCTGGAGAAGTATTCTGTGGTTGCCAAGATGTATTTGCATCCAGAGGAGGAGGATGGCAGAGGACCTACCACGTCTGTGCCCCATTGAGCAAACGGCCAACTTGGGATGGTAGGATGTAGCGGTGCCGGAGGCCTCCTCGAGACGTTAGCATGCTCCTGGCAGTTCTGACAAGTCTTTGCAAACTTGCAGCAATCATCAAACATGGTGGGCCAGTAATAGCCCAGCTTCTTTATCTCGATTTTCATTTTCGGACCGGCTTGATGTGCCCCAGTTGATCCAGCATGCACCTCATGCATGACTTGCATGGCTTCGTCAATGGAAAAGCAACGTAGTAGGATTTTATTTCTGGCATTCGCCATTATTCAGAATAGAGTTCCGTTTCTTATCTCATAAGAATCTTTGATTCTTATTAACTTCATTCTCTATTCTTTTTCTTTTGGCAGTTGTTGTCGTTGAAACCACTGTAGCAGGTGCTCCCACTAATCAGGTTGTCGAACTTCTTCTACAGCCATTACTTCATTTTCTTCTCCCGTAACTGGGACATCCATCACACTTGGCACCTATCGCCTATTGATGACGGTCACATTTAGGCTTTCATCCGGCAGGACTGATAGGGAACTAGCTAGCTTTGCAAGGGCATCTGCCTGAGCATTCTGTCCTTGGTTGATGTGCTTTATCTGGATGAAATAGAATTTTGCCATCAGGCCTAGGGCCAGCCGGTGATAGGGCATGAGTTCTGGCTTCCGAATATCAAATTCTCCTTCGACTTGTTTAACAACTAGCATGGAATCCCCATAGACTTCTAGCATTCGAATCCCCATGGATAAGGTGATTTGCAGGCCGATAATCAAAGCCTCGTAT
Source organism: Amorphophallus konjac (assembly GCA_022559845.1). Taxonomy (NCBI): domain Eukaryota; kingdom Viridiplantae; phylum Streptophyta; class Magnoliopsida; order Alismatales; family Araceae; genus Amorphophallus; species Amorphophallus konjac. The sequence goes on along the minus strand of CM040117.1, from coordinate 189,052,461 downwards.
TCTACCTCATTGTTTGTGCAATGCTTGTTGATCGAACATGAGGTGTGCACGACCTCCCCCTCTGGAGATTTCAGGACTACGCCTGCGCTGGCTCGAATTCTGCTGGGCCCACTAGCCGTAGTGTCAATTTTGGAAGCACCATCGAAATACAGTTCCCACAATGTGGATTGCGCCTGGTTTGCTTCTAGTATTTCGTCTTCGTGCAGTTCTGCCTGCAATAGAGAATCTTCAGGTATTGGGTGTGCAGCAAAGAAATCTGCAATGGCTTGTCCTTTGATGGCTTTCTGCGGCACATAGGATATATCGAACTCCATAAGTATGACCGCCCATTTCCCCAGACGGCCTTTCAGTGCTGGCTGAGACAATATATACTTTAATGGATCTGTCTTGGAGACCAGCTTAATTTCATGCGACAACATATAGTGTCGGAGTTTCTTGACTGCGAAGACCAGCGCCAGTCAACTCTTCTCAATGTAAGAATATTTATCTTCGGTCCTCACCAATCTTCTGCTGAGATAGTAGAGGGCCTGCTCTTTTCCTTCATCATTATTTTGGGCCAACATTGCCCCTAGAGAACGATGCGTGGCTGCTATGTACAAGATCATCGGCCACCCTTTTACTGGTGCGCCGAGCACAGGAGGGGTCCTGAGGTATTCTTTCAGCTTCTCAAATGCCCCCCGACATTCTTCATCCCAATAGAACGGGACATCCTTCATCATCAGTTTGTGAAAAGGGTGACATCTTCCGAACAGATTGGATATGAATCGTTGGATATAGGCCAACCGGCCTTGGAGAGACCGCAGCTCGGAGAGGTTCCTTGGCAGAGACAACTCCTGAATGGCTTTAATCTTTGCGGGGTCTATTTCAATCCCCCGAATGTCTCACAAAAAAACCCAGAAACTTGCCGCTGGAGACTCCAAAGGCACATTTTAACGGGTTCATCTTCAGCTCGTACTACCTGAGCCGTTGGAATATTGTTCGGAGATCTTGCAGGTGATCCTCTCTTCTTCTGGTCTTAACCACCAAGTTGTTAATGTAGCACTCGACTGTGTGGTAGAGTAGTTCATCAAAAATTCTGGTCATTGCCCATTGGTAGGTGGCGCCAGCATTCTTCAGCCCGAAAGGCATCCTTTTGTAATGGTAGATACCCTTGGGGGTACGGAAGGCAGTATGAACGCGGCCGTGCTCCGCGATCCATATCTGATTGTAGCCGGATGAACCATCCATGAAGGAAAGGGCCTCATGGCCAGTCGTAGCATCTATCATGACTTCTATTATCGGCACCGAGAAGTTATCTTTTGGGCAAGCTTTATTCAGATCACGGAAATCCACACATATCTGGATCTGACTATTCTTATTTTTGACAGGCACTATGTTGGCCAGCCATGTAGTGTATTGGTTCTCTTCGACGAAGCCCACCTCAATAAGCTTGTCAACTTCTTTGCATATTTGAGTGATGAGCTCCGGCCTCATGCGCTGTGGTGACTGCTTCACTGGCTCCATGTCGGGGCTAATCGTCAGTTCATGTTGAGCAACTGCGGGGCTAAGCCTGGCATTTCTTTATAACTCCAGGTGAAACAGTCCTGAAATTCTTGCAGCAATTGAACATATAGCTCCCACTCGGCTAAGGAGAGCTGAGTGCTAAGGAAGATAGGTCTGGGGTCCTCTTCACTCCCCAAGTTGACTTCTACCAATTCATCGACCGTGGCCTGCCCCCCGTCCTCAATTTTCGGAGGTGTAGGTTCAAGGTCAATGAAATCTGGAACATCATCGATGTCATCGAGTTCAAGGACTTCGGCAGTATTATCACTTCACCCTCTGACCTCCTCAGAGGTTTGTAGCTCAGGGGACAATCGGATCATAGATTGTCCCGATATCAGGTTCTCTCCAGTTCCCTCTCCATGGGATTCATCAGCTGCTTTGCTAGGAATTAGCTCTTTCATTGTTGGATTAGGAAGACGGTTGTCTGACCCCACCGGCAGTGGGAACCACTCGGTCTCGACTTCAGCTTGCACTGCCACATCTTTGCGAGAGGCATCTTGCTTCTGCTTGGTGACATTCTCATCAGCAAATATTGTTTGATAGGTTACAGCGGCCCCTACATCGGTCGACTGAGAATGAGTTGTTGTGGTAGCAGTGAAAGGACTACAGAGAGAACTGTACGCCTCCTCTCCAGCATCTTCAGCTTTGCTGTTATTAGCTATGTCAAATTTAGCTTGGAGGGTTATCTCTTTACCTCCGAGTTGCTCCCAACACTTGCAGAGGGTGGTAACTTCCAGATTCTGGTCCCCTTGGTGGAATACCTGAGCTTGTTCCTCTTCCACCGGGCTTTCATCATAAGTTGCCCCCAGCGGCGCTTCTTCTATTGACGAGAGGATAGAGATGGCGTCCACCTCATATCGTCTGCTGTAATAATATTCTTCTAGCGATAATCCCAGCCCTGGATGTTGAGATACGCATCTGAGCTCCTTATCAATGCTGGCAGGATACCAGAGCTTTTGGAAGGCCTCAGTCATCTTTTGAGATTGGCCCGCAGGGATATGCTATTTTATGAACATTCTAGTCATCTTGTCCGAGGTAAAAGGCAACCTCTGAACAGGCACTGCAACGCTCTCCAAGTCTTCTGGGAGGCAACAATCAGCATCTTCTCACGCCGCGTGCTCTTCTGCAACATAGAATAAGCTGGCGGGGCCTTCATCATGGGTTATCTCCAAAGTCCTGAGAGTCCTGACCGTGGAATGGTCAAGGCTGACTATCGGTCTGAAGAGACCCTCCGGCACCTTGATATGATCATGTCGATCTTCCATTTTAGGTTCATTCATACGTGGAAAAATAGCAGGAGGCACCGTTCTGCCCACATCTCCCGTGGTGGTGATATGGGACACCCCTCGGGGGTTCACGTATCCAGGCGGCAGTGGCGGGAACCAATCGTCCCCGGAAGCTAGCTTTATTGCCTTTACCGAGACCTTTGCTTTAGGAATTTTATGCGACTGTTCTACGTAGAATGGCGCATCCAGCATGTGACATTCAAATACTTCAAATGGGTGGAGGTCGGAAAATATGCTTTCCTCCTTTCCTTCATAGTTATATTTGATACATTGGTGGATAGTTGAAGGTACCACCATATTTTCATGCAGCTAAGGACGGCCAAGCAGCGCCTTGTATGTGGTATTTGAATTTATTACATGGAACTGGACCTTCGTAGTGAAGTCTGCCATGGCAAGGGTGAATTCCGCCACGCCGAGCGGGACCTCAGACTTCTGATTGAAGCCCGTGATGCGCATATCCCCGACCTTGTCCAGGTGAACATTAAAGCAATATTTTTGAAATATCTTATAGGGGAGTATATTGACAGCTTCCCCCGGGTCTACCAGAATCCGGCTCAGCGGTTGGCCGTTCAATTGCCCCCTCATGTATAGGGGTCTGTTGTGCTCAGCAGTCGGCAACAACATGTCTTCCTCAGTGAATGTGATATTTTTCGAAGGCAATGCCTCGGTCAAACAACTCTCATACTGGGAAGGTGTCTGCAGAGCGGTGATAATCGCCTGTCGGGTCTCTTCACTTAGGGATAGGATGTCCCAAATGGTGAATCGAGCAGGAAGCTTTTTCAAAAGTTTCATGATTCTTCTGCCTGCTCGGACATTTGACAACTTCATCTCCTTAGCCTATTTTGGTCTGGAGGAGCCTTGCATGGTGGCCCCAGACGGTCCTGCTTCATCAGCCTCTGGTTCTGGTTCACCTTGTGGCTTAGTGGCTTCATCCGGCTGTTTGTCGGCACCTACCTCCGCCTTGGCTTTATCTCCCTTTGTCTGATTTGATAGCTACTAAGGCTGTGGGGGTATGCTCACAGCTGCGGGATTGGCTTCAAGGCAGGGCTGCTTGCCCTGGGACTTGTTGAGAAATTCCAGAAAGGAGGGCTTTCTATTGCTGCCCCTAGCCTGATTGTATAGTCCCGTCGGAGGAGGAATTTGGACTCCCTTGACCTCTGGTGTAGGTATCATGTATGGCTGCTCACCCCTGAAGATGATATTATGATTGACTGGCGGCAGGCGCCCCCATTTTCGACCTGAGCGGGTCGCATGTGCTGACTGAGAGGTTTCAACCTGATTAGCTTCGGCAGCGGGAGTATAACATATGTTTTCATCTCCATCCTCTTCCCCGGGCAGGGTGAAGAGGGCGGACATTGTGTTGCGGGGTAACACCATTTCTTTCTTCGCCTTTCGACCCCTTCTTTTCTTCTTCTTCTTCTTTTCAGTAGGCGCCTGCCTCCAGAATATGATTTCGTCCTCTTTAAGGACTTCTTCAGACTCTTCCTGTTGCTGCAAGGAGAGTTGCCCCAGCTCTTCCCATGGAACATGATCCTTCATTAGTAATGGTTGTAATGCGGGCTGCTCATATTCTTCTAGCCCATCTATGTAAGCCTGCAGCCGTTGGAGTTCAGGGGCCGACCTTTTTAGGCTCGGGCAACGGGCTTGGTTTCTTCCGATTGCGTATGGGGATTTTGACCCTCACAGGCTGCTCAACCCAAACTAGGGCTGGGGATGGCGAGGTTAGCCGGGGCGTAACGCCTCGAATTCGTACCCCTTTAGCTGAGTGGGGTAAGGGCTTCTTCTTGCTTCTTGCAAAGACTTGCTGCCATCCCTATTGTTCTTTCAGAGGTGTGAGAAAATACGCCTCATATGTGTGCTGCATACTGACCTCCGCCATTTCTTTAGGTAATGCCTGATATAGGGATATCACATTAATAGCTGTCCGCTTCAGCTGAACTTCATGTGGTTGCGGGGGATCAATCTTGTGCTCTCCCATATCTATCTCTCCCTTCCTTATCAGGCCTTCTATGATGTCTTTAAAGACATAGCAATTTTCAATTGGATGCCCCAACATTCGGTGGTAAGGATAGAACGTGGGACTGTCTTGCTTCTTCAGATCTTCTTTCCTTTTGGGCTCAGGCAGAGTAATTACGTCATACTGGGTAACCCAGTGAAACAACACCTTAGTCTTTTCCTTGGGAAAAGAGTAAGCCTTCTTCATCTTGTCCCTAAGTGAGGGGCCCTCTTTCTTATCATCTGCCCTGTCCAGTGGAGGCGCAACGACTTCTTTGGCCTTATCCCTTTGCTTTTCAAAGGCCTTAAAGTCGATGGTGTTGGCTTCTTTAGGTGCCGGGCGTCGCTCGACTGCCTTTGCTTTTGCTAGAGAAGTACCGGATGTGGTAGTTGAATGTTTCGCCAGGAAGCCTTCAATCTCGGATACCACATTATTAAGACGGTCAAATGACCTAATCTCCATTCCAATCATCCTTTCCAGCACCTCTCTACGGAGGCTCTGTTTACATATCTATACAGCGTCCTCCTGATGCGGGGGTCGCTTGCATCTCATTCCGAGGTTCCTCCACCTCTGTATGTAGTCGAGAGCCGTCTCATCCGATCTTTGACGGGTAGCATAGAGTTTGGCTATAGTAACTTCCCTTTCAATCACATGGAACCTTTCTCGAAATTTATTCTGCATATCCGTCCAGTCGCTGATCGACCCGGCCGACAAGCTTGAACACCATTCAAATGTGAGTCCAGTTAGAGAGGACCCGAAAAATTTTAGTAGATATGACTCATCGGAGGCCAGATCCCCCATGACGGTCATGTAATAAGCTATGTGTTCCTTGGGGGACCCCTGCCTGTTGAACTTTTCAAACTTTTGCGGCTTGCTGACTCCCGGGGGAAGCCGCTTGGCAGCGTAGTGTGGTGGGTAAGGCACCCGGTAGGCATCAAAAGCCATATATTCACCTTCACCGCGCTTAGCCAATTTCATTTCTATCATCTTCTCGACCATAAGTCGGTTCACTTTTGTAGGATCTACTGGCTCCGGATAGAAGTGGGCTGACTGCCGGTATGGTGTGTTTAGCACAGTCGCCTGCGGAAGTGGGCGCAGCAAAGGTGTCTAATGCAACTACGGCAATATAGGCGGTATCAATGGTTGAGGAGCCCTTTGCAAAGGAGCAGCATGGCTATGCTCGGTTGGTTGAGGCAGAGTGTATAGAGGTGGGAAATCACAGGGATGAACTCCTCCCTGTGAAGATTCCGGTAGTACTTCCGGCTGCTTGGAAGTGGATGTCTGTTCATTTTTATCTTGCAACTATTTCTTGAGGAGTTCAATCTCCTGCTGATATTTCTGCAACAACATCAATACAGAAGGGTCCATAGTCACCGTGCTTGAAGTGCCTTCTGTTGCTTCTCCCGCAGCTCCCTCAGGTGAGGCGTTCAGGAAGACTTCGTCTTCCTCGGTGGTCACCATATTAACAGCCAGGGTGGTGGTTACTTCGACAACCTCCCGGTCTTCTTCCATCATATGTAGTCTCTCTCTAGCAGTTGTGACCAGCCTGGTATCTGCCCCGGGCCGATTGGCTAGACGAGCCAACTCTTGCGGTTCGTTTGGCAAACTGCCACATCTTCTGGCCACTCCGGCCATATTGCAAGTAACAATATTCAAATTCCTCCTATATCTGGAGACACTTGTCTTCACTCGGCTTGGGTAAGCCAGTCTTTCAAAGATTGACGTTCTTCTAGTCCTTCCCCCTTGCCGTGGTGGGGTTTCTATAGCATCATAGTCCTGCTGGAACTGTTCTTCATGTTCGTTATCATCCGCGGATGAGAATTGTCCATTTTCTCCTTCCCCGACCTCCATTGGTGGGTACTCCTCTTCTTCAGCCTTAGCTGCCTGGAGCAGGCGCTGTTGGCCTAATGAGGGGTTGCCTAAGCCCCTGAAATATCCTCTGACCATATCGGTCATTTCTTCTTGATCCTGTCCCCCGTGGGGAATGGGAGGTAGCATGTGGCTTCGCACCTGAGGCAGATATGCCAATCGGGCTCTCTCCAATGACTGATAGAACCTTTGCCTCATAATTGGGATATCGGCCTGCTTGGCGCAGGCATGGAAAAATTCACGGCGCGGAAGCTCCGCAACCGCACATTCCTCCCCTTTTGGGGCCGCACCCCTCTCATTTCTCCTCCTCCCGATCTCCCTTGATCTGGGCTCGTAGGGACGGATGGGAGTGTCTTCTTTCCTGGGTTGGACCCTCTAGGGGACCCACACTTGTTTAAACTTCCTTGGCCGTGTGTGGAGCTCTCTCCGGCCTCGGCAACCTTCTTTTTCCTTCTCTGCCCTTCTTCTAGACAAAGCCTAAAAGAAGTTATGAATAGGCACAGCAAGGACTACCCGGTCAGGGATGGCCTGGGCATCACGCCCGTCGAGGAAAAGGTGGACACCTCTAATGAGGATAGACTTCCCGAACGCCGAGAGGCGCCCAGTAACAGTAGTAGCAACTTTCCTCCAGATGCTCCTCTGCTGACGGCCTCCAGGCCTTTTGTTGCAAATAGGGAAAACCCTATTGGTGGCGTGATGCACCATGCAGCTCACCTCCCTTGTCGGTTTCTTCGATGGGCCCTCACAACGCGGGACCTCGGGAGCTTCGATTTCTTCAGCCTTCTTGACCGTTGTCGACTCGGGAGACTCGACTCCCAATAATTCAGTGAAGGCCAGCCCCAAGAAGTTGGGGAAGTCGACAGCGGGCGGGAAAGACCCAAACACAGTGGGCACCGCCAGGTACCAATGGTTGACATGGTTGTTGACGACATCCGAACCGAACGCGAGTGCAGCTAGTCCGGTCTCCATTCTTGATTTTTTCAGCCATAGAAACAGGTAAACGATCAGTATTCTTGGGGGAAGCCCAAAGTGGCTTCCTATCTTGGCAAAGAGATGACGGGAGACTCAGTCCCACTGGGCGTGCCACTCTGGTGACATTGATCTATGTTGCGTAGGCATGCAAGTCACATATGTGACGAATTATCGTGCGCTCGATCTGATTTGGTCAGTCGATTGTGATGTTCGTGTCGAGACCGGAAGTCTGTCATGCCGTAAAGGCTATGATGTTAATTACATCCTCCAAGAAGGAGGAAAACCCTTGATTAATTGCCAAGATAAGCACCACTCGGGGCCGAATGATAGAGACGTATCGGAGGTGACACGAACACGAAGCTACGCGACTCCTATGCTTCTTTCTTATTCATGCAAGAGGAACTGAGATTTATTATGTTCGCACTTTGGTACGAGGCGGGGAACTTAGGTCCGAAGACCACCACCACGCATAGCGACACTTCCAGTTGGGTGGGACCCAGCCTTCTGTCAGACGCCATTTTATATACCGAAGTGAGACCAAGCACACAAACATGTATTGTTCGCACAACATGGGTGATTAGGAAGGGTTATTTACCAGGAGCATGGAAAACACACAATATTAGCATGCTTACATGGGCACATGTATATATATACGTATATATATATGTATATATGTTCGTATATATCTATGTATATATATACATAATGTGTTCATCCATTTATTTGGGACTATTTAACCAGAGAGGCACATAGAAGACTGAGTCAACAACAAGCACTGCAAGGGTGGAAAGGAAATCGGTGCAAAGATGCACTGAGGCAGTGGTGAGAAGGGCATAGACAACATGGGTCGGTGCAAGGTCTACGTCGAGGCAGCGGCAGCGAAGGGCACGGGCAGCCTAAGTCGGTGCAAGAGCTGCACCGAGGGAACGACAGCAAAAGGCACGGACAAACTAAGTCGGTGTAAGAGCTGCACCGAAGAAACGATAGCAAAAGGCACGGGCAATACAGGTCGGTGCAAGGGTTGCGTCGAGGCAGCAACAGTGAAGTGGAGCGACGTAAGTCGGTGTAGATGCTGAGGAAGGCGATGCAAGGTCGGTGCTAGTGGCGGCGAGGCGATGATGCACCGACGCAGTGGCGAGGGGAAATGAGGGTGTGTCGGTGCGAACTAAGGTGATAGTCGGTGCATACTCGAAGGAAGTCGGTGCAGGGTAGGCGTGAGGTCGATGCTGATAAAGAAGAGGTCGACGGCCAAGTTGATGTTAGTGAAGAGAGGGTGGCATGTGTCGACGCTAGTGGCGGAGAAGGGATGCTGACCCGGTCGGTGCTAGCGAAGAGGAGGGCGATGTAAGTCAGTGCGATGCGCACCGAGGCAGCAGCGGAGTCGGTGATGGAACAAGATGAAGACGATTCGGTGGGGGGAGGTTAATTCGGTGGCGACGCCACCGAGTCACAAGGCTCCATCGTTTAAGCTTTGGAAAGGGAATTTTGTTTGTTGCTTTGCATCAAATAGGGCATTTGAATGAGAGTCCAAAGAATTTAGGAACTCAAAGGCATGACTGCCCAGGTGTTAAGAGAAATTCTGCCATTGTCATCTTATATATATATATATATATATATATATTCTTCACTTATTCATTCGTCTGCTCTCCCCGTTTGTTCGTCTGTGTGAGGTTCATACTCCAACACTAGACAGGTGTTAGAGATTCAAGGAAAAATCATCAGGAAAACGTAATGTCGTCTAGGAAAATTTGGGCAGCATCTCCCCAGCACAGGGAGATGTTCAATTAAACAAGCGGCATGGCACAAGGTAGACGGTGCCAAGCCATAAACACTGAGGAGCCCAGATGGACTGCCCCAGTCCCTGAAGTCATCACGAACAGAGTCTCGAGGGCCAGCCTACTAGAGACTAATGATGATCTAGGGGAGCAAAGGGTCTCTGATTGTGGCCATACAGATGGCAATTTTTATTTGCTTACTTGGTGCAAAGGGCTTCCAGGGGAACATGTGACAAGGCGACAAACCCCCTGGAACCCGGAGTGGCGTTAACTCAAGGAGATTGAGCAGGCGAACGAAAGGGTTGTACCCCTCCCCAGTCAAGGATAATTGGATGCAATCGGAGAAACCGTTCATCAAGCAGTAACAATTTCAGGAACACAGCGTACCACCATGCCTCGCCATGGGACAAGCCTCACCCTATGAGCAGACATGATTGCCATAGGCTATTTATGCTCATTGCCACCAAACATAGGATGGAGGATGGTTGAAACCCTCAGGGGTAAATCATCAAACACTGAGGGGGGGAAGGCATGCGGCAATTCTGGAAGAAAGCAATAAACGACTATCGCATCGACTATCAGAGTGCACTGGTGCCCTTACAACTGACAGAAACGAGTGAAAGGGCACTCAGCATTCTCTTGTTCATCATTCACCCAAACGAAACACATTATTATAAACGAAACTACGTTATCGATGAAAGAACAGCCCCTAGGGAGAGATGATTTATTGTTGCCCACGAAGGGCGTGGCTTCAAGCCATTATCTCTCGGAAAGGAAACGAAATACCCCAAGAAGAGCGGTCATAGGATATGTTATTGATTTGGCCTGGAGGGCCTCCTCACGCTCAGGGGAAAGTCAAGAATCTCGACACGTAATTGGTCGAAACAATCGACAGTTTAACAGAAATAGAGCAGTAGGAGGGAAGTACATTCAAGCCACAGCAAAAGGAGGGGGCCAACGCCTTCTCTTATTCACCTTCTCTGTCGATTATAGCAGAATGGGGGACGGGGATTACAGAGCTTGGAGAAACTCCAAGGAGGAAAGAAAAGAGAAATGCTTCAGAGGAAGAAGGGAAGAATTAAAAAGAAAAGGACACAGAATCGAAGGAGAACCATAGGGCCCCTCCGAGACCCACCTTCTTCTTCTTCCTCCTCTCCTCTTTCGATCGGTCTCTCTTCTTCTAATTCTCTGCTCCGATCCCCTTTCTGAGGGCCAAGGGGCCCTTTTATAGGCAGATGCCCAAAGCAGGGTATCGAAAACTTGACGGGATGGGTGAGCTGCCACCGCCTCAGCTACGAAGGTGCCACCACCTTTGCTACGAAGGCCACCCTCGACTCAGCTGCAAAGGTCACCGCCGATTCGAACGAGGTAGCGCCATCGACTCAGACATTCAAGGGCATTTTTGTAATTTTAACATTTTATCCCGAAATTAACCCGGTGAGTGCTCTTAGTCCGGTGTAGCTTCGGGGTTGGTGTAGTAGTCCTGGACTACGTTTTGAAGTATTGATTCGGGGCTTCCGCAGATTTCCGGGACGTGTAGAACCCGTACCGATTTTCCCGGGATTTGCACTGATTCGGCCTTTGGCACTATAGTTCATGCGATCAACTCAACTTCGCATATATGCGGGATATCCTTATCGAGTGGACTATAGCTGAAAGTATTTTCGTCCTAGCTGGGCATCCTTTTGGCCACTTACGGGCCTTTTCGGCACGATGTGCACCCGAATCGGGTAAACCGGATTTTCTCCTGATTTGGCATTCGGCAAGTTGATTCGTGCCGCCAACTCGAAGATGTGGACATGTGGGGAGTCTTCATTAGGAGGGGCATCCCTAAAAGTATTCTTTTTATGATCGGATGACTTTTTGGCTACTTACGGACCATTTCGGCATTCCACATGTCTTGATTGGATCACTCCGATTTTTGACTGATATTGCCCTCGGTTATTTATTCCGAGGTGCCAGGGACATTCCTTCATCTCATGGAGGTTTCTTCATTAGGCGGGAGCCGCCTGTTACATTCTCGTCTCGGTCGGACGGGGTAAGAGGTATATCGGACACGATCATCTCGATGCCGGGTCCATAGGCTTTGACCATCAATGGGCCTTAAGCGAGCTGTGGTGGGTGTGTGGGCCCGAGATGACGGAATGTTGATTCCCTGGCACTTCCTGTAGGGTGACCTGAGGCTTCAGTGCTCCGAGTGGATCCGCCTTTGACTTTCGGTTGACTCCTTCGGGAAGCGTGATCACTGTCCAATCATATTTTGTGTGTCAACACCGTCCTTTGCTTCAATGTTAGGCGAGGGCAAGGGCGCCCCATTACTGTTGCCATTCGGGGTCGATCCCTCAGAGGAGGGCGGGACCTTCCCCGTATCCCTGCAGGGAGTTGGATTCCATAGGAACACTTATTCATCCTGAACTTGCTCAGTTGGAGGCATGTGATGCTTGTGGCCGTGGGCTTCCCACGGGTCTATAGCTTTCGCAGGGTCATCGTCGGACGGAACCGAGATTGATATCACGTCGGCTTCGTAAGAGTCTTATACTGAGAAACCCAAACCCGGATGTCGGGTGATTTGCAACAATCTCCGATCCGTGTTTGGCGGGTTCCACATTCTCTTAAACATTTCTCTCCGACTAGAGGGCTGGCAAAAGGGGATCCATTATTTCCTGGTCATTTTGACTACACGGCCGGTTGTGTCAGGAAGTCCCATGATCGGAATGAGGGGATCGTGCAGCTCATCGGGGAGTTTACAATCATCAGCCCCTCTGACCAGGTGCTCTTCAGCCACATAGAAGATAGTGGACGGGCCTCCGGAGTTGGGCACCTCGAAGGCCTTTAATGGTTCGACCACCTGACAGTTAGCTTCTGCGAGAGGCTTGATGATCCCAGGTGGGACACTGACGTCCTCCAGCAGGTCGTCAAGGTATGGTGTCCCCGGTGTGGGATGGACGGAAAGGGGGATCGCCCTGAATACCCCTTCTGCTTCAGAAATAAATGACACCTGAGGGGGAGCCACGTAGCCTAGCGGTTGCGGAGGAAACCAGCTGTCAGGCTCAACCTTCTTTCCTTTGTCCTGAGTGACTTGGGGAGCTTGCTTCGGCCTTTCTAGATACAAAGTGGCGTCCGATAAGTGGCATTCGAACGATTCAAAAGGGTGGAGATCAGCGAAAATTCTTTCCTCTTTCCCGTTGCAAGGGTATTTAATGCATTGATGTAGAGTGCACGTGATGGGAATCAACACCGGGCACCAATATTTTTATTTTGTATTTGTGTCCTTTTGTTTGTATTTATACCCTTGGCTAATTGGGTTTGCAATTGTAAGGCATTATAAGCCAAAGGGTTAGTCTTGAAGGTCTTTGGGTTTATTTGTAAAAGTCTAGTAGGTCCAGCAGGGGCCCCCACCCTCTTTCCCATTGGTCCACATATGATTATGGGCCATGTGGGACTGGTTCAAAGTCCAAGGTTGGACTTGAACCAACGGGATAAGATGGAATCAAATTCCATTCTTTCATCCCATTTTTCAAAGGGGCGCCCCCTTCTTTATCATTATATGTAGTTTTTTTATTTTTATTTGACCACATGGTAAAAATCACATTCCCTATGTACCCCTCCCAAACCTTAGATCTAAGGGTAGTCTTAGTCATTTGCCTAGGGTTTCCATTTCATATAAAAGCCATGTCTTTTCCATTTTTGATAGAAATAATGAATGAAAATGTTGGAAATTTGCCCAAGGAGCAAGGTGTGCCCCTCCCCTCTCTCTTCCCTCCCCTTGCAGCTGTGAGAGCCCTTCATCTGAGGTGTGATTCCTCTCTATCAGTCCCCCTTTGAGTGAGAAGCTCATCTCCGTTGCCGCCACGGCCATCGAGCCGCCGTCACGCCGCCACCGCCAACCCGCCGGAGTTCGGTCCACATCAGGACAGAAGCCTCTTGCCCAAATTTTGCAGCCCAATCAGGAGATCTGATCAAGCTAAAATTTTAAGGGTTTGTTCTTATTGTTCTTATCACGATCCATAAAAAAATTCAAGTTATTTTCCCTTCGTTTACCATTTTTCCCGATCTATTCTTCCCACCCCTAGAAACCTGCCCCCTGTGCAGATCCACCAACCAACAAGCCACCTCATCGCTCTTTTCACCCACTTTTCCTTTTCTGAATGAGCTGAAATTTTAACTGGGAGTTCTGTCCACCGAAATCCCCTTCCACAATTTTTCTTAGGATTTTTAGAGTTCGTTTACCATTTTTGAAAATCACTGTATTTTCCAAAATCTGTTTTGTCTCGTGCAGCCCAGATCCGACCCATCCCTATTAGAAAATCTATTTCCCATATCAAACCTCCACCAAAATTTACAAAAAAATTATCCACTTCTTCCTTACTTCCCCCTCTAGCGTCCATAAAAATCTCATCACCCAGATCGGAAGTTTCAGTCGCGGTCAACCCTCATTCTCAGGCAGATCCAAATATGTCCTGCCAGATCTGAACCTGAGAGCCAGCCAGTTATAAATTCCACCACGGCCACTACAGAGAGATTAAAATTCTTGTGCTAACCAAGATTGTATATCTCTGAGAGAGATTTCCAACGGCGCTAGTCTCACGTCATTCTGAGCTCTGGTCTGATCGCAGCAGCCGTTCTCGCCGGGTCGCGCAGTGTTGTGACAACATAACAGGTCCGTGGGCAGCAATCAACAACGCCCCTGGTCGGACCGCCTCGCCTCCCACGAGGCGAACCGGCGCAATCCCTTCCTAGGGGTCATCCCTCCAGGAGTCCCCACCATAGCGGTACCACTCCCAGCCCGTTCGGCCCTCCGACCAGGACGTGGGCCCCACGTTCATTGGCATGCGTTACAGCCGGAGCCGTCCAAGAAGCCACCCGTCAACCCAAGATCGGTCCTCCCGGGCCCCACTTGTAGTCCTTTACCTCCCTGCGTGGAGTGGGCAATAGAATTTATTTCTGTAATCATTGTAATTGTTTATGCCGGGAGTTACTGTCTTGGCCGGGATCGTCTTCCCCACGCCTGGTAGCGTGGAGGTAAACTCGCCACTCTCTCTATCGCATTTGCTTCTTTCGTATTTATTTGTATATGCTGCTGTGAGTGATAGGTTACTAGCTCAATTCAATTTAAACACCGCTGCAACAGAGAGAGAGCGAAACCCGTCCCGTGACCCGATCCAGGCATGAAAGAGAGTCGACTACCCGACTCATCACCGGTTCCTCAACCGCGCAAGGTCCCATGTTTCCCTCGCTAGGGACGTCCGCGAGCTAGAGTCCCAGGTCGCATGTTCGTCCCGCATCAAATTGGTATCAGAGCGGAAGGTTGAGTCTAGGGTAGTCTTTGCTTAAAAATAAAAATAAAAAAAGAGTGATTTAAGTCTAGAGAGAGTTGAAGTCAGTCCAAGGTTGCATTTGCATTCCTTTATTCAGTATATTAAAAGGTGTTGCCCAAACGTTAGGTTACGTCTCTCGGGAAGGTCGCACATTTGCGAGAGAGGATCTTCGGATCCCGTAACTCCACCAAGTATCGGATATTGGTTAAGTCTAGGTTCATCACTTCACCTTGGTCGGTGCATTCCAACCCCGTGTCCATTGCATGCCCACTCGTAGGGGTACCCAATACTCACCACCACCACCACCTATGGCAGATTCCCGAGTCCCTAGTCCCGATGAGTCATCGGTGGTCGACATGTTTCGAGCACTTATGAAACAAATGGAAGAGTTGACTACACGAGTAGACAAGATGGAAGGATTGAGTACACGAGTGGATGGCCTAGGCGCTCATTTGGAAGGAAAGATGAAGGCCTTAGAGGATAGGGCCATAGAGTTGGACCAGTCCTTTCATGGTCTGGTAGGGAGGGTAGCCGTCCTAGAGAGACCCCTGGTTGAGGCGCACCCCTCGCCGGCAAATGGTCAACCGGAGCCAGTTCAGCCACCTATTGCTCCTAGGGCTCAAGGGGTAGATGATAGGAGGTGCCGAGCCCCCGAGGTGGACGACTACGAGTCCGATAATGAGAATAGGGGATATGGTCGTGACCGTCAAGTTCAATGGCGGAACCATGATCATGATGAGGATGAGCGGACCCTCAGGACCGTTCGTACGGATCCTCCCACTTTTGACGGGTCCTTGGACCTTAAGGCCTATCTAGATTGGGAGTCCGACATGGATCGGTATTTTGATTGGTTCAATATGACAGACCGTTGGAGAGTCTGATTCGCTACCATGAAGCTGATGGGGCAGGCTCAAACCTATTGGAAGAACGTCGAGAGCCTATTATTTCATCGGCAAGAGCCCCAGGTTGAGACATGGGGTGAAATGAAGGTCAAGCTTCGGCAAAAGTACCTTCCTGCCATATACCGTCAGCGACTCATCGATAGGTGGCAGAGTCTCAGTCAGGGAGATCGATCCGTCTCCAAGTACATCGCTGAGTTTGATGAGTATTTTTTGCGATATGGTGTCACGGAGGAGAGCACCATGCCTATTTCCCGCTTCCGACGTGGTCTGCGGCCCCACTATCAGTATGAGCTTTTTCACCGCAATGTGACCAAGTTAGAAGACGCGTATCAGGTTGCTCTCTAGATGGGGCAGTTTGAGGGAGAGTTCGAGTCTACCCAATGGTTAGGCCCCGTCCCTCTTCGTAGTTCCGAGCCCCGTAGCTCCTTAGGCCCATATACGAGGGCCCCCATGGCTCGACCTCAGGAGCCCGCCCGTCAGGAGCAATTCACTCCAAGGCCTCGTCCTCCCCCGCCTAGGGATCTACCTCCACCACAACCATCGGCACCCATTGCCCACCCCTTGGGACCTATTGCCCGTCCCCCGGCACCCACACCTCCACCCCTGTTGCCTACACCCCCTGTCCGTCGGGAGGATAAGGGTAAGGGAGCACTTATCAGAGAGACTAGTGGGTCACACTAGCAGTGTTATCACTGCCAGGGGTTCGATCACTTTGTAGGCCAGTGCCCCACACGTACATATCTAGTCATTGGGGACCAAAGGGTTGGAGAAGCCTCACCCTCAGGGCTAGTGACAGTCAGCTATGAGGCCGAGCAGGGATTAGCTGACGAATTCAAGGGAGATGACCCGGAGGGACCTATTGACACCGAGGATGCAGTCCCCAGTTGATGTTCATCTAGGGGTAATGTCGTTGCATTAGGTATGAGTCTAGGGTCATGTGTGAGTTTTTATTTCATCAAGTCCGTGAGAGTCTGCATGTGTCAAGTTAGTCAGTCTAAGGTCAGCTCGCGATGTCAGTCCCTTCGAGTGCGAGGCAAGTTGGATCCAATGCATACATTGTAGGCTTTCCAGAATTCAAGTTCAGCTTTATCTATGTGTCGGATCTAGTCACATATAGGGATTCAGTGGTGATTCCTAGTGAGTCATTGAGCCGTCTCCTTCCTTTGAGAGTGACCTCACCCCGGAGTGTCCACTTCTAGCCTTATTCCCACAGCAGCGTGAGCATACCGAATATATACGGGATGAGCAGGTGACGTTACTTGGAGTGGAGCGTACTCCGCCCTTCTTGGTTCGGTGACGGATCCGTAGGAGCCACACGAGCTGTCGCACCTCTTACTCGACGGGGTCGAGTTCTTCCCACCCAGAGAGAATTGATGGGAATCAACACCGGACACCAATATTTTTATTTTACATTTCTGTCCTTTTGTTTGTATGTATACCCTTGGCTAATTGGGTTTGCAATTATAAGGCATTATAAGCCAAAGGGTTAGTCTTTAAGGTCTTTGGGTTTATTTGTAAAAGTCCAGTAGGTCCAGCAGGGGCCCCCACCCTCTTTCCCATTGGTCCACATGATTATGGGCCATGTGGGGTTGGTTCAAAGTCCAAGGTTGGACTTGGACCAAGGGGACAAGATGGAAGAAAATTCCATTCTTTCCACCCCATTTTTCAAAGGGGCGCCCCCTTCTTTGTCCTTATATGTAGTTTTTTAATTTTTATTTGACCATATGGTAGAAATCACATTCCCTATGTACCCCTCCCAAACCCTAGATCTAAGGGTAGTCTTAGTCATTTGCCTAGGGTTTCCATTTCATATAAAAGTCATGTATTTTCCATTTTTGATAGAAATAATGAATGAAATTATTGAAAAATTGCCCAAGGAGCAAGGTATGCCCCTCCCCTCTCTCTTCCATCCCCTTGCAACTGTGAGAGCCCTTCATCTGAGGTGTGATTCCTCTCTATCAGTCCCCCTTTGAGTGAGAAGCTCATCTCCGCCGCTGCCGCCGCCGCCGCCATCGAGCCACCGTCGCGTCGCCACCGCCAACCCGCCGGAGTTCTGTCCACATCAGGATAGAAGCCTATTACCTGAATTTTGCAACCCAATCAGAAGATCTGATCAAGCTGAAATTTTAAGGGTTTGTTCTTATTGTTCTTACCATGATCCACAAAAAAATTCAAGTTATTTTCCCTTCGTTTACTATTTTTCCGGATCTGTTCTTCCCACCCCCAAAAACCCGCCCCCTGTGCAGATCCACCAACCAGCAAGCCACCTCTTCACCCTTTTCACCCACTTTTCCTTTTCTGAATGAGCTGAAATTTTAACTGGGAGTTCTGTCCACCGAAACCCCCTTCCATAATTTTTTCTTAGGATTTTTGGAATTCGTTTACCATTTTTAAAAACCACTATATTTTCCCAAATCTATTTTGTCCTGTGCAGTCTAGATCCGACCCATCTCTATTAGAAAGTCCATTTCCCATATCAAACCTCCACCAAAATTTTTTAAAAAATTATCCACGTCTTTCTTACTTCCCCCTCTAGCGTCCATAAAAATCCCATCACCCAGATCCAAATTTTCAGTCACGGTCAACCCTCATTCTCAGGCAGATCCAAATCTATCCTGCCAGATCTAAACCTGAGAGCCAGCCTGTTATAAATTCCACCACGGCCACTACATTGAGATTAAAATTCCTATGACAACTAAGGATTGTAGATCTTTGAGAGATATTTCTAATGGCGCTAGTCTCATGTTGTTCTGAGCTCTGGTCTGATCACAACAGTCGTTCTCACCGGGTCGCGCAGTGTTGTGACAGCATAATAGGTCCATGGGCAGCAATCAACAACGCCCCCGGTCGGACCGCCTCGCCTCCCACGAGGCGAACCGGCGTGATCCCTTCCTAGGGGTCGTCCCTCCAGGAGTCCCCACCACAGCGGTACCACTCCCAGCCCGTTCGGCCCTCTGACCAGGACGTGGGCCTCACGTTCGTTGGCACGCATTACCGCCGGAGCAGTCCAAGAAGCCGCCCGTCAACCCAAGATCGGTCCTCCCGGGCCCCACTTGTAGCCCTTTACCTCCCTGCGTGGAGTGGGCAGTAGAATTCATTTATGTAATTATTGTAATTGTTTGTACCGGGAGTTACTGTCTTGGCCGGGATTGTCTTCCCCACGCCTAGTGGCATGGAGGTAAACTCGCCACTCTCTCTATCGTATTTACTTCTTTCGTATTTATTTGTATATGCCGCTATGAGTGATAGGTTACTAGCTTGATTCGATTTAAACATCGCTGCGAGAGAGAGAGAGCGAAACCCGTCCCGTGACCCGATTCGGGCACGAAAGAGAGCCGACTACCCGACTCATCACCAGTTCCTCAACCCCGCAAGGTCCCACATTTCCCTCACTAGGGACGTCCGCGAGCTTGAGTCCCAGGTCGCGTGTCTGTCCCACATCAGGACGGCACCACCCTGTTCTGGTGCGGCCAAGGTCGGCTGAGCAACGCCTTGTAAGAGGTGTTGGAGTTGATCTCATGGAACTGGACCTTGGTTGTGAAGTCGCCGAGGGAGAGGTTGAATTCCGCGACCCCCATAGGGACTTGCACTTCTGATTGAATCCAGCAATCTTGACGTTTCTGACCTCAATCAGGTGTATGTCAAAATAATGTTTCTGATACACCCGGTAGGGGAGTATATTCACTACTGCTCCCGGGTCAACCAAGACTCTATTGATGGGCTACCCATTCAGCTGCCCCTTCATATAGAGTGGCCTGTTGTGACTGCAGGTGGGCATGAGCACGTCTTCCTCTGTGAAGGCTACAACTACGTCAGGTGGCATCTCTGCTAAGCAGGCTTCAAAACACGCTGGCATCTAGAGCGTAGCGATAACAGCTTATCGTGTCTCTTCATCTAAAGACAAGATCTCCCAGATGGTAAACCTAGCTGGGATCTTCTTCAGCTGCTTAACTATTCTGCTGTCGACTCAGACTTAGAGCAACTTCATTTCTTCGGCTCTGCTATGCCTGCCTCCACCTTGGGCCTGGGGAGCCAGATCAGTGGGGTACCTCTTCCTCTGGGTCGGACGCCACTTGAGCTTGCGGGGCCTACTGTGTCGCCCCTTTTTCTTGCATGAACTCGGCAAGGTTTGGGATGTTATCAAATCCTTCCCCCGTCCGGGGGAGCGGTATCACAGGCAGAGACAAAGGGCTACCAGTTCCTTTGGTCAACCGAGACTCCTGGGGGCATGACTGTCTTCCCCTTTGATCCGATAGAAATTCAGTAAATGAGGGGGCACTCTGGCCACATGGTTCTTCAGGGTAGAGGCCCGATGGAGGGGGGATCTCCATGCCTTGTACTCTAGGTTCGGAGACATGATATGGTTGTTCTCCCCTGAGTAGAATGTTGTGGTTGGCCTGAGGAGGGCGTCCCCACCCCCTTCCCGACCTGGTGGCGTGTTGGGAAGTAGACGCTTCAGCCTGATTTGCTTCTGCCGACTCGAGAGATACCTCTTCCTCTTCCAGGGAGAGAGCGGTGTCAAACAATACCGAGAGGGTGTTGCATGAAACGATGACCCCACTCTTCTTTTTATTTCTGGCCTTCTTTTCTTCTTCTTCTTCTCTTCTTCGGCGGCTGGTAGCCGCTCCGTAGGGGGTTCTCCCCATAGAAGAGGTTCTTCGCTCGTTCCGGCCTCTGCTTCTGGAGCCAGTTCGAGGGACTTGAACTCCTCCCAGGTGACATACTCCTTCAGCTCCACAGGCTGGATCTCGAGCTGTTCATAATCTTCAAGCCCATCAATAATGGCCTGGAGTCTTTCGACTGCAGGGCTGATTTCTTTGTGCACCCGCATCGAGATGTGCTTTTTCTTGTTGTAAGTGGGCTACTTCATAATTAGCCATGGGGCTGTGTCGTGCCAGATAGTTGTTACCGATGGCGGTGCTGGTTGGGGTGTACCACCCCTTATGTGAACTTCCGGAGTGGGCCGGAGAGCTTGTCTTCTTCTTCTATTCTTCGTTGGCGCGGCCTGCCAACCCCCTTGGTCCTGGGCTGACACCATGATGAAGGCTTCATAAGTGGCACGTGTACTGGCCTCCGACCATTCTTCAGGTAGCTGCTAGTATAATGACACCATGTTAACGGTGATCCCCAAGTTTGGCATCTCGTGCGGCTGCGGGGGATCCACCTTGTGCTCCCCCATGTCCAGCTCCCCCTTCTTGATCAAGGACTCAATGACATCCTTGAAGATGTAACACTCCTCAATAGTATGCCCAAGCATCTGGTGGTACGGGCAAAAGCGAGGGTCATCCTTCTTTTTCAAATCACCAGGCCTCTTTGGTTCTGGCAGTGTAATTTTGTTATACCTGGTCGCCCATTCGAAGAGGACCCGAGCCTTATCTCGAGGAAAAGAATACAACTTGTTCCTCATTTTCTCTCGCAGGGAGGGACCTTCTCGCCGTTCAGTAGACCTGGGCGGAGGAGGGTCGGCTATTTCTTTTGTTTTCTCTTTCTGCTTCTCGAAGGTCTCGAAGTCCAGCGCGTGAACTTCTGGCGGTGTCGGTCTTTTCTCAGCCTGCCTGGCCCTCTGGCTCGATGCAACTGGAGCAGAAGAGTATCAAGCAAGGAATGCCTTGATCTCTGCCACTATATTGCTCAAACGGTCAAATGACTTGACCTTAGCACCGATCATCCTTTCCAGGATTTCCTTCTTCAGATTTTATTTGCAAATCTGCACTGTGTCCTCCTGATGCGGGGGACGTCTACACCTCATACTGAGGTTCCTCCATCTTTTTATATAGTCGAGTGCAGACTCATCATTTCTTTACCTTGTGACATAAAGCTCTGCCACAGTGACCACCCGTTCGGCTATATAGAACCTCTCCTTGAACTTCTTTTGCATGTCGGGCCAGTCTATGATGGACCCGGCGGGCAAGCTTGAGTACCACTCGAAAGCAAGCCCGGTAAGTGTTGAGCCAAATAATTTGAGGAGATAGGCTTCATCCGTCGCTAGATCCCCCATAACATTCACATAGTAGGCAATGTGCTCCCTGGGAGTCCCTTGCTCGTTAAACTTCTCAAATTTCGGTGGCTTGGTGATGCCGGCCGGCAGCCTCCTGGTAGCATAGTGCGCCGAGTAAGGTACCTGGTACACATCGAATGGCGTGTGATCACCATCGCCCCTCTCCGCCAGCTTTATGTCTATCATCTGTTCGAGCATCAGTCTGCTCACTGTTGATGGGTCGACTGGACTTGGATAGAAGTGATCCGGTTGTGCCAGTGGCATTGTTAGCACTGTCGCCTGTGGTGCAATAGTGGACCCCTGGAATGGCAAGGTCGGTGGCGGGGCCGGTGTGATGTGCTGCCGCTGCTAAAGGGGCATGCCCCTAGTGTAGCTGGGCATTAGTGGAGACATTGTCACCTGCGAAGAAGCTTCCGAGGCTTCTCCGTTGCCCCTAAGAGTTTTGGGTACTGCCTCGGTCTGCCCGGATGTTGAAGGTTGAGCATTTCTTTCAGTTACTTGTTTCCGCAACAATTCGATCTCCTACTGGTATTGCCGCATCATAAGCAATACAGTGGGGTCGTTCATAGAGAGGTTAGGGGTGCCCCCCTTCTTCGGCCGGCGCCTCCTCGGATGACGTGGATGGTCCGCTGGTGCTGCCTTCGGCAGCAAGAACATTGGCAGTTAGAGCCATTGAGGACTCCCCATGGCCAGCTTCTTCGGTGCGGGCTTGCGCTATATCATTCGTTGCTCTCCCCCCTCTGATTAGAGGTCCTGGCCTCGCGGCAAGTCTAGCCACTTCTTCTGGCTTGGTGGGTAAAGCCCCGAACTGGCCGAACACCCCGGCCATGTTGCAAGTGTAGACCTGTAGGTCTCTGCCTCTTCTTGCCGCCCTTCTTGACAGCCTGCCCGGAAAAACCAATCTGTCAAAGACTGATCTTCGTGGCTTCATTTCTTCTCGTAGCGGGGACTGATGACGCTCCTCTGAGCAATTCATCGACTTTGCAATGGGCGCAGGTCGAGTCTCTTCTCTTTCATAGGCGGAAGCTACTGCTCCCAGTAGTCTTTGGCGACCCAAAGGGGTGCTCCCTGGGCCCCGTAAGTAATTTCTCATGGCTTGCTCCACTCCTTCCCAGTCTTGATCAGGAGGAGAAGCCGGTGATAATGCGCCGACAGCAGCAGCATGGGTGTAAGCTGAGGGCTTCGTGTGGGCGGCTCGATGATGGTGCCTATAGTGTTAGCGGTGGGCGTCTTCTGGCGATGCCGGTGTTGTGAGTACTGGCTGGTATATAGGGGCCGTAGTCTTGACACGCTCTTCTTGTTGTGTCCTCACAGGGCGAGGGGTGCTGGGCCATGCCTGGGTGGGTGAAATGGTCTGGGCTCCCTTGGGGACCCAAACCTACTTGGACTTGGCCGGCCTACGGGCTAGCATATGCTTCGGCACTCCGGCCAAGGTAGTGGACGCCATCCTGCCCTTCATCTTCTCCAGTGCCCGAAATGAGTTTTGCACCGGCACAGTGGGCACGACCCGGTTAGGGATCGCTTCGGCCCATCGCCCGTTGGTGTGGATTTGGATGCTTCCCATGACAAAGGATTTAACGGTGCTGGAAAGCCTACCCCTCGGTGCAGTGGTAACACAGCCCCTCCGGAGCCTCCTTTGGTGGGACGCCGGCCAGTGGCAAGAGGGGCCGGCAGTTGGGTGCACGTGGTGCATGTAGCAGTTCAATGTCTCGGTCGGGACAGCTTCGGTAGTTCTGGCGGGTGGTTAGCCAGCCGCAGTCTTGGCGGCTCCCTGAATGGGAGTGTTGGTCCCTGTCGAGTCGGACGCCTCCACATTCAGCAAATTTGTGAAGGCCACCCCAAGGAAATTGGGGAAGCCCACCACGGGAGGGAAGCTCCCGAAGCAGAGGGGAACGGCCAGGTACCCGTTCAGAACATGGCTTTCCACGACCTGCTGGCCGAAAGTGAGCGTCATCTTCGATCCTGAAAGCGTGATCCCTGTATTTTCGAATTAAATAATTAGTATCATAAGAAAGTGGTCGTGGGGCCCTTAGTCCCGGCAAGAAGATGAAGGGTGATTTTGGTCCCACCAGACGTGCCAAACTTGTGGACACACTTTTTATTAAATAATTATTTTATTAGTTTATTGGATGCATTTATTTATTTATTAGTGCGTGGACGTGCCAGTCACGAAGTGACGATTTATTCGGGCTTCATGGAAGCCCTTGGTGCGCTTGATCTAACCAATCAAATGATTGTGTGGTTTATGTCAGGACTGCAACCCCCCGCGCCATAAAGGTCACGCCGTCATTTACATCCCCTATACGGGGGAACACCCTTGATTAATTATCAGAAATAAGGGCCCCACGGCCTAAAGAATTACATACTAATAACAAAAATAGATAGAGAAGGTCGAATCATGCTAGAAGCCCGCATCGTGACACGAACGTACAGGTTTTTTTGTTAGTCACTCGTGGACCACTTTATGTTCGGACAAAAGCCCGTATTGAAGACACAACGGAAACGGAAATAAACCCGTGCGAATGTATGCTGAGAGACGGCAAGCTTAATGTCTAATAGGAGGCTGGGTCAAGTCCGGAAAGATATTGGCCCGAGCAGGGATGACTCATGGCCACGCGGGGGGGGGGGGGGGGGGGGGGATAATCCCCATGGCTCATAATCAGCCTGTGGGGCAACATTGATCTTTCCTCAGCGGGGTCACAGGGGAGAGGAGATTTTCGAGGTGTTCGTCAATGCATGCGAATCTATTTTTATTCTATTAGTTTAACACCACTTTAATGCAGGTTTTATTTCCTTTTTTTTTTATGAGACACATGTGAGCGACTTATTGATGTTGTTATTTATTTATTTTATCCCCCTTTCTTTTATTCATTGATTTATCGTTTATTGCCCGTATGTTATGGATTTTTCTTTCATTTATTCTATTATTATTCTTTTTCATTATTATTGTTGTTATTATTTATTATTATGTTTTTTTATTATACTATTATATTTCAGGTACAAAAATGTGTCGGGGGTGCGTTGGAAGAGGTGAAGGGAGAGCGTACCGGACGAACAAGACCACCAGCGCGCCGGGTAAAGAGGTTGAAGAGCGTGCCGGGTAAAGGCACAAGGAGTGTGCCGGCCGCTGGAATGAGTTGAAGTACGCCGGGCAAGGTGCAGGCGAAAGGGTGTGCTGGGCAGGCAGGAGTTGAAGTGCGCCGGGCAAGGCACAGGCAGGGTGTGCTGGGCTGGAATGAGTTGAAATATGCCAGGCAAAGCCTATGTAGGTGGAGCAAGGTCTATGCAAGTTGGGCTGGATAAAGGGGAGGGTTCCTCTATCCATGAGACGTGTGTGAAGAGTTTTGATTTGGATTTCCTTTATTCATGTGGATCATGCTCATGGTTATGTTTGGCAGTCCGTCATGATGACGCATATGTCCAGTTGTGTGTGTTCAGTTGTTCGGGACCTCCGTGGTTTCTTTGTTATTTCGGCGAAGCCGCTTCGTCGTTGTCTATTCTGTTTATTTGTGATTCCCTTTGCATTATTTTTTTTTTTTGGGTTTGATTATATTAATTCTGGTAAAAATTCGGCAGCATCTCTCCTTGACCCAAGAGTTCTGGGGGGTGTAAAGGGGTGCACGCCTACAAGGAGTGGCGTGACCCAACAAGTCGAGGTGCGTGCAAGGGCAACAACACCTTTGAGAAAACTTCGGAAAGTCTAGGAGTCAGCGAGCAAGAAAACACAGAGCTAAGGCAGGTTGCAGGTGCACCGGGTAAGGGCTGGCCTAGGCGTGCCGGATTAGGCTTAGGTGGGGCGCGCTGGGCAGAAGGGCTAGGGTGTGCCGGTGCTAGACGAGCCAAGGGCGCGCTGGGTATGGGGGCTAGGTGTGTGCCGGGCTAGACGGGCCAAGGGTGTGCCGGGTATGGGGGGCCAAAGGTGCGCCGAGTATGGGGGCTAGGTGTATGCCGGGCTAGACGGGCCAAAGGTGCGCCGGGTATGGGGGCTAGGTGTGTGCCGGGCTATATGGGCGAAAAGTGTGCCGGGCAAGGGACTAATCTGGGTGTGCCAGTTGATGGTGACTTGGGTGCACCGGGCAAAGGGCAAGTGTATGCACCGTTGGCTCTGAAGGGTAGGCTGGGGAACACTTTGGCTAGTAGGGATGTAATACCCTAGATTCTTATCGGATCTTTCGGATCCTTATCGGAGTGCTTTCGGATCGCTTTTGTGGGTCCTGAGTTGAGTTTTACGATCCATGTGGATTTTTCTCCCGTACAAGTTACGGAACCTAGTGGTGAGTTTATTTTTCAGTTCATCGACTCGAGGACGCTACAGGTGCGATGTACTCTTTGAGAGGATAATTTCGGCTATTTTTTCATATTTTTCTGAATTAGTGGATTTTCGGGCACAAAAATCGGAATTTCAGAAATTAGGAAAATTCCTAATTTCTTTTCTATTTATTCTTCTTTCACCCTCTCTCCTCCCTCATTTCTCACCCTCACTTTCTCTCTCTCGTTCTCTCTCCTCCCTGGTCCTCTCGACGCGGGGCGTGCGACCGTGGCGAGCTGGCTGAGGCGGGAACGCGATGGAGTGAATCTGGAGCGTGATTGAGTGGCGGATTGAGCGTGGCGCGGCACGATCTCCCGGTGGATTCAAAGCCGGCACGGTTCATTGGTTTGGCGATTTTCGGCGCGGTTTAGTCGCTTCGGCACGCGGAATCGTCGGTGGAGGTAGGGAGATGGAAGCTCTACTTCTCTGCTACGTTCCCTCGCAGTTTCACGGCGAACGGTGCGAGAACGAGTGGGTTTTGTCTCGTTTGGGTAAAATCATACCTTTGGGGTGTTCGTCAGGTTCGCCGAAAAACGGCGATAATTTTTGGATCAGTTGGTATCATTCGAACTCCTGGAATGTCAGCATTCCATTCCCACTGATTTCGTCATGATTGGTCGTCATTTGGGACCGGTAGGAGCCCGGGAACCCATGTGATTCCATTTGGGTCAATTCCGTAGAATTGCCTGTTTCTAGCCGTTTGTGCATCGATTTGACCCCTTTCGGAGTGTGGAAGGTCGGTATCGTCAGTGTGGTTGTATCCCCTTCGTTTCGGAGCGAACGGGACGTGGAAAGGCCGAGATCCGGTCGATCCCATGGTCTTCCCGCCGTAACACCTTAACGGTCGTTACAGTGACCGTTTAGGTTATTACGCGGTCCAATGTGTGACCGTTTTATGTATGTTGGTTGGAGTCTTCGCGGTCACGTGATAGACCATCTTCGCGGTCCATTAGAGGACCGTTTCTATCCTTTGAACGGCCCTTGGGTGACCGCTCAGGTTCCTTAGTCGTTCGAGTCAGCGAAGCGGTCTCACGATAGACCGTGTAACGTGTGTAAGCGATCCTTTGCTAGATCGCTTAGTGTGGTTGACCATAGTCAACAGTTTTATGGCGGTTGGTGAAGCGGTCCTTCTCTTGACCATTTCTTGTCTTTAGCGGTCCATTGCTAGACCGTTATTGACCGTTTTGACCGAGTTACTGTTTTAAGTCGGTTTGATCTAGTGGCCTTCTCTTAGACCGTCTAGACTGCTTCGCGGCCCATTCGTAGACCATGAATGGGTGTTTGACCATGGTCAAGGGTTTAGGTCGGTTAGCGTTGGTCCCCTACGCGGTCCATGTTTAGACCGCGTACGTTTGTGAAT
The DNA here is from genome assembly GCA_022559845.1 of Amorphophallus konjac. Lineage (NCBI taxonomy): Eukaryota > Viridiplantae > Streptophyta > Magnoliopsida > Alismatales > Araceae > Amorphophallus > Amorphophallus konjac. The sequence goes on along the minus strand of CM040117.1, from coordinate 189,025,134 downwards.
GGTCCCTTTGTAGACCGTTTGGGTGGTTTGACTAGTAGGTCGGTTGTGAGTTGACTGGGCTTAGCGGCCTATCGAATGACCACTCCAGTCATTTCGCGGCCCTCCTTGTGACCGCCTAGTGTCTAATGCTTGGCCGCTCAGTAACGTAGGCGGTCAAGTAAGTGGCCCTATCGAATGACCACTCCAGTCATTTCGCGGCCCTCCTTGTGACCGCCTAGTGTCTGTGTTCTCTGCGGCTGGTAAGTGGCCCTTTACTTGACCGCCTACGTTACTGAGCGGCCAAGCATTAGACCACGTACCACCAGAGAGCTGTGTTTCCGAAGTTTTGGTTTCTAATCATCTTGGTTTGACCTTATGATTTGCCCATTGTCCCGTGGATGTCTTTTGATATCCTATGATGGTTATGACCATATTATAAGATAGCCAAGAGTGTCCTTAGCTCGAGTAGTGTTTTGTACTGCTTCTGAGTCTTCTGAGTCATTATTTAGGTTCTGTCCAACCCGGTGAGACCCAGTGGTTGACAAGTAGCCTTGTGTGTGTCTCGACTATTCTAGATAGCTCGAGACAGTGGTTCTGGACGCCTTGAGGTACTGTCCTACCTTGGTTTGTGTGTCCAGGTGCTTTGAGGATCTTGATGCTCCCTCAGGTCTCTATGAGTCGTTTTATACGGTTGTGTGGATCTGATGATCCAATGTCGTTTTCCTCGGCTTAGGATTAGGTTGATTGGCGGCTTGTCACCGCCGTTGTGTGACGATCTTGACTCCGAGTCATGGGACTCAAGGATCGTTACGTTGGTAGGTCTAGTTGCCCTGTCCTGAGTCTGTTGACAGTTGGTGTACTGCCTTTGTGCTTCGTAGTGCGGGTGACAGTGCGTGCTTAGCCTGTCTGTACTCCAGCACTCATGTTTCAGAGTCTATGTGTCTAGTGAGCCTCCACTAGTCGTAGCCTGATGACCTCGAGTGTCGGCCCACCTGAGAGTGGTGGCGGGGCAGTTCCCGAGATACGGTTTGTAGGCTAGTTTCCGTGGGCTCCCTAGCCTTGCAGTAGCGTCCTGTTGGGGGAGAACGCCGACGTGCTTGACCCTGACTAGTCACTCGTTACTGTAGTTCCTGGTTCAGTTCAGTAAGTATCTCAGTCTCCGTCGTTCTCGACGTCCGTAGGGAGATACTCATGGCGCAGTGTAAGACGTCAGTGGACACATCTGGCTATTCTTTTAGTGAGGAGGTGCTTCCGTCACGTGACACGTGAGTCCCGTATTTCTCGTTCTTCGTGTCGTGACCTTTTCTGGGTTAGTCTATTCTTGACTTTACCCAAGGTCGGTTCTGTGTAGCGTGCACGGAAATCTAGTCGTGTATGCTTTAGTGTTCCGTATCTGTCTAGGTCTCTTCTAGGTCTTTTGCCTATTTTCGTGAGTCTTAGCTTAGGCCTGGTGCCGTGTCGACGGATCGGTAACTCCTGACTTTGTGAGATCAGGGTTCACCTTTCTGTTACTCTTCAGAGTAGTTTAGGGAGCCGTGCTTCCTTCGGCAGTCATGTTTTGTCTGGTACGGCCTCTTCCCCTTTTCCTTAGTAGTTCCTACTCATTCTTTTACAGCTTTCCTGTAGTAGTTTAGCACTGCTGTTCCTGCTTTCTTTCCTGCTTTACTACTACTGCTGTTTTGTTGTAGCGTGTTACTGCGTTGTTTTCAGTAGGGATCCACGTGACCCCTACTGAGCCAGTGACACGAGGCTCACCCCTGCTTTTCAGGTGTGGTCGTCTCTGCTTCCTTGCGGTTCCTGGCGTGGCATGTCTATTCGTAGTTGCCAGCGGTACCTGCGTCGGGCTTCCCCTAACCTCAGTGTACGTTTTTCTTCCTGTTAGACTGTACTTGTCTTTCCTTTGGACTGGACTCTGTTGTTAATTTAAACTATTAATTAAAAAGTAATTTTATTTCTGCTACTTTAGCAAACCTGATTAATGAAATTTAATCGATTACTGTTATATCTTGGGCTTCAATGTACTACACAACAATCCTTTTATCCCTTCGGAGCTTTACAGCACTTGGGATGCTTCACGGGTTGCAAGTGGTATCGGGTCTACTCAGTAATCCTATCGGGTATATCCAGTATCCGAAGTCTGGGTCGTCACAGGGGAGGTCCACGGTGTCGAGTAGAAACAACGGGTCATACTGCTCAAAGGAAGGGGGGAGGAGTGACTCTGCTACAAAAAATCATTGAAAGAAGGCCAACCAAATGCCACCATGCCAGAGACACCACCAATTAGATTGGATAGACTCTGTAACACTCTGGCGAGCAAGCAACCCAACAGGTAAGAAAACCAAAGGGAAGAAGAAAAGGACAATCCATGAAGTGCACCATAAAGCAAAGGCCAAACAGAACAACAAGAAGAAGACATTCTCTTTTATTCATAGTGAACAAGGTGGCAAGAACCTCAACAGAGGGGGCCAAACACAAGGCTACACAACAAAATACGAGGGAAAGGAGAACCAAAAAAAAAAAAAAAACAGAGAAGAAGGGAATCTGAGGAGAGGGCCGGGATCAAGGAGGGGGGGGGGGGAAGGCCCTCCCCGTCCCTTCCTGCTACATTCAGGGACTCTCTCTCTCTTTCTCTCTCTCTATCGCTTACTCTCTCTTTTCTCCCTGACTTCTCCTTCTTCGGGCTCCCTTGAGTCTCCCCGACACCGGACCAGTGACAGCCCTTCTTCTTCTTCTGGCCGTCAATCCCCTCTACTTCTCTTGTTCCTCTTTCTTTTTCTCAGGTGTGAGGGGTTTATATATGTCCAGCCGCGTTGACCTCTGTTGATGATGGGGATTGACCCCAGTCTTGTCTCCAAGCAGGGGGGGTGCGTGCGTGCCTGGACTGGGCATTGACAGTTGCGCAAGATCCCAGCTGGCTGGACGTGATCCTGCTGCGCGCCAAGGGTCACCTGTAGTGACCGCCGTGTTTGCCGCCGGTTGTACCGGTCCAAAGGCTGGAACGTGTCACCGGGTGCGGAGGAAAGGGCGCTGCACCGGGTGGAGGGCTTGGCAGGTGCACCGCTGGAGGGGCATAGCAGGTGTACCGTTGGAGGGCTGCCGCTAGAGTGCCGGGCGAAGCCCCTTGCAGGCGTGCCGGGCAAAGCACGCATGGGGTGTGTCGGCCGAAGGCCGTTCGGCAGTGTGCCGTCGGAGGGCACAAGATAGTGTGCCGTTGAAGGGCCAGGGTGAGTGTGCCGTTGGAAGGGCATCACAATGTGTGCCCCTGGAGGGCTTGAAAGGTGCCAATTATGTTCTTCTTTGTTCCCCAAGCTTTTAGGTCCAGCATGCTCATATATTAATGAATGATTCTGATGGATAGCTTGATTCGTTTGTTCGTAACACAGACGGACGGCACATACTCTGCCGTTCGCGGTAGCCGCGGTTTGTTGATTCTCTTCAGAGGCTTGACGACTGCGAGCCTTCCTGGGATTCTTCTTCGCTGCCGGGACTCCGGGGACGGCTTCACGACAGTGTATGTGTTCGGGGAATTATTTTGCTTCCCCGGTGGTTTCATGGGCCCGTGCAAACGTGAGGGTTTGCCGGGCGATAACATTCTTCGGAGTCTGGGCATCCAATCTCTCTGGAGTCTTCTTTATTCAGCTCCTAACGTTGATGCGGGACCGGGTGGGATGTATGGACATGCTATTTTACACGTCCACAGCCTCCTCTTGTGCTTTTATGTTTAGAGATCCCATCTTCTTCTATTTATAGAGGGGAATCATCAATAGTAAGCTTGGAGCCGTTAGAGTAAGGATGGAAACTCAATTTTCAAATCAAGAGCAAATCTGCAAAGTTTCCTACTTTATAGATTGTTGACCCCGGCCATTAGGTGGTCGATCACCCCGATTGTTCCTCGATTTCCTACAAGTTCTTAGTCCACTAATTTTAACAGTTGACCAAGCAGTCTTCTCGCCTGACTAGGCTCTTCTTCTCACCCTTTGTTATTTCAAACTTGTTTCCGTATTTGACTTTTCATTTTTGGGATCCAACCTATCTAAATCAATCAATAATATCTTTCAAATGATGGTAACACAATCCAATACTTAAATCAATCAAAGATACTTTCCGAACGGTGTTAACACAAATCAATCAAATATACTTTCCAAATGGTACTTACACAATCCAATCAATCAAATTAGTCAAGAATACTTTTCAAATGATGTTGATGCATTTCAATAATTAATTATGCTATATTTTGGTCATCCTCTAGATGGATCAAGATCCAATAAATACTATCAATATAGATTATGACCCAATAACTGACAGATTAAATTAAGGGATTTTTGCATGAAAATCATGGTTAGAAGTGAATTTACAGAAAAACTATTCTTAGAAATACATTAGGAGACATATCACTGAGTTAATTCAAATAGTTTATAAATTCCATTTAAGCACGATTTTTTTGTAAGTTTTTGACAAAAATAAGTGATATATCTGCAAATAAATATGACATTTTTACACAATTCAAATTTAAACAATGATATGCATGCTAATACATTTGCGGGAATAATTTTTTTGAAAATTCCCATTTGACAATGGTTTTCATACAAAGAACCCTTAATTTAACTACTATCATAATGAATCAAGACCCAATGCTCCATTACCCGATCTATGTTTTGTTATTATCAAAATAAATCATAATAAATCATGAAATTTTCATAACACGACGAGTCACAGGAGCTTCTAGGGGCGGAGGTTTTGTCTACTTTTACGATGGTGAGAGAGTGCCTAGAGAGAGAGTGACTAGAGTGAGAGAGAGAGAACGAGAGGGTAAAATGAAAAATATAAAAATTAATGGGATGAGGGAAGGAATATTCTCTAAAATGTATTTTTTTTCTTACGGTTGATAACTCCGAGAGACTTTTTACTAAGGATTTAAAGATTTTGAGAATTTTTGGTTAAATAGGTGAATTAGAGGGGCCTTTTCTTAATTTTAAAACTTTTTAGGAGGTTAAAACTAAAAATCCCTATAAACATGTATGCACTATGACTAAATATTATGTTATCACTTTTGTGGTTAGCTTATTTGTAAGTATCATCTTGACCGTTTGTGATTAAGATTAGATGGTAATGACAGAAATGTTTAATTTAAATTTAGTGTTTCAAAGAACAAAAATATCAAACTTAATTTCAATATATTTTGAACCATCGAATTTCGAACAACAGAAAAATCAAGATCAACTTATCTATCACAAGTTGTAGTCCAATGTGCATATTGTCCACACGCCCCCAAGGTTGAACTCTAAGGCCAAGTTTCCACTGAAACGGCCCCTTTGCAGGACTAATGTGTTCCATTTAGCCCCGTGCAAAATCCAAATAATTTTTTCTTATGACAACAGAAAGAAAAAAAATTTAGTGTGCAATACGAGATTTTCAAGTTCAAATCTCTTTTGCACAACCATAATTAGGAGAGACTGCCTCATCTTCCATCATTCGACAAAAGTTGTGAAGCAGGTAAAATCGGGTGAAGAGGTTGGATAATGTAGCGGTTAAAAAATGATTGCCTAATTCTCGATACACACCTTCTACAATTTATTTGGATGATACCGTGAGCCTCGTCAGAGAGAGACCTGTAACCATTGAGACAATGTCAAAAGGAGTCTTGGAGAGTTACCTCAAGGGATAACCCTGTCAAGTAAGATAATTGAGGGGTGAAGGGAGAACTCTAGTGAGAGAGGAAAGACTGGAGAGCTCAAGAGATATTTTTCGTGTATCTCCTGATCTTTGGGTTAGGGTCTTACTTATATTATCGCTGGAAGAGTTGACCATTGGATTGTTGTGGTTGGAGGAAACGTGAGTCATCCAGTTCGCATGTATGATGAGACAAGGAGACATAGGCGTTGACTTGTCATTTCCCGCTAGGAGGTAACTTTGCCATTAATGCAATGGGGACACCTGCAATTAATGAGATAGGACTCGCCAGAGAGGGTGTGAGCCTGTGCTGACAGGGGAAGTGGCGTTGGTGACATCCCGATATTGTCACCGGAATGGAGTGCCATTCGTCATTAATACGCAGCAGCTGCCGTGTACCGTGGCCGTTGTCGGAGAGGGTGTACACAGGTACATTCTCTGCTCCAAGTCTATGACCGGGTAGGGGACGTGATGAGCCACTCAAGTAACACAAGAGGTTTGGAGAATTGGGCTCCTATAGTGAGCTGGGGGATGAGCGTTATTGGGCCACGGGATGGGCCCTCTTCATGTACCAAGCCAACCATCAAGATTTATGATTAATCAAGAGAAGTGAGATTTATCTAAAAGTTCAATCCTCCGAGGGTGCGTGACTCGAGATTTTTTAATTCGCGAGATTATTCTCACCAAAAAAAATAAAAAAAAAGAGATTCACCTAAAAGTCATCTTAATTGACATCATAAATAGTGCTGGTTCAGGCGGATCCTATGCTTTCTTTTTGTTCTCGACGAGTTTTGGTGATTCATGATTCAACTCATCGTCATTTAACTCGATCATCTAATCTCATCTTCTCGTGAGATTTTACTCTCATCGGTTGTGAATTGAGATCTTTCTAACTTGTTCCTTATGGTTGTTTGAAGCCTTTATTAGGCAACGTGACCATGCTAATACAAAAAAATCTACAAATTAAGACTTGAAACTTTAATTATGTGGCTGAATGAAGATATCACGAGGGGGCAAATAAAGAAAATCTCCAGGAAGTTTCGCCAATCGCCTCTTTGTTCTAATCCGTTTTTTGGCTTCCAAATTTAACTCTAATCCGCTTTTTGGCTTCCCAATTTCACCCATTAGAATCTAGACCACCAGCTTGCAATCCCTTCCTCTTGCCGATTTTTTTTCTTTTCCTACGACATTTGATTTTGGGCAGCCCACCACCCACGAGAAAATCAACAGCGTGCAAAATCTTGGAGCTTAGAGCGACATCTCACATCGGCGAACCCTGTCAATTGATCTGCAAGACCGTGGAAGTCATTTAAATCTTACTAGGTATTAAGATGGTTGTAAAACAAAGTAAAATTTGACAAGTTGATATGATATCGTCTATATCGTACGTACTGGATCGTATCAGTTGATGACGGATACGTGTTATATATTATATATGTCATTTTAAATTTTAAATATTTTTATAATATTTTTTTAAATTGATTGGTTATTCGAAATGTGTTTTCGACATATTTTTATTCTATTTTTTAGAAAAATATTTTAAATTTAAGTTAAAAAAATATTTAAAAATGTGACATATGCGAGATTCAAATTAAAGACGGTCTGTTTAAATCACATGTCAACTAACCAACAAAGATATAAAATCGTTTGAATAACTTCATTCTAATATATATATATATATATAATATTTTTTTGTCTCGATATGAAATGATATTAAGGCTGTCAATGGATTGGGTCCGACAGGTCCGAGAGTTTGACCCGATTTTAGGTCAGGCCACAAGGTCTTTTTCGACCTGCGAGTTTTTAGTCGGACCTAAAAATTTGGCCGGCTAGACCCGCGGGTTGAATTCGGGCTTTGAGTTCGGCCCGCGAGCCGGTCCGGCCCATTCTCTTTTTTTGTTCTCACATTAAATTTTAAAAATTATTTAATTAAAATTATGTTATTTTACTTAATTTAAAATTCTAAATTTACTTTTCTATTACGTAATTAATATCAAAATTTTAATTAATTTAGTGAAATTATAAATTTTATATTATTACATATATTATTATTTTATTTAAGTTGTCTGACCGAGCTGAGTCTTAGTCGAGTTATATATATTTTAAATAGTGTTTGGTCTGGCTCAGTCTGACCCGACATAGGTCGGGCCTGAATCGAGCTCGAACTTTAATATTGATAAGTCGGGTTCGAGTCGAGTTGACTTAAGATTAACCCGAACTCGGTACATTGACAACCCTAAATAGTATCGATTCATATCGTATCATATCGGTAAAAAATTGATACAAACGGGACGACAAACATGAGACGAAGTAAACTTGCTCGTGTTTGACGGGTTGAGCCCAGCCGGATCAAGGTTGGACCTTGAAGTCTGGTGTGGTAGATACGTTTAGCTCAACTGAACAAATTATCGTTTGAGTTGGACTTAAAAATTAATGTCTTGAGCACGGGCTGGGTTATAGTAAGTTAGGCCCATTGACAATCCTGGAGGAGGGGCAATTGATTCAACGGCGAGGGAGGATAAAGTAAACACATTAGAAAGTAATAAGAGTATATATTATATATTCGAACTCGGATGATCTAATAATAGTTCAGTTCTTCGTATTATTCGGTTAGATTCTCCATTATCAAAAATATATATATATTTTTTATATAATAAGAAGGAAATGATAATTATGGAATTTAATTTCATGGTAAGGGAATACGTGTCATAATCCCACGGTTTTTGGGACCCACACGGGCATGCGTGATCCACGAGGTCCGTCCCCAACGGGTAATAAAAAGAAGAATCGTTACCCGGCTTGTTTGACCATAATGCCCTTCCGTGGCAACGCCAACCCCGACGCGCGCGAGTCACCGACGGAAGTTGTTCGGTGGCACGTCCGTAAATCAATCCCCTGCCTCCCGGCAACCGAGGGCAGTTTTACTCCATCGCGGGGGTGGCCATTTAAAAACGAAAAGCTGGAAGCCGGGGCGAGCGTTCGGCGAGGGGTGGCTGTCCCGTCCCATCCGCTTCCCCTTCCTCACCTCTCCTCCGGTGCCCCCCTCCCCCCCCGGGTTCTCGTAGCAACACATCTCCGGCAGTGACCAGCGGCCTTCTGCCCCGTCGCCGGCGTTTCTGCTCGTCGCGGCTATTGGAGAGGTGAGGAGGCGCTGAGTTCGTCCACCGGGGGAACTCCTCGCCGGCTCACTCGGCTTATTCTTCTCTTTTATTATTTAGTCCCCTGTTTTGGTCCCCTTGTAATTTTGGCGGATGTGTTCGTTTCCCCTCTGAGATCTGTTTTGCTCGTGTGCCTTCATGGGATTGGTCAACCAAGTCGTTGGCTTTTCTTCCTCCTCTGGGTTTTGTGAGTGGTAGAGCCCTGTTTTCTTAGATGGTGGGGATGGAACTGTTGGCATTCCATCACTCTGTTTCGTATCAGTGTGAATTGTCTGTAATGTTTCACCCAAATGGGTGGTTTTATCTGTTAATTTGTGCATACCTTCCTTCACAATTGTTTTTCTATTTCTGATGCCTTTTGTTATCTTCCTGTTTATCTGCCGCTGCGAAGGTAGAGCTCATATTTTGGCCAGTTTTGACCGCCAATAGTTGGCAGCACATGAATCTTCTGGTAAAGGGGCGTCAGGATTAATACAAAAATAAGGCAATGACATGGTGAAAATTATTCCTTCATATAGAGAGGAGGGCAGAGTATGATTTGGGCTCTGATTCTTTCTTCGTACCTTTCTCTGTTGTGTGCACCGGGGCCTGGGGGGCTGTTTCTCATGTTTGCATTTGCTTGAAGCACTGAAAGTAATGCAAAGTATATTCGAATTTACCAGTGTATCTCCTGAAAGTGGAAGCCTTTAGATACGATAGAAAGATGGGCTTGGCCAAATTATTCTGCCCCATATCTTGCCAGTGTCGTCTGATTAGGAAAACAAGGAGTACATGGGATCGTCCCTGAAACTCCTGGTCAATTTGAGCTTTGATCTGTGAGTACGTCGTTTTGTTCTTTCCATCTTAATCCGTTGTTATTAGTATATGCTCGATGTGGTATTCTTTTTATCAGAGTGCAAAGCACCTCGCTTCATATTTTTCATTTTATTTTCTCTTTTGTTCATAAATCAGGCAACTGAAATATTGAGTAGTATCTTGGTTAAATAAAATGATCATGACTGATTTCTAGCCATTTTGCTTCTTTGTTGACAAGCAATGCTTTCACCTTTGGCTAATAATCTGCCAAAGGGGTCACCATCCCTACATCTATTATCTGCTTCCCCTCTTTGTTTGCACATCTTTTTCCCTCTTTCATGGAAGGCCAGAGGACTCTTTGAGAGCGACTTTGCTGTAGGACTGACAAGTCCTCTCGTGTCTAAAGCCAGTTTGGCTAAATAATTGGTAGTATCCTGTGGAAGGTTGATGTTAAGCACGTGGCCCCGTAGCCCATCCGAAGCATTTGCTAGCTAAATTCTGATCTGAGTGTAAGAATCTTGGTTACCCTTCTGTTGTCAATACATTGAGAGAGGGGGGATTTGACAATGTGTTCTCCTCGAAATTTCTCCTTTTTTTTTTTTGTTTTTGATGTTTTTCACTGAGCTTTGGGCCTTGAAGTTCTACTAACTTATTTATCCTATGTTACTCTTGTTGTGATTTGCAGTAAAAAAATGAAGAGGATGATATCAAAAAAGTCCCACTCATGGTGGTGGGACAGTCATATCAGTCCAAAGAACTCCAGATGGCTGGCTGAAAATGTTGAAGGTAAAGGCTCAAATCTCTTCCCTCATGCTAATGATAATTGAGTAAAAAGAAAAAGAAAGACCCTTCCCTGTATTTTTTGTGATTGTGCAGCACCCTAAACCCTACACAGCGTCAAGTGTTTTTATTAGAATTTATCCCAATACTCTGTCTGAACCCATCAAAGTGCTCTGTGACATGCAGCAATGGAAGGCTTGGTCAAGGAAATGCTGAAACTGATTGACGAGGAAGGTGATTCCTTTGCCAAGAAGGCCGAGATGTACTACAAGAGAAGGCCAGAGCTCGTCTCCCATGTTGAGAACTTCTATCGCATGTACCGAGCTCTTGCTGAGCGCTATGACCATGTGACTGGAGAACTGCGCAAGAACATTCAAACGGGTCTCCAGTCCCAGGGGTCTACCGGTGGTTCAGATCTTGGCTCTGAGCCGCCATCCCCACCTCGGTCTCCTTCCCCTAAGAAGAACTCCGACCGCAAGCTGTCTCGGTCCACGTCGAGAGCAAGAGCTGCCGGCTTCGATTTCTTTCTTGGGTCTGGCGGTAGCTCGGGCTTCAGGAAGGGAAGTGATACCTCGTCGTCTTCGGGATCAGAATCTGATACGGACAGTGATGATGTTAAGGAGATGAGTGGTGGTCTGGACCCTGATCATGTGTGTCCGAGGATGGTTCAGCTGGAGGATGAACTGCGTGAGGTGAAGGAGAGGCTTCAGCAGTATGAGCAGAGATCTGACGAGGGTGGTCTTCCTCCGAGCGTTGCAGAGTTGGAGGCTGAGCTAACAGCTGCAAATGAGAAGCTTCGGGGTTCACAGGAAGTGATCGAGCAGATGAGGCAGGACCTCGAGAAGAAAGTGCAGGTTGGAGCAGAACTTGGGTCGGAAAGGAAGCAAAGGAGCGAGGTCGAGGAGCTCCATGCAGCTGATCCTGCCCATGGAAATTCTTTTCTTGATGCTGACCAAGTCGATAGTGAGCTTTCCATGGATGAACTGAGAATATCTGTTCAGATATTCTCACAGGAGAAGTTGATGCTCGGAGACAAGATCTCAGCACAAGCCCATGCCATTGACAAGCTGAATGAGATGCTGGCAAGTTCCACCACCAAGTTCTCAGAAGAGAAGTTGAAGCTGGGGAAGGATATCTCAAGCCTTTCAGAATCCAATGCCGTCCTCCAAATGAAGCTTGTTCAGTTGGAAGATGAGAGGAGACATCTCGGGCTTGAGAAGACAGAAGTCGGTGCTCCCACCCAGAAAAGATTATCACTATTGGAGGAACTGAACAGAAATCTAGATGCACTGAAGCAGAAAGTGGATATGCTGTCTTCAGAGAAGGAAGAGCTCAGTTCCAAGGTCCTTGCGCTTACCCAAGACGTGAAGTGCCGGGATGAACAGATCCGAGAGATGGACGCCCATTTACAGGAGTTGCATCTCGAGCATGTGAAGCTGATCACGGAGGCCGAGCACGACCGGGAGGAGAGCAGGGCAATGGGCGAGCGCGTGAAAGAGCTGGAGGAAGAAGTGGAGAGGCAACAGGCTGTGATATCGGATGGCGCTGAGAAGAAGAGGGAGGCGATACGGCAGCTGTGCTTCTCGCTGGAGCACTACCGGGATGGGTACAGGCAGCTCCGGCAGGTGCTGCTGGATCACAAGCGCCTCCCCACAGTGCTTGCTTCCTAAGAGCTCTTCCTCATACTGACGGCTTTGGGTTTGGCGCGGGGGGGGGGGGGGGGGTTCATATGTAAAGGTGGATTGTATGATGCAGTTTCTTGCTGGATGTAAAGGTGGACTGTATGATCAGCTAATACTATTTTATGAGATGGGATTGAATGACTAGGTTAAATCAATGAGGTCTCTTTTGAGGACTGCAGTGTTGCCCTTTGTTCTCACTAGGGTTAAAATTAATGAACCATCACTTAATGGGACAAGCCCATAATGACTCAGGTTATTTATTAATATTTTGTTTGTTAACATTTGTACCAACATCTTATTAATTGGCATATTATAGCAATCAATTTGTATACATTTACTAATGTACTAATATGCATTATGCATGTTTAATATATAACAAATGAAATAACATAAAAGTGATACAACAATAAATATAAAACCAATAAAAAGATTAGAAAGTCTAGTTGCACTCCCAAGGGTGTGATGCACACTCAAGGTGTGCAATGTCTTTAAATTTTTATTTTTTTAAAAAAAAAATTGGAGTGGGTCCAAAGATATTCTAACTTCGGATGTAAACTACGTCACCAATAGATTATCTAGAAAGAAATTAAAAAAAAAAAGAAACCAGGTTGAATGTGAATAGTGTTAGATCCATTCTTTTAAAAATCAACTCGTTTGATTTTTAATTTTTTTAGATAATTAGATGGTGATCTTACTTGCACTTCAAATTAAGATACTTTAGAGATCACTCCATTTTTTTTTAAATTTAAAGCTATTACACACTCAATATGTGCAGCACTAGATGGGTGTGCCGATGGGATGTTGGGTCTTGACACGAAGACCCCTCGCTCTCCCACTTAAGCCCAGCTAATGTTTCACACCCATTTGGGCCTAGGCCAACCGTTCCACGGTTGGACGTCCGTGTTCTCTCCATCTGGCCACTCCCTGGTGTGGCATCCATGATCCATCTTTTCTTATTTTCCCGATCATAAAGTTTCTTCTGGATCCTCTTCTCCTCCGATTCCCAAAACAGATTGAACCAATTATTAGTGTCGTAAAACACGGCAAAACATTGTAAAATGCTGTAAAACGACGTTCTTCTTGCGTTTGGTTTGCACCCAAGTTGTCGTGTATTGTTTTCCGTACATTCGAAGTGTTGTAAATAGCTAGGTCGCCAAATCAGGTCGACTTATTTCAAATTTTTATTTTTCAATATTTTCTCTTCCTTCGTCTCCAAATTAATTGCATGTGCTTTAAGTTGCAGTATACATTTTAGAGTCACGTCACATCAAACTGCTCGTAAGTCTCACAGTTTAAGATTTTTAGATTTAACTCAAAGAGATAATTATTTTGATTTTAAAAAGCTCTTATTCTCCGGCCTCTTAACTAACTTCACGCCAATATTTTTAAAATCGAACCGGAGATCCAAGGGGAAAACTGTTGGGTTCTATGGCCCATTAATTCAGCCTCCGGTGAGTCTTATAGGGTGTTTGATTGTAATTTTTTATCTTTTTTTTTTCTCAAAAAATTGAGAAATAAAATAATCCGCTTAAACATGTTCGGTAAAATCTCTCCACTTTTTAAAGATGAAATTCTATTCTATTATAACATCTCCCAAAATAAAAATAAATATTTTCATATTCTTTTAGAGAGAGATGATCTCGTGTCCTCCGCCCTGTCCGAACTTTGGATGGAGGATATGAAATAAAATCTAGTTCAAAATGTAAACATAAGAATATTACAAACACCCCTAATCTTGGATGGAGGATAGCTTAATTAGGGGTACTTTTTATATTATTTCTATGTAAGATAGTTATTAACAATAATATTAAATAAGAAGGGAAATTCTACAACTATGTATCTAAGACAATTGCTCTTACAATTATCTCTATTTTTCTGTCATGATAAACTTATTGTCTCATGTTTAAAACATATTTAAATAAAATCAAGTTCAAAATTAGAGAAAAACAAAAGAGAGTCTCGTAGAAGTAAGTACTATCTTGACTTAGTTTTATATTTTCTACGTGATGATTATTTTTACGGATATAATCCTTCACCGTTACAAGTATAAAAGGCAAAAGTCCATCTTAAAATAAGAAAATATTCTTTACATAAAGCAAAAAGTAATATAAAATACATTATGAGTGCACCCGCCAAAAAATCTGGAATTAAACTCGTAACACACATATGGTATATACGTCAATAGACTGTTGTCTCCCACCAACTGTAACCCTTTGCCCCTCTTTCCCTTGCCATCGGCCACCATCATCTCCCCTGTCGTTTATTAACATGTGACATTTAGTCAAGGTTGGAAAGGTTTACAAAAGGTGAATTATGAAAGAAGTAGAGAGATAGAGAGAAGAAATTAAGCCTCACATTCAAAATCTCCAAAAATTGTGGAGGGCTCACTTTCAAAGAATTATGAAAAAAAATCAATCCCTAAATCTTTCCAAACACATACTAAAGCAATGTGACTCAATAGTTGAGACGGTTACACTACAAGAAAAGTCGGAAATAGGGACAAATTTTTGACGGATGGAATATGTATGAAAATCTGTCTAAATTTTTGACGGGATAATGATTCGTCAAAAATTTCATTAGAAATTCCAACGGATAACATTTGGTCGAAAACATCGTCAGAATTTCTAACTATATTTCTGACAGATAAAATTCCGTTGGAAGCTCTCACGACTAAATTACAAAATAGATTGGAATTTTTGACGGACAAAAATTCCGTCGAAAAATTCGTCCAAATTTCTGACAATATTTCTAAAGGATTAAGTTCCGTCGGAAATCTGTCAGAATCTTTTCTTCTCTTCCCGCTCGAACCCTCCCCTCCCACTCCCTCTGTCTCTCGCTCTCACTGCTTGAACCGCCCTCTCCCTCCCACTCTATCTCTCCCCCTCACTCACGCTCTCTCCCACTCTCTCCTCCCACCCTCTCTTTCCACTCTCTCCTTGCCGACGAGAAGCCATCGGAGTTGTGCTCGCCACTGTCGGCCAGAGCCGTGCACACTGCCACCTCAGCCCTGGTGGCCACCGTCACTAGGGTGCACAAGCTCACCACCACCGGTCACCGTAGCCCTCGTCGCCGGGTCTTCTCGCCGCCAGTGAGCCCCCCTCTACCCCTCTGTCTTTTTTTTTCTTCCTTTTGTTGTTGTCGCTGAGGGATGGGAGGGGGCATTGGTGGGGGAGGGGAAGGGAGGGGGCGTCGGTTAGAGAAGGGGAGGGGAGTCCGTGGGGGTTCCGTGGCGGCCGACGGTGAGGGAGGGGGTCGATGGGGGATGGGAAGGAAGGGTTCGTGTTTACATTGGGGAGGGGAGGGGTTCACTTGTAATCGGCAACGACCGACGGGGGAGGTGATGGGGGAGGGGAGGAGAGGGGAGGATCAAAGAGAGACAAAGAAGGGAGAGGGAGGTCAGTGGGCACCAGAGGGGAGGGGGGAACGGTGGGGAGGGGAGGAGAAGATTAGAGAGAGACAGAGAGGGGGGGTCGGTGGGGCACCAGAGGGGAGGGAGAGGGGGGAACGATGGGGAGGGGAGGGGAGGATCAGAGAGAGACAAAGAGGGGGGGTCGGTGAGGCATTGGAGGGGGGAGGGGGAAATGGTGGGGAGGTGTTGACACCTAAAATCTGGCATCGAAAGCAACAAGTCCGGGCGAGACAAATAAGGGAAGTTAAAAGAAAATAGTCCAAAATGATGACATGAATATTTTGCAAAGCTTCACATCGGGCAAAGAAGAAAAGAAAGAAGATAAAGAAGGAAAAAAATAAAAGGAAGAGCAAAGGAGAGGTGCTGTGTCCGCACCTGCTCCCAGTGTGTCGCCTTGGCAGAAGAAGCAAATAAAGAAGAAGAATAAGAAAATAAAAGAGAAAGGAAGGAAAAGAAGAAAGGAAGGGGGATTTGTCGTATCGGCACTCTCGTCAAAGCTCCAACTGGCCACCCCGGCACCGGCAGAATAGAAGAAAAGAACAAGAATGAAAGAAGAAGAAGAAGAAGAAGATAGAGGTGGGGGCCTCATCCGATACCCCTACTCGAGTCTTTGTTGGCGTTTAGAAATTTGAACACCACAATACACCATAATATGACAGAAATTATGGGAAGTTAAGGTGTTTCTAAGATACACCGCCGTGGGCTCGACTGTAAGAACCCGACAACAAAAAACACAAAGAGAGACCGCAACAGCCAAATTTCAACATCATTGATGGCGGTGCTACATTGTACATGTGACACCATAAATTTGCATCCCATCAGATGAATTTGATTTAAAATCAAAGGAGGCCAAGGCACCCTTAAAGACATACTGTCGTGGTCCAGAGTGTGGAAGCCCGGGCATCAAGAAGAGGAAAAAGAAAAAGAAAAGAAGAAGAAAAGAAAAAAAAGAACAAAAGAAAAAGAAAGGAGAAGAAAAAGAAAAAAAGAGGAAGAGGCATGGACGCTTTATCGACAACAGAAGAAACAAACAAAAGGAGAAAAGAAAAAAAAAGGAAAGAGGAGAAAAAGAAAAGAAGAAAACAGAGGGGGGGCTGTTGAACCGGCAGCCCTCAACCTCCTCAACCAGCAGCCCCTTGGACACCCATACGGCAGCTCCTTGGGCACCCATCCGGTAGGCCCTTTGTATCAGCTTAAATGCCCATTCGGCAGCCCCTCAAGTATCAAAACTGCAGTGCATTAAATGCCCATCTGATAGCCCCTTTGAAAAGAAAAAAAATAAAAGGAAAAGGGAAGAAAAGGAAGGGGGCGACTGAACTGGCAGCCCTCCATGGGCTGAACTGGCAGCCCCCCATGCCCTTGTTCGGTTGCCCCCTTTAGTGGGTTTAATGCCCCATACGGCAGCCCATCTAAGCATCATCTGATAGCGCCCCCAACCCCCATATGGCAGCCCCATTAAGGTTGATCCGACAGTGTCTCAACCACTCATCTGGCAATGATTGGAAGCTTCGATCAACAATGATAGAAGGCCCCATCCGACAACATAATAAAACCCCACACGTCTGCCTCCCTACGCCCCTATATAAAGGGCTACGGGGAACGAAAAGGAGAGAGGGAAGAACATATAGAGAAGAGAGGACAATAGAAGACGAACATGAGACCCCAAGAAGAAGAGCAGAAGAAAAAGAGAGAGAGAGGGGAGAACAAAGAAAAGAGCGAGCATCCAGGGGGAAGTAACAGCCAGAAGAGAAGAAGAAAAGAGAGGGGAAAGGGGGAGAAGGAATCAGTGCTTCGTTTCTCCCACACCTTGTATTTTTTCTTTATTATTTCTTTTCTTATCTATGTATTCGCTCTTCCTTGTACTTGATGAGTTGGAATAAAAAAGAGACTTCGTGAATAGTTTGTGTTTACCATAATTACTTCCTCTGATTTTCGTGGTTGCTATTTTGTTTTGTATTGTTGCTTCTCGTTTTCTTTTACCTATCCGTGAGTTTGCCTTGGCTATCGTCACCCGGAAAGGGATGCATTGCCCTATGGAAGCGTAGGCTTGGGGTTTATCCTCCACTGTGGGTATGACCCTGAGCTAAACGAAGGGGTAATGCTGGTGGCTCTATTGAAGTCCTTCGGTGCTCTTACTGTGCTCCATTCCCAAATCCACGAAGAGAGGACATTCAAGGGGGGGGGGTGAATGATCCCCATTCTTGGCGAGTCTCCGCGAGGGGGAGAAAATGTGGTAGGGAGATGGCCCTTCATGTCCATACCTCCCTCCCCATCCTGTCACTCACAAACAATTGCAGACAAAGACATTTCCAATACTATGTTTTCATCTCGCATGATCCGACGTGCTGTGACCGCATGATCCTGTTGTGCCCCGGGTGCTTTTGATAATGACAAAACTTCATATGTGTACTCTTGATAATGACAAAACTTTATATGTGTAAATAAATCAGGAATTGCATATATTTTTATTTTGATGAGTTTCATTCATGAGATTACATGTGTGAATGGATCATGAATTGCATGTGATTATATTTTGATGAGCTTCATTGAGTAATAGTTTCATTGTGAAATCATGAGATGTTCAGGAAAGAAAATTTTTTAAATTTGATTCCCCTCATGATTGAGAAGCACCTCGAATGATCTAAACCTCCTAGTAGGTTGGCCCTTGAGAATACTATATTCGGTTTGGGCTCGAGTGTTGTCATGCACACCTGGACGATTAAGGGACTGTCTCAGACTTCTGTAGACGAGCACCCGCTACATCCGCCCGACATACTCTGGGACAGGGGGAGATACTGTCGAAATTTTGATTCTTTATCACTCAAATAATAATAAAAATAAGAGGAGCATAACAAAAGTCAAAATTGTTGAACCCCCACCATGTGTGAAGATTTAAATGTGATAGCTTTTGATGATGACCAAACACTATATGTGCATAAATTACCTTTGAACTGTTCTAGCATAAAAAGTCTTGGATGTGCTCAACATATTTCATGAAGTCACGGTGTTCTGAAGGCTCAAGAACAACTTCACCAGGTAAGAGTTTTGGATTCAAGTTAAAAGACTATATCTAAATCAGCTTATGTGTTTTTATAGGACAAGGAATGTGGCTCAATGTTTGAGAATTTCGAGGACGATTGGTGAGATTAATCCTAACTTATAAGCCCTTGATCATTTGATTATAAAAGTTGACATTCATGTTTTGATTTCAAAGGGTAACTAAGCTAGTCCTTGATCTAAATTTATTTGAATTGGGGTTTGATCATTCATGCCTTAGAATCAAGTATCTTGATGGAGAGAAACCAATTTTTAACCTCCCACATGTGCTCCTTGGACTTAACTTGTTTTTAACTTACATTTTGGAAGTTCAGGGACAAGGGTCGACCCTTGGGTGTCAAAATCCTCAACCCGCATGGGTTAATGAACCCCAGACGTGAGGGTCGACCCCAGGGGTCGACCCCTATGGGTCATTTTCCCAAACCCGCACGGGATGGCACGAGGGTCGACCCCAAGGGTCGACCCATAGTTGTTGGCCCCATTAAACCCTCTCACGAGGGTCCGTTTTGGGGCGGCGCCGTGAAAAATGACCTTCATGTCAACGCACCGAAAGTCCATCCAGTCAAGTCCAACTTACCTAAATCACTCCGGAAATTGTGGATCTGGTCCCTAGGCTGTCCTTGATTGTCCTAAACTAATAAACACATCTTATTGGGTTGTAAACCCTAGGCATTCGAGTGAAATCTGAACTATTGTTTTTGCTCTAGCTCTTGTGAGTGCAGGTCACAGGCAGAGGTTCCAGTGCTTCTTCCACCTTGATTTGAGCATAAATGTGAAGGAAAGAAGCTAGATACAAGTCTCCAATCGATCCTCCACTGGAAACTACGTGGAAAATCAAGCTAGAGTCATTGTTCGTGCAAGAATCATTCTTTGTCCATCAAGAACCATCCTCAAGCTGTAGAAGCATTCAACTACCATCGAAAGAGAGAAAGGGGGAGCTCTAAAAAATACAAAATCATTTTTCATTCTTCATTATTAGAGTTCTTTTGATTGAGCTTGAGTATTTGTTGTAACACTTAATTCTCTGAACCGGATTTTTGTGTGTTATTCGTGTTCGGAGACACGAGCGTGTGTGTGTGTGTGTGGCAGCCCAGATCGGGTACTGTGTGTGTGTTTGCTGTTCTATACAGCGTGTGTGTATGGCTCACTTTATAGTGGAGCGTTAATCCTCACGTGTGAGGAGTGGACGTAGGGGACACGGTTGTGTACTCGAACCAGTTAAAAACTCTGTGCTCCATTTGTGGTTTGATTCTTCGCATATTTTTACGAGTGGGATTCACGTTGAGCTGAGTGCTTACTATTTCCATCATCAATCACATACCCTCATCCACGTGCATTCACGAGAGAGAACCTATTCGAATAAGGCTGAGTGCTTGTGTGTTAATCAAACAAGCTTTTCATTCATAAAGAAATTTTATTTGGCCAATCAATTCACCCCTCCCCTCTTGATTGCCACCATTCGGGACTCAACAATTGGTATCAAAGCTTTGGTCTCTATTTAACTCGACCACACGGCTGAAGAGCTAGATCCCATTAGATGGCAAAAAAGGGGATGATGCCCGAAGGGCATTCGATTCAAAGGCCTCCATTCTTTGATGGATCTAACTACCCATATTGGAAAAATAGGATGTACATTTTCCAACGAGCCCAGGATTATGATGTGTGGCGTGTCATTAGTAAAGGTCCATATGTTCTACCTGATAATGGGGATGAGTGGGAAGAACCAGAGATAAAGAACTGTTCTGCAAATTTTAAAGCTATGAATATAATTTAGTGTGCCATTCATCCTAACGAATACTTACGAATTTCTATGTGTTCCTCTACGCATGAGATGTGGAACAAGCTGCGGTTGATCTATGAAGGAACTTCGGAAGTAAAGAAAACCAAGGCGAATCTATTAGTCCGGGATTATGAATTGTTCATGATGAAACCAGAGGAGTCCATTTCTGATATATTTGCAAGATTGACGGAAATCATGAATGAACTAAAGGGTCTTGATAAAGAGTATTCCAACAAGGAACTCGTCAGAAAAGTACTAAGATCCCTGTCACCACAGTGGCATACAAAGGCCACTATAATCGAGGATTCAAAGGATCTTAGCACTTTGACTCTGGACGAGTTGATAGGCTCCTTAATGACATACGAAATCAACATCAAAAGGAGCGAGGAATATCACAAGAAGAAGAAGGTAGTCACACCATTGACCCTGAAGGTGAATCCACAAGATTCAGAGGGTAGTGACAATGATTCCACGGGCAACACCAAGGATGAGGAGCTGGTTGCCATGATCACAAGAAGAGCAAGAAGATTTGTCAAAAGAACAAGGAAGTTCGGTGGTCAATTCAGAAAAGGACCAAGAAAGCAAGGTCCTAACAGAGGTGAGAGTAGCAAGAAAGAAGAAGTCATTTGCTACGAGTGCAAGAAACCCGGTCATATGCGGGGTGAGTGTCCTGATCTGATGAAGAAGTTCAAGAAAGGAAACTTCAAGAAGCCAAAGGCCATGTTGGCCACATGGAGTGATGAAGATGAGGAAGAGTCCGGGAATGAAGATGAACTGGATGAGCTAGTTCAGAATTTGTGCTTCATGGCAAATGAAGACGACGCCAATGAGGTAGACTCTGAAACTGAAACTCTTACTTGTGAACAATGACAGATTGCTTATGAATTTTTGTATGAAAAGTGCAAAAAATTCAAATATGAAAACAGAAATCTGAAAAAAAAAATTGATCATTTTGTGCATGCTGCAAAGTCTTGTGAAAATTGCCATGTTTTAAAATCTGAAACTAAAAAGTTGAAACATGAAAATGAAATTCTTGGGTCTAAGATTGAGTTGTTTGAAGATGGGAGTTCATGCATGCGTGAGGACCAAGCCACTTTTACTAAAATGTATGAAGACTTAGAACAAGAAAAGTTGGAAAGAAGTGAGTAGCAAGAAAGAAGAAGTCATTTGCTACGAGTGCAAGAAACCCGGTCATATGCGGGGTGAGTGTCCTGATCTGATGAAGAAGTTCAAGAAAGGAAACTTCAAGAAGCCAAAGGCCATGTTGGCCACATGGAGTGATGAAGATGAGGAAGAGTCCGGGAATGAAGATGAACTGGATGAGCTAGTTCAGAATTTGTGCTTCATGGCAAATGAAGACGACGCCAATGAGGTAGACTCTGAAACTGAAACTCTTACTTGTGAACAATGACAGATTGCTTATGAATTTTTGTATGAAAAGTGCAAAAAATTCAAATATGAAAACAGAAATCTGAAAAAAAAAATTGACCATTTTGTGCATGCTGCAAAGTCTTGTGAAAATTGCCATGTTTTAAAATCTGAAACTAAAAAGTTGAAACATGAAAATGAAATTCTTGGGTCTAAGATTGAGTTGTTTGAAGATGGGAGTTCATGCATGCGTGAGGACCAAGCCACTTTTACTAAAATGTATGAAGACTTAGAACAAGAAAAGTTGGAAAGAAGTGCATGCATTCAAGCCAAAGAAATGGCTGAAAACAAGATTCATTCATTAAAGCATGAAATCAATGAGTTAAAGGATGCTATTGCTATCCTTGAAAAAGGAAAAACATCACAATCAAGAACACACTCAACTCATTGGGCTCCCAGAAGTTCATCTCCCTCCTCGTCAAACACACATGTGCATAAATCCCTTGTGAATGTGAGTAGGAAGGGAAACAGGGATAGAGTCATTGCATGTTTTTATTGTGGAAGGTTGGGTCATGACATGTGTGCTTGCAGAACTCTAAAGCTTGATGATGAAAATTTTGCTAGAATGAGAAATAGAACATACATGTCTTATGTCTCTAACCATCGTGGACCCAAGCTTGCTTGGGTACCAAAATCTGCATAAGTACTCTTGTTGTGTTTGCAGGTCTGCTTGAGAGCTCAAAGGAATAAATGGTATTTGGATAGCGGATGTTCTCGCCACATGACGGGAAACAAGGAGATGTTCACAAACCTGCATGAAAAGGATGGTGGGACAGTAGCATTTGGTGGAAAAGATAAAGGAAAAATTATCGGAGAAGGTAAGATAGGTAAGAATCAAACTCGCACTATTGAAAATGTTCTACTTGTGAAGGGGTTGTATCATAATCTCTTGAGCATAAGTCAACTCTGTGACAAAGGATGCAACATGACTTTTAATTATACCCACTGCACTGTTGTAGATAGAAAAACTCATGAAATAAAGTTCATAGGTTTCAGGCATAATAATGTATATATGGTAGATTTGGATGATGCTTCTCATGATAATTTATGTTTGGTTGCAAGGAATAATGATGATGCTTGGCTTTGGCATCGCCATCTTGGGCATGCCAGTTTTAATGTTTTGTTAAAATTATCTATAAATGATTTGGTGATTGGTTTGCCTAAGTTGAAGGTTGTTGATGAAGGAGTTTGTGGGGCATGCAGTAGGGGTAAGCAAACAAGAACATCATTCAGGTGTAAGAATGATGTAACCACATCGAGGCCCCTTGAAATAATTCACATTGATCTTTTTGGACCAAGCAGAACACACAGCTTGGGTGGTAAACTTTATGGTTTTGTAATTGTGGATGATTTCTCAAGATTCTGTTGGGTATATTTCCTTTCCCATAAAAGTGATGCCCTAATGGAATTTGAAGGATTTTGCAGGCAAGTTCAGAATGAAAAGGGGTGCTGCATCAAGACTGTGCGGAGCGATCATGGTAAGGAATTTGATAATCATGAGTTCAACAATTTTTACATGGCTCAAGGTTATATGCACGACCTCTCCGCACCAAGAACTCCTGAACAGAATGGAGTTGTTGAAAGGAAGAACAAGATGTTGATTGAAATGGCCAGAACCATGCTGAATGAGAATAATTTACCGAGGTACTTCTAGGCTGAAGCAGTGAACACTACTTGCTACATAATCAACCATGCCATGGTAAGACCATTGTTGAAGAAAACACCCTATGAGTTGTTTCAAGGTAAGAAGCCAAACATTTCTTATTTCAGACATTTTGGCTCCATTTGCTACATTCATAACAATGGTAAGGTGGACCTGGCAAAATTTGATCCCAAAAGTGACAAAGGAATACTTCTTGGGTACTCTCTTAGCTCAAGATCCTATCGAGTGTATAGCTTGAGAACTCTTGTAGTTGAGGAAAGCCCCCATGTCATTATTGATGAATCATCTTCCAAAAGAACTAATGAAAAATCTGTTTTGCAGGATGAAGAGTTGGATGATGGTGATACCGGGAAGATGGAAGGAAAAACTAAAAAATAAGAGGTAGAAGAATCACAAGAAGATGATGCAAATCAGGAAGATCAAGTTGAGCAGCAGCTACCAAGGTAATGGACATTTGCAAAGGACCATCCGCCGGAGAATGTGATGGACAATGTAAATGAAGGAATAAGAACATGAGCCTCTTTCAGGAAAGTTGAAAATACGGATTACATAGCCTTACTTTCCCAGTTTGAACCTCACTCCATAGAAGAGGCCTTGAAAGATGAGTCATGGATCATGGCTATATAAGAAGAACTACACCAGTTCCAAAGGAACAAAGTGTGGTTCCCCGTGCCATGCATAGAAACCACTCAGTGATCGGAACAAAGTGGGTTTTTTGAAACAAAATAAACGATCAAGGAGTGGTAACTAGGAACAAGGCCAGGCTAGTAGCCAAAGGCTATAGCCAAGAGCTTGGGATTGACTTTGATGAGCCTTTTTCACCTGTAGCAAGACTTGAGGGAGTGAGAGTTTTATTAGCATTTGCATGTTGCAACAATATTAAATTATTTCAAATGGATGTTAAAAGTGCATTTTTGAATGGCTATATCTAGGAGGACGTGTATGTGGAGCAGCCACAGGGGTTTGAAGACACAAAGCATCCAGACCACGTGTACAAGCTAGACAAAGCACTCTATGGTCTGAAACAAGCACCCCATGCGTGGTATGAACGGTTAAGTGATTTCCTTATTCAAAATGGATTCAAACGAGGTAATGTTGATCAAACTCTTTTTACAAAACTGAATGGTAAGGAAATCCTAATTGTTCAAGTGTACGTAGATGATATCATTTTTGGCTCCACTAAAGATGCTTTAAGCAAAGACTTTGCTAAATTGATGCAAAGTGAATTTGAAATGAGTCTTATGGGAGAGCAAACATTCTTCTTGGGATTACAGGTCACACAGACGGTTGACGGTTTGTTCATACACCAGAAGAAGTATGCTATGGAGTTGCTGAAGAAATTCAATTTGACATCAACCAAACCACAACCAACTCCTATGTCCACTTCAATGAAAATTGATCAAGATGAAACAGGTAAATCCGTGGACCAAAAACTTTTCAGAAGCATGATAGGTTCATTGTTGTACTTAACTGCTAGCCGGCTCGACATTCAATTTACTGTGTGCTTATGTGCGAGGTTTCAATCTAATCCAAAAGAATCACACATGTCGGCCGTGAAATAAATTTTCAGATATATTACTGGTTCAGTTAATTTAAGATTGTGGTTTCCGCGTAATTCGAGCCTTGAGTTAATTGCTTATTCTGACGCTGATTATGCGGGTTGTAAAGTGGATCGGAAGAGCACCAGCGGGTATTGCCAGTTTCTTGGGGGATGCGTGGTCTCATGGGCCTCTAAGAAACAAAACTCAGTGGCACTCTAAACCACCGAAGCCGAGTATGTGGCTGTAGGTAGTTGCGTTGCTCAGGTGCTATGGATCCAACAACAAATGATTGACTATGGCATTTCCTTCAAAAACACCTCAATCCTATGTGATAACACATCAGCCATAAATCTGTCAAAGAGCCCTGTTCATCACTCACGCACGAAGCATATTGAAATTAGACATCATTTCATTAGGGATCATGTAACCAAGGGTGATGTAAAAACCAGTTTCATTGAAACAGACCGACAAATTGCCGACATTTTCACCAAACCTCTTAATGAAGAAAAATTCACAACATTCAGGAGAGAACTAGAGGTTTGTAGGATAGATGAGTCTGAATCATGATCATGTGCATCATTGTGTGTATAAATCACTGCATTACATGCATTTGCATTAGTGAGATGCATTGTTGAATTTTCCTTCATCATGCATAAGCATTATATTACTTGAAAAACAAAAAGAAAAATCAAACTTGTGTGAAAAATCATCTTGGTGTGTATTGCATTCCTTCTATTTATAATGTACACACATGTTCATTGTTATTTCTATGATCGATATCACCTTGAATACATTCAAATGCCAACAAAGGAGCAAAAACCATTCAAAATCTGAAATCCGGAGCATTGGATAAGAAACATCAAGTATGATCATAAATTTCCTTAAACATCTCCCCAATTGATTTCAACCCTTAAAAACACTCATTTTCCTTTGATTTCAACATGAATTTATCATTGGGGACTCGAGCCGAACCCTCCTTGGCCTTCCGGTACACTTAAAATCATGTTTTTGATGATAAACTGGGGAAGGGTCGACCCCTGGGGTCGACCCATGTCATCTTCCGGTCGACCGCCGCCACTGGGCTGGTCGACCGAAATCGCAAGCTCCCTGTCTGGAACTTGCCGGTTGACCGTCGGATCAGTCCGATCGACCGGAAAGGCAGTCTTCTAGCAACAGAGCATTTCCGATTGGGGCTGGGGGTACAAGGGTCGACCCAACTGGTCGACCCATTCTGGTCCGACAGATTCGCCGCGCCTGGACCATCCGCAAACGGGGTCTAAACCCTTTCATCGCCCTTCCCATCCTTATAAAACCTCTCCAGCCCCCTTCTAAGCCTAGCCATCATCTCTTGCAAGCCCTAAAAACCCCATCTTGGCACCCAAATCATTCTAGCCCTAATCGCGAGCTCCTCTGGTGGCGTCTCGCGGAACCCCCCCTTCTCGCGGCTCCAAGCGTCGTTCTTGATCTCCAATCCGTCTGAGGTAAGCTCTTGGTGTGTGGAGGATCATTTATCCATGGTTGGGCTTTCCATTCTTGTTGAACCATCTAGATCTACAACCCCATCAAGCGGTTCTTTCAGTTTTATGTTCTAGATGGCCCCAAGGAGGCGTCCCTCTCGCAGAGGCGAGGAATCGAGCTCGGCAAGGGAGCGTCGATCAAAGTAGGCCGAGCAGTGTGCCACTCTTAGAGGAAACCCATCCTCCAGCAAGGTGTTGGATAGAAAAGTACTCCATCCACGGGTGGTCGATTTTGGTAATCTTAACCGCCATCTCCCAAGCCTTGTAGACATTCTTTGCAGTCAACCAAATTTGAAAATCTTCATGTCTATGCATCGTCGTATTTATCCACATTTGGTGCATCAGTTCTATAGCAATTTGTCCATTTCAAGGGACACTCCTATTACTGTGGTCAATGGCACACAGGCTATACTTTCACCGGAATATTTAGGCACTGCTCTTAATCTCCCTTATGAAGGATATACGTTTGGAGATATTGTGGTTCCAGAGGAAACAGTGTATCAAATGATGACATCCGAAGAAAAAGGTGATAGACTGCTTGCAGGATTGAATGCAAATCACTTTCCTCCCATGCAACGTATCTTGCATCGGCTGATCACCACCATTTTGCTTCCGAGAGGAGGAGGCCATGATAAGGTCACAGAAATTCATATGTTCTTATTTTACTGTCTACTGGGTGGTATTCCTGTCAATTTCCCAGCAAGTATTTTGGATCACATTTGTTCAAGCATGAAGCACAAACACAGGACTTTACCATATGCAGCAGCCCTATCTGCCATTTTTGAATATATGGAGCTTGATCTTTCCAAAGAGCCCTCACAATCAATTAGAGCTGCTGACATTTGCACCATCCACACCATATGTCACAACATGGGCTATGAACTGGGAGATGGGATCTTGGTTCGTCAGTTAAAACGTGTTGCACAAGCCGTCAGTTCTAAAGAGGATGACGAAGATGAAGAAGCATAGGCCGGTGAGCCACAACCCCATGTTCCTGCTGAGGGGATGCCTTCCGAGGCGGTTCAACTGATCATGGACCGACTGGATTCAATTGATGGTCGTTTAGATAGGTATGGGGAGACATTGGAAGCTATGGAAAAAGAACTCTTCGATCTGAAGCTTTCTCACCAAGAGTGCACTCAGTCCTTCACTAACGCTTTGGCCACACAAGCCAACATGTTTGAAGAAATTTTGGATTGTGTTAGGCGTCCACCAAATCCACCCACTCCGGATGACGATTAGTTGGTTGCACTCCCGCGGAATGGCACACTTCTTATCCCATATTCACCCCTCCTTTTTGATGATGCCAAAGGGGGAGAAATTTTATACTATGTGTGTGCCCGGCAATCGACTATTTTACTACTTTATGCGTGGTGTGTGCTTGCATGCATGAGTGTTTTTCATTCATCATCCTAGTTAGCACAGTTGCATATCATGGCATTGCATAAGTGTTATAGTTTTTCTTATGTATTCAGACTTTGTTGTCCTTTAACTATGTTGTCAGCAAGAACTTTGGAACATGCCTTTAGTTGGTCAATCTTACAAGTTTGGAATAGCATGTTTCATGCTATGATGCTTCTTGAATGGTTCATGGTCGTGTATGAAAGCTTGAGCTAATGTATGAAAGTTATGAGCAATGCTAAGTAAGTTTTATTCTTGATATGGAGCTTGAATTCAATGAGCATGCTAAATCATTTTGAAGTCATATATTCATGCAAGGCATATAGTATTTTGTCATCATCAAAAAGGGGGAGATTGTTGAACCCCCTCCATGTGTGAAGATTTAAATGCGATAACTTTTGATGATGACCAAACACTATATGTGCATAAATTGCCTTTGAACTATTCTAGCATAAAAAGTCTTGGATGTGCTCAACATATTTCATGAAGTCACGAGGTTCTGAAGGCTCAAGAACAACTTCACCAGGTAAGAGTTTTGGATTCAAGTTAAAAGACTATATCTAACTCAGCTTATGTGTTTTTACAGGACAAGGAATGTGGCTCAGTGTTTGAGAATTTTGAGGACGATTGGTGAGATCAATCCTAACTTATAAGCCCTTGATCATTTGATTATAAAAGTTGACATTCATGTTTTGATTTCAAAGGGTAACTAAGCTAGTCCTTGATCTAAATTTATTTGAATTGGGGTTTGATCATTCATGCCTTAGAATCAAGTATCTTGATGTAGAGAAACCATTTTTTAACCTCCCACATGTGCTCCTTGGACTTAGCTTGTTTTTAACTTACATTTTGAAAGTTCAAGGACAAGGGTCGACCCCAAGGGTCGACCCCTGGGTGTCAAAATCCTCAATCCGCACTGGTTAATGAACCCCAGACGCGAGGGTCGACCCTTGGGGTCGACCCCTGTGGGTCATTTTCCCAAACCCGCACGGGATGGCACGAGGGTCGACCCCAAGGGTCGACCCATAGTTGTTGGCCCCAATAAACCCTCTCACGAGGGCCGCCCCCCTTTCTGTTTTGGGGCGGCACCGTGAAAAATGACCTTCATGTCAACGCACCGAAAGTCCATCCAGTCAAGTCTAACTTCCCTAAATCACTCCGAAAATTGTGGATCTGGTCCCTAGGCTGTCCTTGATCGTCCTAAACTAATAAATACATCTTATTGGGTTGTAAACCCTAGGCATTCGAGTGAAATCTGAACTATTGTTTTTGCTCTAACTCTTGTGAGTGCAGGTCACAGGCAGAGGTTCCAGTGCTTCTTCCACCTTGATCTGAGCGTAAATGTGAAGGAAAGAAGCTAGATACAAGTCTCTAATCGATCCTCCACTGGAAACTGCGTGGAAAATCAAGCTAGAGTCATTGTTCGTGCAAGAATCATTCTTCATCCATCAAAAACCGTCCTCAAGCTACAGAAGCATTCAACTACCATCGAAGGAGAGAAAGGGGGAGCTCTAAACAATACAAAATCATTTTTCATTCTTCATTCTTAGAGTTCTTTTGATTGAGCTTGAGTATTTGTTGTAACATTTAATTCTCTAAACCGGATTTCTGTGTGTTGTTCGTGTTCAGAGACACGAGCGTGTGTGTGTGTGTGTGTGGCAGCCCAGATCGGGTGCGGTGTGTGTGTTTGCTGTTCTATACAGCGTGTGTGTGTGGCTCACTCTATAGTGGAGCATTAATCCTCACGTGTGAGGGGTGGACATAGGGGACACGGTTGTGTACCCGAATCACCTATGCTCCATTTGTGGTTTGATTCTTCGCATATTTTTACGAGTGGGCTTCACGTTGAGCTGAGTGCTTACTATTTCCGTCATCAATCACATACCCTCATCCACGTGCATTCACGAGAGAGAACCTGTTCGAATAAGGATGAGTGCTTGTGTGTTAATCAAACAAGCTTTTCATTCATAAAGAAATTTTATTTGGCCAATCAATTCACCCCTCCCCTCTTGATTGCCACCATTCGGGACTCAAAAAAAATAATAAAAAATATAATAATAATAATAATGTAATAAAATCAAAGCAATAACAAAAAATAATATAATAAAACCAAAGCAAAAAAGAATAGAGTCAAAACAAACAATGTAATAAACAAATCAAAAAGAAATAATAAAATAAATTATGCAATAAAATAACAAAAAAATAATGAAAATAAAAATAATGATAAATAGAAGCAAAAAATATAATAATAAATGAACGGGGGTCAGTCCACCTATGCATGGCACAGGTCGACTGAAACCGAAGGGCGGGTCGACCGACCCATGGGTGTGTCGACCTATACTCCTTCCCATGAACCAAGGTCGACCTTCTTGGATTCAAATGGTGGGTTGCACCCCGCGAATGACTCGAACACCCCGTTAACCCGCGTCTGTGATTCTAGATGTTCGTGGATGCTATTAATAAATAAAATAATAATAATAATAATAACAAGAAAAAAATACCTTCTGCATGTTGTGTCCCTAGTTTTGATGTTGACTGACTATGAATCATTGTGATTAAGTCTCATTTTATTGGAATTAAAGTTGTATAATTCATCTAACAGTCTGTCTTTTAGGAGCTAAATGAGTACTTAAGCCTATCAGAAGCTTTTATTCAGACTTATAAAGCTTGTGGAGTTGACTCCATATGCAAATGGAGTTGAAGCTATTAAGGTTGCCCCACTGTGGCTAAGGTAGACAAATAGCTAACTAAGGTAGACAAATAACTCCTCAATGCTGACAAATAACTCATTCAAGACTATAAGTATTGATTCAAGCCTGTTTGGAAGTCAAGCCATGAAGAGAAGGCAATGTCAAAGTCAACACCCAAAATACCTCAAGTCCAACTTGTTCCAAGTCAATGCAAAGCATAAGATAGAAGAAGAACAAGTTATGTAGAAGAAGAGACGATTCTACTTTAGCCAACAAAACAAAGAAGATAAAGTCAAGCGCGACGGCTAACACCGCCTAAGGGTGACAAATAGGTCATCAGTGGTGACAAATGTCCAATAAGGTTGACAAATGCCTTCTTAGCAGTGACAAATGGGCAAAAAAACTTAACGCTTCAAAAACGTAGAAGGAGTTGACTAGGTCTCCATTCGTGATATGAAGAAGCGAAACTAAGGCGACGGCTAGCGAGTAATAAGGGTGACAAATAGCTCGCTACAGGTGACAAATAGCCGTTAGCAGTGACAAATAGCTATTTAGTAGTGACAAATAGCTCATGGCAGTGAAACATGAAGAAACTCAAGTTCGTTTGATGAATTTAACCGTATATAAGATTTCAAATTCTACCAACACGGATCTAAAGCTTTCCTAATCATCAAATGACACTGATTAAACTTATTTACAATCAAGGAACGAGATTTATATCCAATTCTACTGATTTACGGTGGGATCAACCCAGATAAGCTTCTGAACAGATAAACTGCTATATTTTACATATGAAAGAGTTTGATCAGGATTCTCTCAAAGAGTCTTTCTTTGTCGTAGCTATCTTCGTAGGTCTCTATACCTTGCGAAGAGAGAGTGCTTATATAAACGAAGAGAAAAGTCACAGAGAAAAATAAAAAAAGAAGAAAAAAGAAAGAACAAGGGCGTGCAGTCAGGAAGAACCAGAGTTAGTTCATGTGTCTACGAGAAGAAGGCAAAGCCACACTCAAGCAACGTCAGAGGGAATTCTTGCTGGAACTTGAAGTTTCAAGCGCTGAGTTCTGAATTGGAGTGCAACGGCGTCAACTGATAACACAGATTGCATCTACTACTTTGGGAGAGAATTTCTCTAAACTTGTTCTGTGTTTCAGAGTGTTTTTTATAATTTTCTTCTTTTCGTTTATTTGGTTCGTCAAGAACAATCGTAAAAGTTCAAGCTGTGAGTCAGCGGTCGTAAGAGAAGGTGTTCTCTTGTTAAGCTGTTTATCAGCAGTGTGTAGTTGGGTTGTTTCCCAACGTTAAGTGCTTGGCACTAGTGGAAGCCTCACTTGGATGAGTGAGGGGTGGACGTAGGCCTCTAGATTGAGGACCAAACCACCTTAAAATTCTTGTCTTCTCGGTGTGGTGTGTGTTTTCATATCTCTCTGCGTTGAAACACTAGGTGCTATCTAGGATCGAGTACATATAATTCTATCTATTCTGTGCATTAACTTCATATCAATAACGTTTGAGAAGTTAAAAAGGGGGCATATCTATTCAACCCCCCCTTCTAGATCAGCCTCTCGGCACCCAACACGTGGTATCAAAGCTTGGTTCTCCTTTGTGTGGTTTAAATAACCCGGAGAGACTAGGTGCAATGGAGGCTAAAGGTTATATGGCTGAGGGACATTCAATGAACCGTCCCATGTTCTTTGATGGCACTAACTATACATATTGGAAAACTCGTATGCAGGTCTTCCTGAGAGCCCAACATCATGAGACCTGGAAGGTGGTGAGCTGTGGACCATATGAACTACCAGCTGATGAAGACAACTGGACTAGAGAGCAGATACTAAAGTCCAACCTCAACTGGGGAGCTATGAACGTCATGCAATGTTCTCTCCATCCGACGGGAATTCTCTAGAGTCTCCTCATGTGCTACTGCTAAGGAGGCGTGGAAAATACTAGAGGTAATTTATGAAGGTACCTCTGAGGTAAGGGAGACTAAAGCCAATATGCTAATCTCTAAATATGAAATGTTTAAAATGAAAACTAATGAATCAATTTCAGAGATGTATTCCAGACTGACTCAATTGACCAACAGTTTAAAAAGCTTGGGAAAGACTTATTCTGAACAGGAACTAGTGAGAAAAATCTTAAGGTCTCTGACACAAGTATGGCATACAAAAGCTACAGTTATTGAAGACTCGCGCCATCTGTCCACCATGACAGTTGATGAACTCATAGGGTCTCTAATGACATATGAGTTAAATCTCAAATGGAAGGAAGAAGAAGTCAAGAAGAAGAAACCAGTAACATTGAGGGCAAGCCTTGGTGATCTAGAATCTTCAAATGATAGTGAGTCCTCTAGCACAGAAGAAGAGACTGGTGAGTTTGCCATGCTTACTAGAAAATTCAGAAAGTTCCTAAGAAGAGAAGGTAAGGGCCTGAATAAAAGAAGGCCACAGGTAAGTAGAACTTCAAAGTTTAAAACAAATCCTGTTAAAAAGTCTAATAAAATTGTGTGTTATAATTGCAGGAAGCCTGGACATGTCAAGTATGAATGTTCAGAAGCAATTAAGAAAACAAACTCCAATTCGAAGGGAAAAGACCAAGGCCATGATTAGCACTTGGAGTGATGAAGAAGGAGAGGAAGAGGAAGCAACATCTGCTGAAGAAAGTGATGGGAAGATCTGTCTCATGGCAGAAGGAAGCCATGAGGGTAATGAGGTAACCTCTCCTTTTGAACACTTTACTGTGAGTGATTGGGAGGAAGCATATTCTGAAATGCTAGATAAATGTGATGATTTCAGAAAAGAAAGTAAAGCACTAAAGAAAAAGATAAATAACTTTGTCCATGACACCTCACTGAAAGATAAAAATGCTTCCCTCGAAACAGAAATTTCAGATCTAATAAAATTGGTGGATGAGTTGGAAAACAACAGATTAGATTCAAAAATTGTGGAAGATGAAAATAATTTTTTGAAAAACATAATTGATGAACTAAAAACAAGAATGCAGAAGTATGAAGATGAGTGTAAATTGGCATGTGAAAAGTATGAGGTTATAAAAGGAGCAAATGAAGAATTGCAAAAAGAACTTGAAAAATTGAGCAAAGAAAATAAAGATAAACAAAGCTCCTTAGAAAAATTTGTCAGTGGCAGAGATAACCTAGATGCCCTTCTAGGAACTAAAATGAATTTCAACAAAGAAGGTCTAGGGTTTCAACCAACTAAGAAGAAGAAATTGGCCTAAAAACAATCACATTTGTCACTGACTCATCTTCTGAACTTCAACCTCTCAATCTAACTCAACTGAAAATCCACCTGACACCATCCAACAAGAGTGCAATCCTAAAAGTCCAGAAATCAAAGGGCCAAGGGCAAAGAGAAGGTTGACTACTTTCCTGTTCAAAACAATACAAACCACCCAGTAAGTCAACCCACAG
Source organism: Amorphophallus konjac (assembly GCA_022559845.1). Classification (NCBI taxonomy): domain Eukaryota; kingdom Viridiplantae; phylum Streptophyta; class Magnoliopsida; order Alismatales; family Araceae; genus Amorphophallus; species Amorphophallus konjac. The sequence goes on along the minus strand of CM040117.1, from coordinate 188,991,157 downwards.
ACCACCTACAAGTAGCCCAAAGCAAGACAGACCCTGGACTGGTCGACACAACTTCAATAGTAAGTCGACACAAAGGCCAACCAGAAACCCTGCATGGACTAGACAGCCATGGTGGGAGGGCCGCAGCTATCTAGCAGGTCCTCTTAGTTCACTCATCAGACCTACCCTGTTTCGATCCTATGCTTGGAAAGCTCAGCCCCATCTTCCTAGGGTGTTCACTCATCAGAATCCTCCTTTGGACCCAGAAGTGGAAACCAAAATAGCTAGTAAGACAATGGGCTCCTACCCCCACAAATCCCATGAAGGCAAGATATCCTGCAACCAACAAAGTGGGTAATCTGAAAAATAACTTTAAGGAAAATAATAAACCCACACAAAGAAACCAAATATGGATACCTAAAGAACTGATATCTTGTTTAACAGAATTGAAAGGCAGATTGGGACCCAAATGCACCTGGGTTCCAAAATTTTTGGTTTGATCTTTTTGTGCAGGAATGCCTTGCAGTCGTACACAACAAGTGGTATCTAGATAGTGGCTGCTCAAGGCACATGACTGGGATAGAGCCAAATTCTGCCTGCTGGTTGAAAAAGAAGCTGGACATGTTACATTTGAGGAAATAACAAAGGGAAGATACTTGGAACAGGTAAAATAGGTAAGCATCCTCCAACTCAATTGAGAATGTTCTGCTTGTGGAAGGCCTAGAATACAATCTCTTGAGCATTAGCCAGTTGTGTGACAAAGGGAATAAGGTGATCTTTGACTCACATATATGCAGAATCATGGAGCCTAATTCTGAAACAGTAAAATTTACTGGAAAGAGAGTTAACAATGTCTACATGATATACTTGGATGATTTTGCACACTACAACCTGTGCCTTATTGCAAAGAAGGATGACCTAGTGTCACTATGGCATCATAGACTAGGTCATGCTAGTTATAATGTCATGCACAAACTGGTTAAGCACAACATGGTAAAAGGCCTGCCTGAAATCTCATTCAAACACAACACTAAAATCTGTGTTGCATGCTCCCAAGGTAAGCAAACTAGAAAATCTTTTAAGAGCAGAATAGAAAATCAATCTTCCAAACCACTAGAACTGGTTCATATGGACCTATTTGGACCTACTCGGACTACTAGTCTAAGTGGGAAAAGATATGGTTTTGTTTTGGTGGAAGATTTTTCTAGATTCACTTGGATATTCTTTCTATCTCATAAAAGTGATGCATTTATGGATTTTCAGGCTTTCTTCAAAAGAATAAAGTTGGATGGTAAGTTTCAACTCTGCACTATCTTGTCATATCATAGTGGTGAGTTTGAAAATTTTGACTTTGATGACTTTTGCAGTAATCATGAGATAAACCATAGGTTCTTAGCTCCAAGAACCCCTGAGCAAAATGGAGTGGTTGAAAGAAGGAACATGACATTGGTTGAAATGGCAAGAACCATCCTAATTGAAAGCCATCTATCCAGAAAATTTTGGGCTGAAGCTGTCAATACAACATATTACATTATAAACCGCACCATGGTAAGACCTTCTAGTAATCACACTCCATATGAGCTATACAAAGGTAAGAAACCATCCCTAGCTCATTTCAAGGTCTTTGGAGCAAAATGTTTCATCCATAACAATGACAAAAATGTCTTGGATAATACATGTATCTTTCTTGGTTATTCTGACCGCTCCAGGGCATATAGAGTCTTTAACATTAAAGACCAAACTGTGGAAGAGTCTCCACATATCTCTTTTGATGAAACAAACTCTGAAACTGACAAAACAATGCCTTGCAGGAAACAAGATGATGAGGAATTCTTGATCAAAGAGGAGCAAGAACAGCAAAGTGAGGAAGAAGAGCCAACCATGAACATAGGTGAGTCAAGTAATCGAAGGAACAACTCTGGAAATGAAGGTAACGATTTTTCAAACATCAGAGTTCTCAAAGATCATCCATTAGATAACATAATTGGCAGCATGCATGATCCCCCTAGAACAATGTCTCAGTTAAGAATTCTGAAGAAGTAGTTCAGCTAGCCTTTGTTTCTCAGATTGAACCTAAAAACATTGATGAAGCTCTAAAAGATGAGAACTGGATAAATGCCATGCATGAAGAGTTAAATCAATTTGAAAGGAACAAGGTATGGAATTTAGTTCCAAGACCCATAACCCAATCTATCATTGGTACAAGGTGGGTTTTCAGAAACAAACTAAGTGAAGGAGGAAAATTTGTGAGAAACAAAGCTAGACTAGTAGCCAAGGGGTACAATCAAGAATTTGGTATTGACTTTGAAGAGTCTTTTGCCCCTATTGCTAGGCGAGAGGCCATCAGGATTCTACTTGCATTTGCATGTTCCCATGGTATAAAACTTCATCAAATGGATGTAAAGAGTGCGTTCCTCAATGGGCTAATCAAGGAGGAAGTGTATGTTGAACAACCTCTTGGTTTTGAATGTTCAGAACTCCATAACCATGTTTTTAAGCTAGATAAGGCTCTTTATGGATTAAAACAGGCTCCTCGTGCGTGGTATGACAGGTTAAGTAGCTTCCTCACAGGTAAAGGGTTCACAAGAGGTAAGGTTGACCAAACCTTATTTTCAAAAGTGGAGAAAGATGACATTCTCATTGCACAAGTCTATGTTGATGATATTGTATTTGGTTCCACAAAATCTGACATGTGTAGATAATTTGCTGATTTAATGATAAGTGAGTTTGAGATGAGCCTAATGGGTGAACTACAATTCTATCTAGGATTGCGGGTTAATCAGACTCCAGATGGGTGCTTCATAAGCTAAACTAAGTACATTAAGGAGCTGCTAAAGAAGTACAAGATGGAGAATGTGAAAACAATAGCAACTCCAATGGGCACAAATGCAAGCTTAGATGCAGATGAGAAAGGTAAAATGGTAGATTCAAAGACCTTTCGAGGTATGATCAGATCCCTGCTTTACCTTACTTCATCTAGACCAGACATACAATTCAGTGTGTGCCTATGTGCTAGATTTCAAACAAGTCCTTGAGAGTCACATATGAGTGCAGTAAAGTGTATCTTCAGATATCTTGCCGGTACCCATGATGTGGGATTGTGGTTCCCTACATCTTATGAGTTCAATCTTGTCTCTTACTCTGATGCAGACTATGTTGGATGTAAATTGGACAGAAAAAACACCAGTGGCTATTACCAATTTTGGGGTGGGTGTTTGATATTTTGGGCATCCAAGAAACAACACTCGGTTGCTCTATCTACTGTAGAGGCAGAATATGTTGCTGTAGGGAGCTGTGGCACCCAAGTGTTGTGGATCAAACATCAACTCCAAGACTACCAAGTGGATCTTGGATGTGTCCCTATTTTGTGTGATAACACTAATACTATCAGTTTGACCAAAAATCTCATTCAGCACTCTAGGACTAAGCATATTCAAATTAGGCATCATTTTCTCAAAGATGAAGTCATTAAAAAGAGCTTTGAATTTCACTTCATTAAAACAGAAAAATAGCTTGCTGACATTTTCACCAAGCCTCTCTGCAATGAAAAATTCTCTTCACTTAGAAGAGAGCTTGGACTGTGTAGGCTACATGATAAATCTGAGTGAAACAATCTGCATTTCTTCTATTGTGATTGTCAGTTTTCTGGTTTATGCATAGCTTGCATGTAGTATCATCCTATTCATGTGTTCCTTGCATTTAACTGAATGGTATATAAAATGGCGACTTGTGGAAGGGCATGCTTTATATGTCTAGAAGCAATCACTATGCGTGAGTGCACAACTCCGCCCGGTACCATTAGTCATTCCAGCATGTAAGTCTATGAACCATGTTTTAGTAAATAATGCATTTGTCATGGTGTGTCTCATAATAAGTCATGATAGACTGAGGGGGAGTTGGTGAAGGTGTCTATCTCCTGTTAGAACTACCCTTAGTGATTATTAGTCACATCAAACTTCATTGTTACCCTCTCCTAAGACTAACTAATCTGCTTTGATTTAGGGGGAGTTAAAATACTCATTTTTTGTCTAAAAGACTATATGTTTTCTTGAAAGGTCCCCTATGAAAACTCGTGGTTTAAGGAATATAATCATTCAACTCTAGGATTAAGCATTTTGAAAAGGAAGAGTGTTGCCTATGGAACAGCCTTAAAACAACTTGATGAGTTATGCTTATGCTCCTTTCTAACAATATGAAAGTGAGAGTAAAGAGGCTAATTCTGAGTGAAAATTTTAATAACAGTAGTGATTTTAAACAATGCTACTGCATCTGAACAAAGAAAAAGGTACACCCTGTGATATGAGATAACATTACAGAGCAATGGTTATGACTGCTGAGAAACCAGATCCCATCATCTTGAAATGATGAGGACTGTGTCATGAAGCATTATAGCTAACTCTGCGAGCAAATTGAAAGGTAAATCTATAAGGACAGAGTAATAACTGCACTTGCTGAGAAACTACATCCCTTCACCAATGAAGTGATGGATTATGTATGTCATGAAGTAGGCAGTTATCTCTGTAGAAATAGGATGATGAAGTCATACTGAGTAACCTGGGATTTTGGTATTGTAGAAATATGTCTCCTCGAGTTAAAAGGCATGCTACATCTGACTATTCCACCTTTTTAACACAAAAAAAGGGAGAAAGGAAAAAGGGTGTCCTACAAAAATTTTCTGATGTTAAAAATTGATTAATCTCACTGCTTGTTAAAATTTTTCTTGGGAGTGCCTTTTGAAATTGTGTAGTAAAGTTGAAGGAATTGGGCTAAATATACACTTGAAGAGCTGTTTTAACTCTATTCTATATGCAACATTCCATCTTTTTCAACTTTGCCTTACTTCTTGGATTACAATGATGAATCCTGAGCCACCGAATTCTTCTGGGAAACTTTCTTTTTATAAAAATCTTTACATGGAAAGTGAGCCTTTTCATTTTAAACTCATTGAATTATTGTGTTGGTTCATCCTCCCCGGATAGTATTTTTGATGATGTCAAAGGGGGAGAGAGAACACTATAAGAAAAGGCGATGTTAGCGATGGGAATTTCAGACGAAATTATTTGAGTCTCAATATCTGTCTGAATTTTAGACTGATAGATTCTGTCTGAAATTCTATCTCTATTTCAGACAGATAATTATCTATCGCACTATCCGTCTCAATTTGAGACTTATATTTAGACAGAAACTATTCCGTCTGAAATTTCTTAAAATTTCAAATGAAAATATTGTTCGTCTGAAATGCCGTCTGAAAATCACGAAATCCCCCCCCCCCCAAATCGGCCCCTCCTCGCCACTCCTTGTCACTCACTTCCCCCCACTCTTCTGCTCATTCTCTGTTTTCTTCGTCTCCCAACCGTCGTCGTAGCCGGAGCCGTCGCCGCTGCTACCGCCGTCGCCGTCCTCCCCGTCGCCGTCGGCCGTGGTCGTCCTCGCCGTCGCTGTCCTCGATCATCGGTCGAAACTCACCGCTCCTCACTTCGGTAGGTTAAACCCTCTCGATCCCTCTCCCTCTCTCTGTAACACTCTCCCTCTCCCTCTCCACCTCTTAGTCTCCCTCACTCCCTCTCCCTCTCCCTCTCCCGCTCCATCACTCCCTCTCACGCACACACTCGGCAGAGGAGGCGCTCACCCGACAAAGGAGGCGTCGGCCGGGGGTGGTCGACCCCCTCCCTCTCCCTCTCCCGTTCTCCCTCCCCCTCTCACGGTCCTGTCCCTCTCCCTCTCTGTGTTGGCCGCCCCCCTCCCTCCCCCTCTCTCCCTCTCCAGTTGTCCCCCCTCCCCCTCATAGACACACGCACACACGCACACACAGACACAGACACACGCACCATTGGCCCCCCTCCCCCTCCCTGCTCCCTCCCTCTCCCGTTGGCCTCCCTCCCCCTCCCTGCTCCCGCCCTCTCACACCCTTACTATGTGAATTAGATAAATTAAATTAATTTTATTTTATTTAATATATTTTTTATTCATGGTAGGATAATCGGTCGAGAGGACGGGAGCGAAAGAATAAGAGTTTTTTTGCGAATAAACAGTAAGTGAAAATTTGATTTTATTTTTATATGTTGTTTCAATTTATTTTAATTTCTGTAATCTTAAATAGATTTATTGTTAGGGTGATGGGAGGGGCAAATAAAGCATGTAAATTAATTTATTAATTAGATTTTCTGATAGTGTTACGTCAATGTTAATCAAATGTAGGTATTATTTGGATTCGGGAAAATGAAGGTTTTTTTTTATGACGAGAAATCTAGCAGAGTAGTTGGGCGATGAATAACGGTGGCTCTAGGGAGGATAGCTAGTGGGCAGACCGATTCAATGAACTTTCATATTCGAGTACTAATACTTTCTGCAATGCTCAACAAGTTCAAATCTCAATATATGTGTGATCTTTTAACTCCGCTTAATACATAACACATACATCTAATTGTACGAACCTAGATTAATTATAGTACATACTACATTCATCGAATTCGCATAACCGTAGATTAATAAAAGGGGAGTATGAAAGAGGACACGGTACAAGTACACACAATGATATATGCAGCGAGTATTTCTCAAATGTAGTTAAGATCTAATGTCTATGGAGTATATATCCGCTTTCTAATCTAGTTAATTTTTTTATCTTTCTCCCTTTCCCCCCTTCACTGGCATCCCATCCTCTATCTCACTTACTCAGTCTCTTTTTAATAAATACCTTAATTACACACACTCAAGTCTCTCTCTCTCTCTACATATATATATACTTGCCTGAATTATATACTCTCTCTCTCTCTAGTTCATTGCTGTGATGAGAGAAGGTTCCCCACCCTTCTATAGGTAGGGAAAGAAGAGTGTCACATTTTTTTTCTTTGAATGTTATTTAATATATAAGTTAGATGTAAGATGAGGTATGTATTTATGGGAGGTTTTCATGTGTAGAAAAATCACCCAATGCCATTCAACCAAATCAAAGGCCTTATGACCCTCTTTGAAAACATGATTTTTCCAGAAAAATGGCATGCAATAGAGAAAAAAACATCAAGAATAAAAATATTCAATCAAATCAAATGACATGCAATAAGGGCTGATTTAATGTCAATAGGAAAAAAAACATCAAGAGTAAAAATATCCTCCTGGGTAGGAGTGATGAGATGGACATCTAAGATTACCACTCCTGATGCTCCTATAAGAGAGATGCCCTCTCCACATGCCTTAATTGAACCAAATAGAACCTTAGCATCAGGTGAGTGGAGGAATTGCTTCATTGCCAATTCCCTCTGCTCAGTATTTGTGTCACCAGAAATCATGAAACTTTCCTTTCCGAGATGCCAGCCCTTAATCCTGATTATTAGCCTCTCCAAAAATCTAAGTGGAAGAATGTACTGGCTGAATACAATCACTTTCTCTCCAACAGAGTCTGCCATTGACAAAATGTTCAGAAAGAATTTTATCTTCACTCCATCTTTCAAGTGTATGGAGTCCAAAAGATTAGCAATCTCTTGATCTTTCACTTTCATGACACTCCGATCTCCAGAAGCATAATCAGCACAATCTTTCAAACATGAATTCAGGTACACTGCACTACCAATAGCAATTCTCTTAAACTTCTCATATTTCCCGAACTCTCCTAGAAGTTTTTTCTGTCTGGGACTCAGACACAATAGCACAGTGAAATCAATGTGTCCTGACAACTCATCCAAGAAATCGCCTTTGTAGTAATGCAAGACATCTCTGGTCATCTCTCGAAGGTCCTTTATGATAGAAATTCTCCTTTTACAATGATCTTCATTTTGCAATGTTTCTTCCACTATATCAAAGAAATCTGCCTCTGCATCAACTTTCAGGTGCCTCCTACTGCCACCTGATATACATGCTCTACTCAGTATTCTTTCGTCTCATGGCATCTCGTGTTGAGTCTCATGGCATCTCGTCATGGTATCTCTTGGGAGCTACACATTGGCAAGTAGAAGAACTTCCTCTGTATGACTTCTACTCTGTTAAGGCTGACAATAGATCTCATCAGCTTGATGTTCTTCAAAAATGGGAGGAGAACAGGAGTATTCTTTTCTTGGGCTATAAGCAGTTTTCTAGAATTATGTGCGATGTAAGAGACGAGATAGGGGATGCATGTCAGGAGAGGTTACTAAAGATCCCTAGCCTTTTCATTTTAGATGAAGGCCATACTCCCAAAAAAGAAGATACAAATATTCTTTCTACGCTAGAAAAGGTGCAAACTCCCTGTAAGGTGGTCCTTTCAGGTACACTATTTCAGAATCATGTCAAAGAAGTTTTTAATATATTGAATCTAGTGCCTCGTAAGTTTTCCTGAACATGGACTTATCATGACATCCACATGCCGAGTCCACGTTCTCAAACTTACGACACACTAGATTCAATATATTAAAAACTTCTTTGACATGATTCTGAAATAGTGTCCCTAAAAGGACCACCTTACGGGGAGTTTGCACCTTTTCTAGCGTAGAAAGAATATTTGTGTCTTCGTTTCTGGGAGTATGGCCTTCATCTAAAATGAGAAGGCTAGGGACCTTTAGTAACCTCTCCTGACATGCAGCCCCTATCTTGTCTCTTACATCGCACACAATTCTAGAAAATTGCTTATAGCCCAAGAAAAGAATACTCCCGTTCTCCTCCCATTTTTGAAGAACATCAAGCTGCTGAGATCTATTGTCAGCCTTAACAGACTAGAAGTCATACAGAGGAAGTTATTCTACTTGCCAATGATGGAACTCTCTTTCACGTTGGCAGAATTCCTTTAGGAACAATGATTATCGGCCTTACAGAAGGATATTTAGCCAAAAAACTCTGAATAAAGCTAATGAGCACGAAAGTATTTTCTGACCCTGGTGTATGTGCCAGAATGCAGCCTCCAGGATTATCACCCACTAAGTATCTCATCAAGAAATTGAAGCCTTCTATCTGATATGACTTCATTTGTTTATTTTATCTTATTTATCTTATTTATCTTTGATGTTGATCTGACTAAAAATTGTGGTTTATTTAGCTTTGATGTTCTTCATTTGAAAATCTTTATAAATTGGATGTTATTTAATTTGTTATATGCATAATGATAATTACATTGTTATTTAATTTTATGTTATATAAATACATGGGGTATTCCCTGTGAGCTGAGGTGCGTGGGTGCGACCTAACATTACATGCACCTCAGGAGAGCGTGTTAAGACCGTGTCAATGAGCCTTCCCGTTCAAGACTTTGGGATTGATGTGTATGTTCTCATTTGTTTACGAGAATGTATATATCTACCTCAAAGTCTTGAATTATCCAGTTTGGACAGTCTGTGAATATTTGATCGCACTTAGGCAGTCATTTAGTATATGTGTTTGTATGGTTTGTTGAGAATTTTGGTTGTCTCTCCTCACTCTTCTCTGATATACCATTATTGATTTTGAGTGTTTTCTTAACCACTTACTTGTAAGTGTTTAAGAAAATTTCAAAATCAATAAATATTTTTGGTATATCGGAGAAGTGTGAGGAGATGCTGTCAAAATTTTTAGCAAATCGTGCAACACATATAGTAAGTGATTGTGCAATCAAACCTTCATGGATGGGTTAAAAAGTGATAATCTAATTAATAGTCCTCTTCCAACTGTAAACAGTCTATGGCGAACGATGTGAGGAAATGGTTGTGAATATTTTCAGGAGTAATGATTTCAAAGTTAGGATGTGTATTAACATTTATTGGGTGCAGGCAAAATGTTGACAGATCGTTCATGGATGTATCATAGAATAGTTGACCGAGTGGTGTCGGATGACTTTAAGCATGGAGTTGAGAGTTTCATTGAATTTGCATTGGGGAATCTCAATGCAGCAACAGACCGTGACGGTCACATTCGATGCCCTTGTTCAAATTGTAGAAACTTGAGGTGGCATTCACAATAGGATGTGCAGCATCATTTGTACACGACAGGGTTCGTGGATGGTTATACGAATTGGACGTGTCATAGTGGATGGTTATACGAATTGGACTTGTGCGTCTGCATCTGAAATTTCAGACGGATTTCAGCCGCATACGTCTGAAATGTACATCTGAAATTTCAGACGGATATTGGAACGGTATTTGGGACGGATAATTTCAGATGGTATTTCACACAGAAAATTTTCCGTGTGAAATTTCAGACGGTATTTCAAACGGAAAATTTTCTGTGTCAAATTTCAGACGGAATTTGTGACTGATATTAATCTGTCCGAAAGTTGTATTTACAGACGGGATTTCACACGGAATATTTTCGTTTGAAATTTCAGATGAAATTTTTGGCTGATATTAAATCTGTCCAAAATTTGTAACCAAGAATATGAGACGGCCTCGTTCCGTCCGAAATTCGTCTAAAATCCGTTACAAAAGTGACTTCCCACAGAATTTCAGACGGATTACAGACGAAAACTGGCCGTCTGAAATCTCGCCTTTTCTGGTAGTGGAAGAGAGAGTCATGAGAGAGAGATGAGTCATGTCATATGTTGAGAGAAGAGAGTCATGAGAGAGAGAGAGATGAGTCATGTCATATGTCATCATGTGTGTGAGTCATGTTCATGCGAGAGTCTTGTGTGAGGAGAGAGAGTCATGTGTGTGAGTCATGTTCATGAGAGAGTCATGTGTGAGAAGAGAGAGTCATGCGTGTGCATAGGTGTCACATATGTTCACATATGTTGCGTTGGTTTGCATTGGCATTGTTGGCTGCATTATTTATTATTCACTATGTTGTTGCATCTGCATTTGCAAATCTGCATCTACAAGCATCAAGCATTTGGTTTCGTTTGATTTTGATGCTTAAGCTTCGAAAGAAATAAAGATTTATTGTTAGATAATTGCAAGTGGGAAAACCTCTGGTTGATGAAACACTTGATGCTGCTTAAAGCAAATGACTCATAGTTGCCACCATCAAAAAGGGGGAGAATATTGTGTCCCTAGTTATGATGTTGATTGACTATGAATCATTGTGATTAAGTCTCATTTTATTGGAATTAAAGTTGTATAATTCATCTAACAATCTATGCCTTTTAGGAGCTAAATGAGTACTTAAGCCTATCAGAAGCTTTGATTCAAGTTTATAAAGCATGTGGAGTTGACACCATATGCAAATGGAGTTGAAGCTATTAAGGTTGCCCCGCTGTGGCTAAGGCAGACAAATAGCAAGCTAAGGCAGACAAATAACTCCTCAAGGCTGACAAATAACTTGTTTAAGGCTATAAGTATTGATTCAAGTCTGTTTGGAAGTCAAGCCATGAAGAGAAGGTAATGTCAAAGTCAACGCCCAAAATACTTCAAGTCCAGCGTGTTCTAGGTCAATGCAAAGCATAAGACAGAAGAAGAACAAGTTATGTAGAAGAAGAGACGATTCTACTTTAGCCAACAAAACAAAGAAGACAAAGTCAAGCGCGACGGCTAACACCGCCTAAGGGTGACAAATAGGTCATCAGTGGTGACAAATGTCCAATAAGGTTGACAAATGCCTTCCTAGCGATGACAAATGGGCAAAAGAGCTTAACGCTTCAAAAACGTAGAAGGAGTTGACTGGGTCTCCATTCGTGATATGAAGAAGCGAAACTAAGGCGACGGCTAGCGATTAATAAGGGTGACAAATAGCTCACTACAATCGACAAATAGCCGTTAGCAGTGACAAATAACTATTTAGCAGTGACAAATAGCTCATGGCAGTGAAACGTGAAGAAACTCAAGTTCGTTTGATGGATTTAACCATATATAGGATTCCTAATTCTACCAACACGGATCTGAAACTTTCCTAATCATCAAACGACACTGATTAAACCTATCTACAATCAAGGAACGAGATTTATATCCAATTCTACTGATTTACGGTGGGATCAACCCAGATATGCTTCTGAACAGATAAATTGCTATATTTTACAGATAAAAGAGTTTCATCAGGATTCTCTCAAAGAGTCCTTCTTTGTCGTAGCTATCTTCATAGGTCTCTATACCCTGCGAAGAGAGAGTGCTTATATAAACAAAGAGAAAAGTCACAGAAAAAAATAAAAAAAAGAAGAAAAAAGAAAGAACAAGGGCGTGTAGTCAGAAATAACCAGAGTGAGTTCGTGTGTAATGTCTCAGGTTTTTCAGACATTTTTTCTAATGCGGGACGGATGACATGACCGGGCTAAGACTGTCACGCCCCGAGGTTATGCAGCGGAAACAATCGGGAACGTGAACAACCGACTAGTACGCCTCGAGCAAGCAATATAATCAGAGCGTAAGATAATCACATAAAAGTAATTGCACAATGTAATTCACTAAAAACTTTCAACTTTATTAATTTATAAAATAATTCCCAAAGTACATAAGATCTTTAATTCTCCACACTAGACTCAATAAAAATAAAGATTACATCATGACTCGACTAGACATTTAATAACTAAGGCTTCTCTCGAGTCACGTGTCCTTCAATCGCTCTCGGATCCATCACTTAAATATTCTGAATCTGACCCACTAGAATTTCCTGAAAAATATTGGAAAGTAGGGTAATGAGCACACTTGCCTAGTAGGTATCTTCGTATCAACATGAAGGCAAATTTAAATAATTAACATTTTAGCTCTAGAGAATAAGATAAATCATGCAGATATGATGAAACACGTATACAACCAAAGTAACAAGATACGATCAATTACCAGATTAGAGAATATGATTGATCAAGTATATAACAAGAATGTCAATTTGGCCTCTTCATGAACAAGAATGTCGCAAGAATGTACTTTTCATAACCATGAAGGCTATGCACTAGAAAGTCAAGCAAGAAAGTACTGTTAGCTTAATAGCAAGTACTTCGTGAATTTATGTGGATTCCCGTTGATATTTCACTTATTTATAGAGAAAGTACTCCTAGCGCAATGCGACGCCAGTAGCATCATACCCCATGGTTTACAGTATATTTCCGACAATCAGCCGAGGGGACTAGCATAGAGCCCTTGAACATAATCAGTGCTCGAACTGCATCTTCAAGTATAAATCAAGCTACTTCCACGTTTATAACAATAATGTGGCCAATAATGTACAAATTCAACAAAAGTTCCATGATAAGGTAACCAAAAATAAGAATGCTTCTATTAAGAATAAGAGTTTTCAAGGAATGAATTAATAACTAGGTTATGCTATAAAGAAAAATTCAGCAGTATTACGATACATTCTTCATTTTCCATATCTTAACATTGACTTATTATCATAGGTTTAGAGTCTAGAAAATCCATCAACTCAAGAAAACCAACCTCAAAGGTCAAACCTCGGGTTAGACACAATCAGGAACCAAATGGTCTATTACTGGACCGTATAGTACAGAAAGTGGTCATATGCTGGGCTGTTTAGAAATTCAAGCGGTCTACTCTTGGGCCGTTTCATGAGACAGAGTCGTCAAACACGAGAAAATCCTTCTGAAGCTTTACGGTATAGTGGAGAACCATTTAGAATCCATTAGCGGTCAAGTGCGGGGCCGCTAGCAGACTCTGGTGGTCAATCAGAAGACCGCTAAGTTCTAGAATACATAAAACACCGGTAAAAGTGTTTTCTAGAAAATGGGTTTTAATGGTACAACCAGCTTGGCTTCCTAGTGGGAATCCTAGGCTCACGGAGTCTTACGGAGGTCTTGAAACAAGATTTTCTAGTCCGTTGGAAGGAATATCCAAAAGAGAGGTCATCAAGTCCAAGATTATGTTCTTAATGTGTAAAAGTATAACTAATGACAATATACCGAGATATGTGCCATGTACTTAAGAAAATGACTCTTAGAAGAGAGAGAATCGTGTAAAACAGTGATCAAGTTAAATCATGAATCCTCTATCATTTGAAACATGTATTTAATTACAAGAGTATATGATTTTGGTCATAAATTAACATAAGTTAAAATAATACTAACTGTACATAGAAGCATGGAATCTATTATGATGAACAGTAAATATCACAAAAACTAGGAATAAAACTTAGTTAACTAGGCTTATCATTTATCAATTAAGGCTATTCTGCAATATGTTTTTTGGTCAACAATATTACAAAAATCAGAATAGCAAACGGTCTAGTGGGCGACCGTTTAATTGTGGCTAGCAGTCTATCGGGCAACCACTAGATTCTTTGGCGGTCTATAGGAAGACCGTTTCCTCCTGTATTAATTTGAGTGCAAATGATAATAAAACAAAATGTTAAACTAAGACATATCATGCTTGGAAATCAACATATATAAACTTCTATAGCATGATAGAACAAGGATAGGCCAACAATATGCATAGGTTCATGTAATTAACAAGAAGATTCTCCTCTTACTTCATTAAGGCTAGTTAATGCATGAAGACTAAACTATATGCATAGTCCTAATGAAAACATCAAATTCTCAAGATACAATACATGAAATCAAATGACATCAGAGGGCTTTTACTCCTAACTTCAAATTTGAGCCATTCATGAGATAACCTATCTTGGTTTTGGGCTTTAAACTTCGAATTTAAGGCTGCAAGTGAACCCTAGTTCTCTGCTCGTCCTAAACTTAATCAGCAACTTCACGCCCTTGTATCTTTTGATTCCCTTAACCTAAAGACGTGAAATTTTGAGGGTAAGAAAAGGATACTAACAGAAACAAATTGTTCTAAATAACCTCTATCTAATTACCTCGTTTAGGGCTTCTATTTCCCTGATCTTCTTGGGTCGGCCGCACTATTTCTTGAGTTATTGGTGTAGGATCAACAACTTTGGAAGCCTCTAACTTCGTGTATACTTGATCTCCTAGAACGAAATTTGGAGGGTAATTAGTTCTAACTATAATAAATAAATTCTTAGAAAAAACATACCTCTAATTCTGCCTCCTTACCTTAGTTCCACGCAAGCCAAAAGTAAGGGTAGCACATGTCAAATCTGGGATCTATTTATAGGGTTAGCTAGGGTTTTCATGGATTAGAACGAACTTAGAGTCCAATTTAGGGTTTCAATTCGATCTTCTATCCTTCTAGACTTATCTAATTAGTAGATAGAATCAATCCTAGGTGATTTGGATGCCAAAAATCCAATCTTTTCACGTTTTCTCATACTCACAGAACTAACAGAGCTTAGCGGCTTAGGACTGGACCGCTTACTATCCCTTGCGGTCTCGCGATAGACCGTTTTCCCTATTGGGCGCCGAATTTAAAATTAGTTCAAACTCTTTTCAAATTATCTATGTTATTATCCATTTATTTATCTTCTGAGTAATTATCTCCTTAATTCCATGATTACACCCATTTTAAGGTTTCTAGAATACGGGCTAAGGTCCAAAACAATCTCTTGGGCCTATTGGGTTTATTATATGGGTCAAATCCTCTTGGATTAGTGTAGGGCCTAAATAATTAGATTTAATTCATTATAATTCGATTAATAGCCCATTAAATGCTATATAATTATATTTTAAATCTAAAAAATCCTTAGAAAATGCTTGGGCATTACACCCTCCCCCACTTAAAAAGAATTTATCCCCAAATTCAATACATGGATTTATGGAGAGTGTATTTACATTCAAATATCTCTGAGAATCTTTTGCGCATGGCTTCTTCGGTTTCTCATGTTGCTTCATGTGGCCATGATTAGGTCCATTGGATCTTGACCATAGGAATAGTTTTATTCCAAAGTTGACGCACTACTCGTTCAATGATCTTGATTGGCTTTTGCTCGTATGTTAAGTCCTTTTTAATCTCCAGATTGTCGTAAGTGATGACATGGAATGGATCAGGTACATACTTCTTGAGCATTGAAACGTGAAATACATCATGAACTTCAGATAGTTGAGGGGGTAAAGCTATTTGATAAGCGACTTCACCAACCCTTTCGAGAATCTCAAAGGGGCCAATGAATCTTGGAGTAAGCTTACCTTTAATACCGAATCTTCGGATACCTCGACCTGAAGAAACCTTAAGGAACACATGGTCTCCTACTTGAAATTCCAGGTCACGCCTTCGATTATCAGCATATGATTTCTGCCTGTCTTCAGCCATCTGGAGTCTTTCTCAAATAAGCTTTATCTTCTCGGTAGTATCTCTAATGATATCGGGACCGAGAAATTACTTTTCTCCTACTTCATTCCAACAAATAGGTGATCGACAGCTTCTACTATACAGAGCCTCGAATGGTGCCATTTGTATACTAGCTTGATAGCTATTGTTATATGAGAATTCCACTAAAGGCAAGTGGTCGTACCAACTTCCTCCAAAGTCAATAGCACATGCCCTGAGAATATCTTCCACCACTTGATTTGTCCTTTCAATTTGGCCATCTATTTGTGGGAGGAACGCAGTGTAAAGTTAAGTCGGGTCCCTAAGGAATGTTGTAGACCCTTCCAGAATTTAGATGTGAACCGAGGATCTCAGTCAGAGATAATGGTGACAGGGACGCCATATAGTTTAACAATCTCCTTCATGTATAATGCTGCTAATACGTCCACAGACCAGCGATTTTTGATTAGTAGAAAATGTGCAGATTTAGTCAATCGGTCTATGATCACCCATATACCATCGTGTCCTCCTCTTATCTTAGGTAAACCCATGATAAAATTCATCCCTATACTTTCCCATTTCCACTCGGGAATATTCAAGGGGTGTAATTTCCCAGCAAGTTTTAAATGTTCCGCCTTTACCTGTTGACAAGTGAGACATCGGGACACAAAATCTGCTACTTCTCTTTTCATATTAGGCCACCA
The DNA here is from genome assembly GCA_022559845.1 of Amorphophallus konjac. Lineage (NCBI taxonomy): Eukaryota > Viridiplantae > Streptophyta > Magnoliopsida > Alismatales > Araceae > Amorphophallus > Amorphophallus konjac. Next base: position 188,974,503 of record CM040117.1, on the reverse strand, counting down.
AAAGTTTCTTTTCAAATTTTGATACATCTTGGTAGCACTAGAGTGAATAGCATACCTTGATTTGTGAGCCTCTTCCATAATCAATTTTTTAGTGTCCTCATGATTCGGCACACAAACTCGATCCTTAAACAATAGTCTTCCATCATTTGAGATAGAAAACTCCGATCTCTGATTGATATTACCCTTAATCTCCATCAACGTAGGGTCATTTTCTTGCAATTGGAATAAGTCATCGATCAATGTAGGTTGAGACCTTATATTGGCAATCATACCTCCTTCTCCTTCTCTGTCAATATTAAGATTTAAATGAGAAAAATCTTTAATAAGACAAGTTATACCTTTTCTGAGGCTTGCTAGAGTTGCCATTGGTTTCCTGCTAAGAGCGTCAGCTACAACATTTACTTTTCCTGGATGATATTGGATAGTAAAGTCGAAGTCCTTGAGATACTCCAACCACCTACGTTGTCGCATATTCAACTCCTTCTGGGTGAAAAGATATTTCAGACTTTTATGATCTGAAAATATAATGAATTTCTCTCCATAAAGGTAATGTCGTCAAATCTTCAATGTGAATATAACCGTAGCTAATTCCAGATCATGCACATGGTAGTTTTCTTCATGACGCTTTAACTGCCTTGATGAATAGCAAATCACCTTTCCATTTTGCATAAGGACGCAACCTAGGCCAATGCCAGACGCATCCATATAAACTTCAAAACCACCACCTTCTATCAGTAGTGTTAATATTGGTGCAGTGGTAAGGTGTTCTTTAAGAGTTTGAAAACTCTCCTCGCAATCCTTCGACTATACAAAAGGGTTCTCCTTTCTTGTAAGTCTAGTCAAAGGAACATCGATCTTTGAAAAATCTTTAATAAATCTCTTGTAATAACCAGCCAGACATAGAAAACTTCTAACTTCGGACACAGTCGTTGGCCGGCTCCAATTCTTAACAGCTTCTATTTTAGAAGGGTCGACAACGATACCTTCTTTTGAAATAATATGGCCACGGAAAGAGACCTCCTTTAGCCAGAACACGCACTTACAAAGTGATAAGTGTCCATTTTTTATAGTAATTCATCACATGTACACCATTTTATGTGCATATAATTAGGCAATTGTGCATATTTCATAGTTAACCTCAACTCCACATTTAAATTGGAGCTTTCACACAAATTGATTAATTTGGTGATATTATTTCATAAATTAAAGTTGAGGGCCATGAGCATTAATTCTCTATTGCATAACTATGAGCATTTGAGATTTATGTGCACATTATGGTAATTTTTATGGACTAAATTGTAATTATGTGTGTGCAGGACACTGAAGGTAATTGCAAGAAACTCAAGGGGCAAAACTGACATCACCACTTTGACCACGTCAAACACAGAAGCACATATTTTGGTTGGAGGGAAATTAAAATTTAAAGTTTGTATTTTGGTTGGAGGGAAAATAAATTTTAAAAGTTTAAAATTGAGGAGAAGAAGCACATATTTTGGTTGAAGGAAAAAGAAAATTCAAAGTTTGAAATAAAGGGGAGAAATGATGAGTCTTGGAAAAGGGGGTGCCCAAAGTCTAAGGAGGGGGTCCCCACCTCCTTTTCCTTTCCCCCATACATCATCTTCTACCTAAATCCCAGCCATCCATCTCCTTTTGATACAATCTCCACCCTCCATTGACCCAATTTTCCCTATAAATAGGCCATGACAAGGAGGAGAAAGGGAGTTCTTCTTTTGGCAATTTTTCACTCTTTCTCCCCTAACCTTAGGCTGCCGGTTTCTCCCCCTTCTACTCCTCTTCTCATCTTGCTTTCTTCACGAAAGTTCTTTATTTTTAAAAGATCTTCAACTTATTCTTCTTCATCTTCCTCTAGGCCTGCTTAGTTTTTTACGTTATATTTCAGTTTTCAAAAGTCTATCTCTCACGTTTTCTTGTTCATTCGCGAACCAGCATTATTCTCTGTTCCTCCCCTTATTTCACCCCATTCTCTTCCTCTTCTCCTCTTGATGTCTTCACAAACGTTCTTCATTTCTAAGTTCTCTCCAACATTTTCTTCTTTGTCAATTTCCAATTCCCCTTAGTTTTTACGCTATCTTCTAATTTTTAAGGTTCTATCTTCCACATTTACTGTTCACCCGAACCTACGTCCCCCTGTTCTCTTTGTAATTTTTTTCTCTCTCTGATTTCTTCACAAAAGTTGTAGATCTTTAACAGTTCTTCAAATCCATCTTCTTCCTCTTTCTCCAATTCTCCTCCGTTTTCATGTTATTTTCAATTTTATAAGTTTCTATTCTGCACTTTTTATTGTTCATCTGTATTTTTCCCACTGTCTCCTTCTTTCTCCGATTCCACCCTCTTCCTCAGGTTTTCTCTCTACACCCCCTTCATCAAAGTTCTTCCTCTATTCTTCCTCTTCAACTTCTTCTTCTTTGTCATCCTCTAATTCTTCTTAGTTTCAAAGTTATTCTAATTTAATTCTTACTCTATTTTTAGTATTTCTGTTTTACTCTCTCATCTTCTTCCTTCTTCATCTCCACACAAACCCTTCCACATTCCTCTCTATATTTCTCTCCAAAGTTTATCCTCTACAACTCTCCTTTCATGGCGGCGTGCACATCAAGGAGGGTGACGTTCTAAGACTTGTGACGTGGACGACGACGTCTTCTTCATCCACCTCTTTCCACAGTGATCTCTTTCAAAGCGGAGCGATCCTCTCCAAGGCTCGGTGAGGAGAAGACGACGACGTCATCATCACCATTGCTACTATTATCTTCACATCTCGGGCTCCTCTTGTTGTTATTGCTTTAGTTTCATTTTACTTCATTGTAATATCGTCACATCTTTATTGTAAGCTTATTTTGTATTTCATGTACTTATTTCTTTATGTTAATGAAAGAATTGTTCATTTTATTTAGATCTTGTTCATCTTCCCTCTCTTCCTCCTTCTTCTACCTCTTCTTCTCCACTTTATGTAATTATTTTCTAAAGCATAAGCTCATAGTCATAGGTGTTTTTAATTAAGTGTTTGGTTCGTTCATCATTTCACTATTTTCTTTAAGCAAAGTAAAATTACAAGTGTTTTTCAAAGGACTCCAAGATTTTTAACTCTAAAAAAATCTCTTCTTCCCTGTGGATTCGACCCTTCTCGTCACCATAATACGTCTTTCTTTCATCTAGTGTGAGTTAGAATTTTTAAGATTGATACGCGTAATTTAAACGACGAACTTTCGCATTATCAATTTTTGGTGCCGTTGTCGGGGAGGAATGATGATTTTTGATTTAAGAACTTTATTTTTCTCGTGTTTATAGTGTACTAATAAAGCCCTCTTTTTTTCTTTTTTTTAAAGAAAAAAAAAGGAAATTCAAAAAAATCAGAGGTAAGTTTACCTTTCTTTCTTTCATCTTTTGATTTTGTCATTCATTTCAAAAAAAAAAGAGAGAACGAGGGATTGCGCTTCAAGTAAGTATCCTAACTCCTCTCATTTTGTATTATTTCCTTAATATTCTTGCATATTATGGTTAGATAGGTTCACTAAATAATAAAAAAAACTCTTCACTTAAACCTAATAAAAATCTTCATTCCAAGAGTAGAAATCACACTTTCATGTTCTAAGCCATGCATCATTTAGGATAGAAGTTCTTTTTCCTTTTTGTTTAACTTGGGTCATTGCATTTTGGAGATTGCGAGGGGCAATGTGAGTTCTTTTCTAATCTTTTTCTTAATCACATGCTCCTGCATACTTGCATAGAATCCCTTGTTTGAACTTGATTTGTTACATATCATTTCTAAAATATTGTAAGGGCAACGCCCATAAGCAAGATAAGGTAGGGATTTCACCACCCTTCCTTAGCCCACAAACACAATTTCCTTCATCTTTATATTATCTAGACCCTAAATAAAATTATGTAGATGTTGGCCCTAGGTTCACACTGTGGTTCTTGTGTTATTTGGGTTTACCCTCTTGTGAAAACCGGTGCCTAAGGCAAGACGGTCGGACGATAAACGCCTTAAGCGGGCTAGTGGTTTTTAATTAAGATCTTGCGAAAGCAAGGGGAACCTCCCACTACCCCACCCCTTACCTGGCCAGTGAAAATATTGAGGGTGAACTCAAGTTGCACTTTAGCCATTTTATGAAACCCAATTTGTAGGTCTAGATCACACATAGGTCATTAGGTAATTTGTGTGACAACTTGTTTGTATATGCATAAAAAAAATTAAAAAATTCAAAAAAAATTCCTCCTCTTCTCTCTCTTCATCCTAGTTTGTGTCAAAACAAAAAAAAAATAAACAAACAAACAAAAATCATCATAAAAAAATCTCTATCATCTCTTTCTTCATCCTAGTTTATGCAAGATAGAAGATCTCAACATCCAAACCTACTAGGACCCATTCAAGAAATTGAGAGAGTCTTGTATCCAAGAAATGATCTCCAACAAGATCCCATGGTCGAAAATCAAGGACCTCACCACCAAAATCCCATGGCCGAAAATCCCGATCCTCCAAAGCAAATGAAGGACTATTTCTTGCCCAATCAATACCAACCGTCCTTCTATGTCCAAGCACCTTAGAACTAGGCGGTTCATTATGAGATCAAGTCAAGCACAATTCAAATGCTCCCCTTATTTTATGGAAATCCCAATGAAGACCCTTACAAACATCTTGATGAGTTCCTTCAGATCTGCTCAACTGTTAAAATCTAAAATTTCTCTGATGACGCTCTTAGGCTAACTCTCATCCCATTCTCTCTCAAGGATAAAGCCAAATATTGATTAGGAGCCGTGGGTAGGACGATTGATACATGGGCGGAAATGTAAAAAGAATTTTTGAAGAAGTTCTATCCTATAGGGCGAACCAATACCATGAGAAGAGCAATTACTGGATTCACACAAAACCTTGGGGAACATATCCATGAAGTGTGGGATAGACTGAAAGATTTGTTGAGCAAATGCCCCCACCATGTGTTATCAAGATGGCAAATTATACAGGCATTCTATGAGGGTTTGATGGAGAATTATAGACAGATCGTGGATGCATCATGTGGGGTAGCATTCATGAGTAAGAGTGAGGATGAGACTTACGATTTATTTGAAATGCTTAGTGAAAATTCCATAAGCCATACCTCGCTGTCATCATATGAAAGAATGATTGGGCCTTCTAAGAGGGGTGGGCTTTATGAAGTTAAGAGCCAAGATGAGTGTGATAACAAGATGGATATCAATGCCATAACCCAAAGGTTGAATAAAATGGATTTGTTGGTGTAGAAGATTGCGAAGGTCGATATGGTTGTCCAAAAGCTAGACCAGTTGTTGTCCATGTCTAAATAGGAACCCTCTTTCCCTTCTGCCCCTTAACCTCAACAATTCTCAACCCCAAGTCAAGAAGAAATATGTGCTTTGTGTTCGAGCCCTAGCCATTCCGTGATTGAGTGTCCCACAGCAACCCAACTTCCCCCATTCATCCAAAAATGAATCTTTGCTGCTCAAGGTGTCTCCAAGCCCACATATGATCCTTATTCAAACAATGACAATCCGGGCTGGAGAAATCATCCAAATTTTTCTTGGAAGTCTAATCAAGGCCTATCCACCCAATCTCATCCCTCACACCATCCAAATCCAAAACAATCAGTTTTCACGCCAAGTCAGTTAAACCAAAATCTCTCTTATCAGTCTCCTTTCCATCAGCAATCACCTTTCCATCAAACTCAGGCCCCATATCCTCAAGCTCAATTTTCTCAGGGTCAATTTCAGCAATTTCCTTCACATCGTTCCCATCAACCACATTATCAGCCACCTCCTACTCAGCCCACTTTTGATGACAAGTTTGAACAACTCCAACAACTCATCTTTACCCAAGCACAATCCATTTCTAAGTTGGAAAATCAGATAGGGAAACTTGCTGCTAATAACAAGAGAAGAGAGGTAGGCCAGCTCCCTAGCCAACCGGTGGCCAACCACCACAATCAACAACCTCCAGGCTTCCCTCCAAGAGCTCCCATTCTTCCTCAACCCAATCAACCCAATCAACCTCAGCCGCCCCCTCCTGTAGGTGCTCAGTTCGAGAATGCCAAAGTCATCTCTACCCTTAGGATCGAAAAAATCCTTAATGATCCTTATCAGGCTAGGGATGTGGGTAGTAGTTCGGGCCAAGACGCCCACGAGGAGAGTGATAGTGAAGATGAGGAGCCAATGATTGCGCAAGAAAAGAAGAAGCCAGAGGGGGGGGGAAACAAGCTGGACAAAGGGAAAGCAAAGGTTGATAAAGGTCCCCAAGAATATGTACCTAAGGTCCCGTTCCCCAATGCTTTAAAGCCAAAAGCTCAAAGGAAAATGTCGATCCAACAAGGGGAGTTAGTGGAATTGTTTAAACAAGTCAATATCAATATTCCACTGTTGGATGCAATCAAGCATGTACCGGCATATGTAAATTTTTTGAAAGAGCTATGCACACCAAAAAGGGAACCAAAGGCGGTAACACAAAAGGTCCGCTTGTCCAAAGATGTTAGTGTAGTTGTTATGAATCATTTACGTAAAAAGTTGAAGGACCCCGGAGCTCCATTAATTTCTTATGATATAGGTGGGATGACATTTGATAGAGCATTGCTGGACCTTGGAGCTAGTGTGAACTTGTTTCCCACCTTTATATATGAGCCATTTGATCTGGGGGAGCTGAAATCCACATCTATAATCCTTCAACTGGCAGATCGATCTGTGAAGACTCCGAGAGGACTATTGGAAGATGTGATTGTGAAGGTGCATGAATGTTATTTCCTGGTGGACTTTCTTATTCTAGATATGGCCTCGTCCTAAGAACTAAAGCACACACCTATCATTTTGGGACGCCTGTTTCTTGCTACGACCAAGGCCAACATAAATTGCGTCACGGGAATGATGGATATTTCTTTCGGAGGAGAGAAGGTGTCTCTAAATGTGTTCAAAGCATCTTAATACCTAGACCATGAGGGGGAATGTAATGTCATTGATGTTTTTGAGGAATTGATCGAAGAAAGTCCGGATGTCAATGAGAAATGCCTAGAAGAGGGTAGCAAGCTCCAGGATTCTCCACTTTCTAGTGCACCCTTCTCTAGAGTAGAGCCACTCCCTTCACTTCAAGCTGAACCTATTCTTCCATCTTTGGATCAGTCGCCTGTTCTTGAGCTGAAGCCTCTGCCAGATTCTTTAAAGTATGCTTATCTAGGCCCCAACCAAACTCTGCCCATGATCATTGCTTCCAATCTCACCTCTGTTCAAGAATCTCAGCTTCTAGATGTTCTTAAGAAGCATAGCGGGGCGATAGGTTGGTCTGTGGCAGATTTGATGGGCATTAGTCCTGATGTTTGCATGCACTACATTTACTTAGAGGACAATGCTAGGCCGAGCAGAGAGATGCAGCGTCGGTTGAATCCTAGTATGAAGGAGGTAGTCAAGAAAAAAGTTGTCAAGTGGCTGGATGCTGGGATCATATATCCCATTTATGACAGCAAGTGGGTCAGCCCAACGCAAGTTGTTCCCAAAAAATCGGGACTGACTATTGTTACAAATGAGAAAAGAGAAGAAGTGCCCACACGTCTACTAACGGGGTGGAGAGTTTGCATTGATTATCGAAAATTAAATTCACTCACGAAAAAAGATCATTTCCCACTCCCATTCATTGATCAGATCTTGGAGAAACTGGCTGGGCAGAAGTATTATTACTTTCTGGATGGCTATTCCGGGAATAACCAAGTTGCAATTTTCTCAGAAGATCAAGAGAAAACAACTTTCACGTGCCTCTATGGCACATTTACTTTTAGAAGAATGCCTTTAGGGCTCTGCAACGCCCCTGCCACATTCCAGCGGTGTATGATGTCCATTTTCTCTGAAATGGTGGGGGAATGCTTGGAAATTTTTATGGATGACTTTTCAGTGTTTGGTGATTCATTTGAAGATTGTTTGAAAATTTTAACTCGGGTATTGAAAATGTTCATTGAGTCGAATGTAGTGTTGAGCTGGGAGAAGAGCCACTTCATGATAAGAGAAGGGATCGTTTTAGGCCATGTAGTTTCAGAAAGGGGAATAGAAGTTGACAAGGCCAAGGTAGATTTAATTTCTAATCTTCCTCCCCCTTCTTCGGTTAAACAGATCCGTTTCTTTCTTGGCCATGCAGGATTCTACCGCAGATTCATTCAAAACTTCTCCGCCATTGCTCGACCACTCACATAATTGCTTGCCAAGGACACTCCCTTTCATCTTGATGAGTCTTGTCTAGAGGCGTTCAATTCTTTGAAAGTAGCCCTCACACAAGCTCCTATTCTCCAATCTGTTGATTGGTCGCTCCCTTTTTAGATCATGTGTGATGCCTCAGACTATGCTGTAGGAGTTATCCTAGGTCAAAGAGTTGAAAAGAAGCCCGGGGTGATCTACTATGCGAGCCGCACCCTCGCTGATGTCCAAATGAACTACACCACCACGGAGAAGGAATTGTTAGCTGTTGTGTTCGCCCTCAAAAAGTTTTGATCATATCTGTTAGGGGTGAAAGTCATTATTTATTCCGATCACTCAGCATTAATATTTTTGATGTCTAAGAAGGAAGCCAAACCCCGTCTCATACGGTGGATTTTGTTACTACAAGAGTTTGATTTGGAAATCAGAGATAAGAAGGGATTGGAGAATGTTGTTGCTGATCACTTGTCTAGGATTGTAATTCTCAAAAGTGCCCCTATGTCCGATTCCTTCCCCAATGAGCAAATTCTTTCCATCTCTCATACAACAACCCCCTGTTTCGCTCATATAGTCAACTACCTGGCGGTAGGACAAATTCCATAAGGGTGGTCTAAACAGGGGAAGGATCGATTCTTTTCAAAGGTAAGGCACTATTTTTGGGAGGACCCAGAACTGTTTCACACGGGTCCTGATCAGATCATTAGAAGATGTGTCCCCGTGGAGGAACAACAGTCTGTGTTGAATTTCTGTCATCATTCGACTTGTGGGGAACATTTTTCAAGAAAAACTACGTCAAAAATTTTACAAAGTGGATTTTATTAGCCCACTTTATTCAAGGATGCTTATGAATGTTCTAAAACTTGTTTGAGGTGTCAAACCGTGGGCAACAATTCAAAAAGAGATATGATGCCGCTCAGTCCCATTCTGGTAGTAGAGATTTTCGATGTTTGGGGAATAGACTTTATGGGACCATTTCCACCTTCATTTGGCAATGAATATATTTTGGTGGCGGTGGACTATGTTTCGAAATGGATTGAAGCTATTGCTACTAGGACAAATGATCACAAGGTCGTGATGAAGTTTGTGAAGAAACACATCTTTTCTAGATTTGGTTGTCCTAGAGCTATCATTAGTGATGGGGGCTCTCACTTTATTCATTTTCAATTCCGAGCTCTGCTTTGCAAATATGGCATCACTCACAAGCTCGCTACCCCCTACCATCCCCAAACATGTGGCTAGGTAGAAGTTTCCAACAGGGAGATAAAAACCATTCTACATAAGATAGTTCGACCGGATAGAAAAGACTGATCCGAGAGACTATATGATGCACTCTGGGCCTACAGAACTGTATTTAAGACTCCCATTGGCATGTCACCTTACCGTCTCATTTTTGGAAAAGCCTGTCACTTGCCCGTAGAGCTTGAACATAGAGCATATTGGCCCATCAAACAAGTCAACTTCGATCTCACTCAAGCCGGGGCCCAAAGAGCTCTAGAACTCAATGAACTGGAGAAACTAAGAAATGAAGTCTATGAAAATTCAAAGATTTATAAAGCTAAAACCAAAGCATTCCATGACAAGCATATTCATAGGAAATTTTTTTATGAGAATCAAAAGGTTTGGCTTTTTAATTCTACGCTACGCTTATTTTCTGGTAAGCTCAAATCCAGATGGGATGGACCATTTGTAGTTGTTAAGGCTTTTGACCATGGTGCCGCCAAAATTTTGAATCCTAAAAATGATCACATTTTCACTGTCAATGGTCAAAGAGTGAAACCTTATTTAGAAAATGATCAGTTGTAAAAAGAATCCATTATTCTAAGTGGTCTGGAATAAAATCTTCGTGAGTTCTCGTGCATCTGGCTGAAGATGAAAAACTTAGCGTTTCTGGGAGGCAACCCAAGATTTGTGTTGTTTGACGTTTTTGTTTGAGTATGTTTTAGTAGTCAGGTCAAGGCCAAGGAGAGGAAGTCATCGCCGTCCATGACATTGATGGAGGTTTTGTCCCGCATATCTAGTTGTCTCTTTTCTACTCAGAAGTATTTATTGATACATTGTTCTATTGCTTTCAATTCTATATGCCATTGAGAACAATGTCATTCAAGTTGGGGGGGAGTGAAAAATTTTCATGATGCATATAGTACAACTTGATAGGAGTTTTGTCTTACATGTCATCGTTGCATGAAAGTAGAAAGATGTAAACCCCATTTTGAGTTTCATGATCCATGCTTAAATTAAAAGTAATTCTGGAATAGAAAAGACTAGGGAGAAGGATGATGAAAAATTTAGTCAATCTAGCTATGAAAAACTGATATAAGACTCCCTTTAAAGTTCACGTGCACTTTAGAAAAAAGAAATTCATGTTGCACACTAATAAATCAACCAAGACAAGCCCTCTGCTATTTTTAGTATGTTGTCTGATATTCTATACTTCTTAAGAAAAGAGATCTTTTTACAAAATTTTCTGCCAAATTATCTATCAAATAAGCGCAATGGCACTATGAAAAAAAACACCATGAAAAATGCCCCTAGTCTTAGTAACCGGGCCTACTTCATCTAAGACGTGTTGAGGTTTGCGTAAAATGGAAAACGGAACCTTGATCTGCGAAACCAAGCCTGCTTCTCCTAAGGCAAGAGTCGAGGTTCACGTTGAGCAGTGAAGGGTAGTGCAGCATCATGTGTAGTATAAAAGATCCCAAAGGGATAAAACAATAAGGCAGACAAAAAGCTAATGCCCTGATCTAAGGGGTGCAGGGTTGAAAGGCATTTGCTTGGAATAGCGAATGGGGGATGCAATTATCTAAGCTGTGGATTTAGTAGTTACACATGCACACGTGCTATTGAGCTTTTATTTGAATTCTTGATCTTGTACTATTAAGTTCCTACATAAGGCTAGTGTACATTAATGATTCCATATTCCTGATCTTTGGTTGATTCTATGAAAGGAGAGCTAGATATGAGAGTATGAATTTTACAAACTCTTGTTAGTCTTAAATTTCAATTTATTTGCATTGCTAAAGGACTAGCAATGAGTAAGTTGGGAGGTGTGATAGGTGTCCATTTTCTATGGTAATTCATCGCATGTACACAATTTTATGTGCATATAATTAGGTAATTATGCATATTTCATAGTTAACCTCAACTCCACGTTTAAATTGGAGCTTTCACGTAAATTGATTAATTTGGTGATATTATTTAATAAATTAAAGTTAAGGGCCATGAGCATTAATTCTCCATTGCATAACTATGAGCATTTGAGATTTATGTGCACATTATGGTAATTTTTATGGACTAAATTATAATTATGTGTGTGCAAGACACTAAAGGTAATTGCAAGAAACTCAGGGGGTAAAACTGTCATCACCACTTTGACTAAGTCAAACACAGAAGCACATATTTTGGTTGGTGGGAAATTAAAATTCAAAGTTTGTATTTTGGTTGGAGGGAAAAGAAATTTCAAAAGTTTGAAATTAAGGAGAAGAATCACATATTTTGGTTGGAGGGAAAAGAAAATTTGAAATTTGAAATAAGGGGAGAAATGATGAGTCTTGGGAAAGGGGGTGCCCAAAGTCCAAGGAGGGGGTGCCCACCTCCTTTTCCTCTCCCCTATACATCATATTCTACCTAAATCCCAGCCATCCATCTCCTTTTAATACAATCTCCACCCTCCATTGACCCAATTTTCCCTATAAATAGCCCATGACAAGGAGGACAAAGGGAGTTCTTCTTTTGGTAATTTTTCACTCTTTCTCCCCTAACATTAGGCTGCCAGTTTCTCCCCCTTCTACTCCTTTTCTCCTCTTACTTTCTTCACGAACGTTCTTTGTTTTTAAAAGATCTCCAACCTTTTCTTCTTCATCTTCCTCTAGTTCTACTTATTTTTTACGTTCTATTCCAATTTTCAAAAGTCTATCTCTCACGTTTTCCTGTTCATCCGCGGACCAGCATTGTTCTCCATTCCTCCCCTTATTTCACCCTCTTCTCTTCCTCTTCTCCTCTTGATGTTTTCACAAAAGTTCTTCATTTGTAAGTTCTCTCCAACTTTGTTTTCTTTGTCAGTTCCCAATTACCCTTAGTTTTTACGCTATCTTCAAGTTTTTAAGGTTCTATCTTCCACATTTACTGTTCACCCGAACCTACATCCCCCTGTTCTTCTCCAGTTTTCTCCCCTTTGTGATTTTTCTCTCTCTCTGATTTCTTCACAAAAGTTGTAGATCTTTAACAGTTCTTCAAATCTCTCTTCTTCTTCTTTCTCCAATTCTCCTCCGTTTTCACGTTATTCTTAATTTTATAAGTTTCTGTTCTACACTTTTTATTATTCATCTACATTTTTCCCACTGTCTCCTTCTTCCTCCGATTTCACCCTCTTTCTAAGGTTTTCTCTCTACATCCCCTTCATCAAAGTTCTTCCTCTCTTCCTCCTCTTCAACTTCTTCTTCTTCGTCATCCTCTAATTCTTCTTGGTTTCAAAGTTATTTTAATTTCATTCTTACTCTATTTTTAGTGTTTCTGTCTCTCATCTTCTTCCTTCTTCATCTTCACACAAACCCTTCCACATTCCTCTCTATATTTCTCTCCAAAGTTTGTCCTCCACAACTCTCCTTTCATGGCAGCGTGCACATCAAGGAGGATGACGTTCTAAGGCTCGTGACGTGGACGAAGACGACTTCTTCATCCACCTCTTTCCACGGTGATCTCTTTCAAAGCGGAGCGATCCTCTCCAAGGCTCGGCGAGGAGGAGATGACGACGTCATCATCACCATTGCTACTATTATCTTCACATCTCAGGCTCATCATGTTGTTATTGCTTTAGTTTCATTTTACTTCATTGTAATATCGTCACATGTTTATTGTAAGCTTGTCTTGTATTTCATGTACTTGTTTCTTAATGTTAATGAAAGAATTGTTCATTTTATTTAGATCTTGTTCATCTTCCCTCTCTTCCTCCTTCTTCTACCTCTCCTTCTCCACTTTATGCAATTTTTTTCTAAAGCATAAGCTCATAGTCATAGGTGTTTTTAATTATTTGGTTCGTTCATCATTTCACTATTTTCTTTAAGCAAAGTAAAATCACAAGTGTTTTCCAAAGGACTCCAAGGTTTTTAACTCTAAAAAAATCTCTTCTTCCATGTCGATTCGACCCTTCTCACCACCATAATACGTCTTTCTTTCATCTAGTGTGAGTTAGAATTTTTAAGATTGATACACATATTTTAAACGACGAATTTTCGCGTTATCAATTTTTGGTGTCATTGTCGGGCTGGAATGATGATTTTTGATTTAAGAATTTTAGTTTCATCGTGTTTATAGTGTACTAATAATGTCCTCTTTTCTTTTTTCTTTTTTCTTTTTTTTTACAGAAAAAAGAAAATAAAATTCAAAAAAAAATCAGAGGTAAGTTTGCCTTTCTTTCTTTCATCTTTTGATTTTGTCATTCATTTCAAAAAGAGAGAGAGAGAGAACGAGGGATTACGCTTCAAGTAAGTATCATAACTTCTCTCATTTTTTGTTATTTCCTTAATGTTCTTGCATATTATGGTTAGATAGGTTCACTAAATAATAATAAAAAACTCTTCACTTGAACCCAATAAAAATCATCATTCCAAGAGTAGAAATCACACTTTCATGTTCTAAGTCATGCATCATTTAGGATAGATGTTCTTTTTCCTTTTTGTTTAACTTGGGTCATTGCATTTTGGAGATTGCGAGGGGCAATGTGAGTTCTTTTCTAATCTTTTTCTTAATCACATGTTCATGCATACTTGCATAGAATCCCTTGTTTGAACTTGATTTGTTGCATATCATTTCTAAAATATTCTAAGGGTAACACCCATAAGCAAGATAAGGTGGGGATTTCATCACCCTTCCTTAACCCACAAACCATAATTTCCTTCATCTTTGTATTACCTAGACCCTAAATAAAATTCTATAGACGTTGGCCCTAGGTTCACACTGTGGTTCTTGTGTTATTTGGGCTTACCCTCTTGTGAAAACTGGTGCCTAAGGCAAGACGGTCAGATGGCAAACACCTTAACCGGGCTAGTGGCTTTTAATTAAGACCTTGCGAAAGCAAGGGGAGCCTCCCACTACCCCACCCCTTACCTGACCGGTGGAAATATTGAGGGTGAACTCAAGTTGCACTTTAGCCATTTTATGAAACCCAATTTGTAGGTCTAGGTCACACATAAGTCATTAGGTAATTTGTGTGACAACTTGTTTGTGTATGCATAAAAAAATAAAAAAAATCAAAAAAATTCCTCCACTTCTCTCTCTTCGTCCTAGTTTGTGTCAAAACAAAAAAAACAAACAAACAAACAAAAATCATCATAAAAAAATCTCTATCATCTCTCTCTTCGTCCTAGTTTATGCAAGGTAGAAGATCTCAACATCCAAACCTACTAAGACCCATTCAAGAAATTGAGAGAGTCTTGTATCCAAGAAACGATCTCCAACAAGATCCCATGGCCTAAAATCAAGGACCTCACCACCAAAATCCCATGGCCGAAAATCCTGATCCTCCAAAGCAAATGAAGGACTATTTCTTGCCCAATTAATACCAACCGTCCTTTTATGTCCAAGCACCTTAGAACCAGGCGGTTCATTATGAGATCAAGTCACGCACAATTCAAATGCTCCCCTCATTTTTATGGAAATTCCAATGAAGACCCTAACAAACATCTTGATGAGTTCCTTCAGATCTGCTCAATTGTTAAAATCCAGAACTTCTCTGATGATGCTCTTAGGCTAACTCTCTTCACATTCTCTCTCAAAGATAAAGCCAAATATTGGTTAGGGCCTTGGGTAGGACCATTGATACATGGGCAGAAATGCATAAAGAATTTTTGAAGAAGTTCTATCTTGTAGGGCGAACCAATAGCATGAGAAGAGCAATTACTGGATTCACACAAAACCCTAGAGAACATATCCGTGAAGCATGGGATAGACTAAAAGATTTGTTGAGAAAATACCCCCACCATGGGTTATCAAGATGGCAAATTGTACCGGCATTCTATGAGGGTTTGATGGAGAATTATAGACAGATGGTGAATGCATCATGTAGGGGAGCATTCATGAGTAAGAGTGAGGATGAGGCTTACGATTTATTTGAAATGCTTAGTGAAAATTCCATAAGTCATGCCTCGCTATCATCATATGAAAGAATGATTGGGCCTTCTAAGAGGGGTGGGCTTTATGAAGTTAAGAGCCAAGATGAGTGTGATAACTAGATGGATATCAATGCCATAACCCTAAGGTTGAATAAAATGGATTTGTTGGCGTAGAAGATTGACAAGGTAGATATGGTTGCCCAAAAGTTAGACCAGTTGTTATCCATGTCTGGACATGAACCCTCTTTCCCTTCTGCCCCTCAACCTCAACAATTCTCAATCCCAAGTCAAGAAGAAATATGTGCTTTGTGTTCGAGCCCTAGCCATTCCGTGATTGAGTGTCCCACAGCAGCCCAACGTCCCACATTCATCCAAGAACAAATCTTTGCTACTCAAGGTGTCTCCAAGCCCACATATGATCCTTATTCAAACACTTACAATCCAGGCTGGAGAAATAATCCAAATTTTTCTTGGAAGTCTAACCAAGGCCCATCCACCCAATCTCATTCCTTACACCATCTAAATCCAAAACAATCATTTTCCACGCCAAGTCAGTTAAACCAAAATCTCTCTTATCAGTCTCCTTTCCATCAGCAATATCCTTTCCATCAAACTCAGGCCCCATATCCTCAAGCTCAATTTTCTCAGGGCCAATTTCAACAATTTCCTTCACATCATTCCCATCAACCACATTATCAGCCACCTCCTACTCAGCCCACTTTTGATGACAAGTTTGAACAACTCCAACAACTCATCTTTACCCAAGCACAATCCATTTCTAAGTTGGAAAATCAGATAGGGCAACTTGCTGCTAATAACATGAGACGAGAGGTAGGCCAGCTCCCTAGCCAACCGGTGGCCAACCCCCGCAATCAACAACCTCCAGGCTTCCCTCCAAGGGCTCCCATTCTTCCTCAACCCAATCAGCCCAATCAACCTCAGTCGCCCCCTCTTGTAGGTCCTCAGTTCGAGAATGCCAAAGCCATCTCTACCCTTAGGAGCGGAAAAATTCTTAATGATCCTTATCAGGCTAGGGATATGGGTAGTAGTTCGGGCCAAGACGTCCACGAGGAGAGTGATAGTGAAGATGAGGAGCCAATGATTGCGCAAGAAAAGAAGAAGCCAGAGGGGGGGGGGGGAATAAGCTGGACAAAGGGAAAGCAAAGGTTGGTAAAGGTCCCCAAGAATATGTACCTAAGGTCCCGTTCCCCAATGCTTTAAAGTCGAAAGCTCAAAGGAAAATGCCGGTCCAACATGAGGAGTTAGTGGAATTGTTTAAACAAGTCAATATCAATATTCCATTATTAGATGCAATCAAGCATGTACTGGCGTATGTAAAATTTTTGAAAGAGCTATGCACACCAAAAAGGGAACCAAAGGCGGTAACACAAAAGGTCCACTTGTCCGAAGATGTTAGTGCAGTTGTTATGAATCATTTGCGTAAAAAGTTGAAGGACCCCGGAGCTCCATTAATTTCTTGTGATATAGGTAAGATGACATTTGATAGAGCATTGGTGGACCTTGGAGCCAGTGTGAACTTGTTGCCCACCTTTATATATGCGCAATTTGATTTGAGGGAGTTGAAACCCACATCTATAATCCTTCAACTGGCGGATCGATCTGTGAAGACTCCGAGAGGACTATTGGAAGATGTGATTGTGAAGGTGCATGAATGTTATTTCTCGGTAGACTTTCTTATTCTAGATATGACCTCGTCCCAAGAACTAAAGCACACATCTATCATTTTGGGACGCATATTCCTTGCTACGGCCAAGGTCAACATAAATTGAGCCACGGGAATGATGGATATTTCTTTCGGAGGAGAGAAGGTGTCTCTAAATGTGTTCAAAGCATCTCAATACCGGGACCATAAGGGGGAATGTAATGTCATTGATGTTTTTGAGGAATTGATCGAAGAAAGTCCGACTGTCAATGAGGAATGCCTAAAAGAAGGTAGCATGCTCCATGATTCTCCACTTTCTAGTGCACCCTACTCTAGAGTAGAGCCACTCCCTTCACTTCAAGCTGAACCTATTCTTCCATCTTTGGATCAGTCGCCTGTTCTTGAGCTGAAGCCTCTGCCAGATTCTTTAAAGTATGCTTATCTAGGCCCCAACCAAACTCTGCCCATGATCATTGCTTCCAATCTCACCTCTGTTCAAGAATCTCAGCTTCTAGATGTTCTTAAGAAGCATATGGGGGCGATAGGTTGGTCTGTGTCAGATTTGAAGGGCATTAGTCTTGATGTTTGCATGCACTACATTTACTTAGAGGATAATGCTAGACCGAGCTGAGAGATGCAGCATCGGCTGAATCCAAGTATGAAGGAGGTAGTCAAGAAAGAAGTTGTCAAGTGGCTGGATGCTAGGATCATATATCCCATTTCTGATAGTAAGTGGGTCAGCCCAACGTAAGTTGTTCTCAAAAAATTGGGGCTGACTATTGTTGCAAATGAGAAAAGAGAAGAAGTGCCCACACGTCTGCAAACGGGGTGGAGAGTTTGCATTGATTATCAAAAATTAAATTCACTCACGAAAAAGATCATTTCCCACTCCCATTCATTGATCAGATCTTGGAGAAACTGACTGGGTGGAAGTATTATTGCTTTCTGGATGGCTATTCCGAGAATAACCAAGTTGTAATTTTCCTAGAAGATCAAGAGAAAACAACTTTCACATGCCCCTATGGCACATTTACTTTTAGAAGAATACCTTTTGGGCTCTGCAACGCCCCTGCCACATTCCAGCGGTGTATGATGTCCATTTTCTCTGAAATGGTGGGGGAATGCTTGGAAGTTTTTATGGATGACTTATCAGTGTTTGGTGATTCGTTTGAAGATTGTTTGAGAAATTTAACTCAGGTATTAAAAAGGTGTATTGAGTCAAATCTAGTGTTGAGCTGGGAGAAGAGTCACTTCATGGTAAGAGAAGGGATCGTTTTAGGCCATGTAATTTCAGAAAGGGGAATAGAAGTTGACAAGGCCAAGGTAGATTTAATTTCTAATCTTCCTCCCCCTTCTTCGGTTAAACAGATCAGTTCCTTTCTTGGCCATGTAGGATTCTACCGCTGATTCATTCAAAACTTCTCCACCATTGCTCGACCACTCACACAATTGCTTGCCAAGGACACTCCCTTTCATCTTGATGAGTCTTGTCTAGAGGCGTTCAATTCTTTGAAAGCAGCCCTCACACAAGCTCCTATTCTTCAATCTGTTGATTGGTCGCTCCCTTTTTAGATCATGTGTGATGTCTCAGACTATGCTGTAAGAGCTGTCCTAGGTCAAAGAGTTGAAAAGAAGCCCGTGGTTATCTACTATGCGAGCCACACCCTCGCTGATGCCCAAATGAACTACACCACCATAGAGAAGGAATTGTTAGCTGTTGTGTTCGCCCTCGAAAAGTTTTGATCATATCTATTAGGGGCAAAAGTCATTGTTTATTCCGATCACTCAACATTAAAAATTTTAATGTCTAAGAAGGAATCCAAACCCCGTCTCATACGGTGGATTTTGTTACTACAAGAGTTTGATTTGGAAATCAGAGACAAGAAGGGATTGGAGAATGTTGTAGCTGATCACTTATCTAATATTATAATTCTTGAAAGTGCCCCTATGTCCGATTTCTTCCCCGATGAGCAAATTCTTTCCATCTCTCACACAACAACCCCCTGGTTCGCTCATATAGTCAACTACCTGGCGGTTGGATAAATTTCAGAAGGGTGGTCTAAACAGGGGAAGGATCGATTCTTTTCAAAGGTAAGGCACTATTTTTGGGAGGACCCAGAGCTGTTTCACATGGGTCCTGATCAACTCATTAGAAGATGTGTCCCCGAGGAGGAACAACAGTCTGTGTTGAATTTCTGTCATCATTCGGCTTGTGGGGGACATTTTTCAGGAAAGAAAACTGCGGTAAAAGTTTTACAAAGTGGATTTTATTGGCCCACTTTATTCAAGGATGCTTATGAATGTTCTAAAACTTGTTTGAGGTGTCAAGTCGTGGGTAACAATTCAAAAAGAGATATGATGCCGCTCAGTCCCATTCTGGTAGTAGAGATTTTCGATGTTTGGGGAATAGACTTTATGGGACCATTTCCACCTTCATTTGGCAATGAATATATTTTGGTGGTGGTGGACTATGTTTCGAAATGGATTGAAACTATTGCTACTAGGACAAATGATCACAAGGTCGTGATGAAGTTTGTGAAGAAACACATCTTTTTTAGATTTGGTTGTCCTAGAGCTATCATTAGTGATGGGGGCTCTCACTTTATTCATTTTCAATTCCGAGCTCTGCTTCGCAAATATGACATCACTCACAAGCTCGCTACCCCCTACCATCCCCAAACCAGTGGCCAGGTAGAAGTTTCCAACAGGGAGATAAAAACCATTCTACATAAGACAGTTCGACCGGATAGAAAAGACTGATCCGAGAGACTAGATGATGCACTCTGGGCCGACAGAACTACATTTAAGACTCCCATTGGCATGTCACCTTACCGCCTTATTTTTGGAAAAGTCTGTCACTTGCCCGTAGAGCTTGAACATAGAGCATATTGGGCCATCAAACAAGTCAACTTCGATCTCACTCAAGCCGGGGCCCAAAGAGCTCTACAACTCAATGAACTGGAGGAACTAAGAAATGACGTCTATGAAAATTCAAAGATTTATAAAGCTAAAACCAAAGCATTCCATGACAAGCATGTTCACAGGAAAACTTTTTATGAGAATCAAAAGGTTTGACTTTTTAATTCTAGACTACGCTTGTTCCCTGGTAAGCTCAAATCCAGATGGGACGGACCATTTGTAGTTGTTAAGGCTTTTGACCATGGTGCCGTCAAAATTTTGAATCCTAAAAATGGTCACATTTTCACTGTCAATGGTCAAAGATTGAAACCTTATTTGGAAAATGATCAGTTGCAAAAAAAATCCACTGTTCTAAGTGGTCTGGAAAAAAATCTTCGTGAGCTCTCATTCGTCTGGCTGAAAATGAAAAACTTTGTGCTTCTGGGAGGCAACCCAAGGTTTTTGTTGTTTGACGTTTTTGTTTGAGTGTGTTTTAGTAGTCAGGTCAAAGTCAAGGAGAGGAAGTCGTCGTCGTCCATGACATTGATGGAGGTTTTGTCCCGCATATCCGATTGTCTCTTTCCTACTCAGAAGTATTTATTGATACATTGTTCTATTGCTTTCAATTCTATATGTCATTGAGGACAATGTCATTCAAGTTGGGGGGGAGAGAAAAATTTTCATGATGCATATAGTACAACATGATAGAAGTTATGCCTTGCACGTCATCGTTGCATGAAAGAAGAAAGATGTAAATCCCATTTTGAGTTTCATGATTCATGCTTAAATTAAAAGTAATTCTGGAATAGAAAAGACTAGGGAGAAGGATGATGGAAAATTTAGCCAATCTAGCCATGGAAAACTGATATAAGAAACCCTTTAAAATTCACGTGCACTTTAGAAAAAAGAAATTCATGTTGCACACTAATAAACCAAGTAAGACAAGCCCTCTGTTATTTTTGATATGTTGTCTGATATTCTGCACTTCTTAAGAAAAGAGATCTTTTTACAAAACTTTCTGTCAAATTATCTATCAAATAAGCGCAATGGCACTATAAAAAAAATACCATGAAAAATGCCCTACTCTTAGTAACCGGGCCTACTTCATCTAAGACGTGTTGATGTTTGCATAAAATGGAAAAGGGAACCTTGATCTGCGAAACCAAACCTGCTTCTCCTAAGGCAAGAGTCGAGATTCACGTTGAGCAGTGAAGGGTAGTGTAACATCATGTGTGGTATAAAAGATCCCATAGGGACAAAGTAATTAGGCAGACAAAAAGCTAATGCTCTGATCTGAGAGGTCCAGGGTTGAAAGGCATTTGCTTGGAATAGCGAATGGGGGATGTAATTGTCTAAGCTGTGGATTTGGTAGTTACACATGCACAAGTGCTATTGAGCTTTTATTTGAATTCTTGATCTTGTACTATTAAGTTCCTACATAAGGTTAGTGTACATTAATGATTCCATATTCCTAATCTTTGGTTGATTCTATGAAGGGAGAGCTGGATATGAGAGTATGAATTTTACAAACTCTTATTAGTCCTAAATTTCAATTTATTTGCATTGCTAAGGGAGTAGCAATGAATAAGTTGGGGAGTGTGATAAGTGTCCATTTTCTATGATAATTCATCGCATGTACACCATTTTAAGTGCATATAATTAGGTAATTATGCATATTTCATAGTTAACCTCAACTCTACGTTTAAATTAGAGCTTTCACGTAAATTGATTAATTTGGTGATATTATTTAATAATTTGAAGTTGAGGGCCATGAGCATTAATTCTCCATTACATAACTATGAGCATTTGAGATTTATGTGCACATTATGATAATTTTTATAGACTAAATTGTAATTATGTGTGTGTAGGACACTGAAGGTAATTGCAAGAAACTTCGGGGGCAAAACTGCCATCACCACTTTGACCAAGTCAAATACAGAAGCACATATTTTGGTTGGAGGGAAATTAAAATTCAAAGTTTGTATTTTGGTTGGAGGGAAAATAAATTTTAAAAGTTTGAAATTGAGGAGAAGAAGCACATATTTTAGTTGGAGGGAAAAGAAAATTTAAAGTTTGAAATAAAGGGGAGAAATAATGAGTCTTGGGAAAGGGGGTGTCCAAAGTTTAAGGAGTGGGTGCCCACCTCCTTTTTCTTTCCCCCATACATCATCTTATACCTAAATCTCAGTCATCCATCTCCTTTTGATACAATCTCTACCCTCATTGACCCAATTTTCCTTATAAATAGTCCATGACAAGGAGGAGAAAGGGAGTTCTTCTTTTGGAAATTTTTTACTTTTTCTCCCCTAACCTTAGGCTGCCGGTTTCTCCCCCTTCTACTCCTCTTCTTCTCTTGCTTTCTCCATGAAAATTCTTTGTTTTTAAAAGATCTTCAACCTATTCTTCTTCGTCTTCCTCTAGTTCTGCTCAATTTTTACGTTATATTCCAATTTTTAAAATTCTATCTCTCTCATTTTCCTGTTCATCCGCGAACCAGCATTATTCTTTGTTCCTCCCCTTATTTCACCCCCTTCTCTTCCTCTTCTCCTCTTACTGTCTTCACAAAAGTTCTTCATTTGTAAGTTCTCTCCAACTTTGTCTTCTTCGTCAGTTTCTAATTCCCTTAGTTGTCATGCTATCTTCTAGTTTTCAAGGTTATATCTTCCACTATTCACCCGAACCTGTGTCCCCCTATTCTTCTCCAGTTTTCTCCCCTTTGTGATTTTTCTCTCTCTCTCTCTGATTTCTTCACAAAAATTGTAGATCTTTAAAAATTCTTCAAATCTCTCTTCTTCCTCTTTCTCCAATTCTCCTCTGTTTTCACGTTATTTTCAATTTTATAAGATTCTTTTCTGCACTTTTTATTGTTCATCTGCATTTTTCCCACTATCTCCTTCTTCCTCCAATTTCACCCTCTTCCTCAGGTTTTCTTTCTACACCCCCTTCATCAAAGTTCTACCTCTCTTCCTCCTCTTCAACTTCTTCTTCTTCATCATTCTCTAATTCTTCTTGGTTTCAAAGTTATTTTAATTTCATTCTTATTTTATTTTTAGTATTTCTATTTTACTCTCTCATCTTCTTCCTTCTTCATCTCCACACAAGCTCTTCCACATTCCTCTCTATATTTCTCTCCAAAGTTTTTCCTCCATAACTCTCCTTTCATGGCGGCGTGCACATCAAGGAGGGTGACGTTCCAAGGCTCGTGTCGTGGACGACGACGGCTTCTTCATCCACCTCTT
Source organism: Amorphophallus konjac (assembly GCA_022559845.1). Lineage (NCBI taxonomy): Eukaryota > Viridiplantae > Streptophyta > Magnoliopsida > Alismatales > Araceae > Amorphophallus > Amorphophallus konjac. The sequence continues at coordinate 188,951,401 of CM040117.1, read as the reverse complement.
TCCACGGTAGTCTCTTTCAAGGCGGAGCGATCCTCTCCAAGACTCGGCGAGGAGGAGATGACGACGTCATCATCACCATTGCTACTACCATCTTCACACCTCAAGCTCCTCTTGTTGTTATTACTTTAGTTTCATTTTACTTCATTGTAATATCGTCACATCTTTATTGTAAGCTTGTCTTTCATTTCATGTACTTATTCTTTATGTTAATTAAAGAAGTGTTCATTTTATCTAGATCTTGTTCATCTTCCCTCTCTTCCTCCTTCTTCTATCTCTTCTTCTCCACTTTATGCAATTATTTTCTAAAGCATAAGCTCATAGTCATTGGTGTTTTTAATTAAGTGTTTGGTTCGTTCATCATTTCACTATTTTCTTTAAGCAAAGTAAAATCACAAGTGTTTTCCAAAGGACTCCAAGGTTCCTAACTCTAAAAAAATCTCTTCTTCCCTGTGGATTCGACCCTTCTCACCACCATAATACGTCTTTCTTTCATCTAGTGTGAGTTAGAAGTTTTAAGATTGATACACGTATTTTAAACGATGAACTTTCACGTTATCACTAAGCTTTGCATAGAGTTTGTGCTCTCTTAGTGTTTGCAAGGCTATTCTCAAGTGCTCTTCGTGATCTTCCTTTGTTTTGGAGTAAATAAGAATATCGTCAATGAAGACGACTATAAACTTGTCCAGATAAGGCCTGAAGACATTGTTCATAAGTTGCATAAATACTGTCGGGACATTGGTTAACCCGAATAGCATTACCACGAATTCATGGTGGCCATACCTGCTCCGAAAAGCAGTTTTGTGTATGTCTTCATCTTTGATCTTGAGCTGATGATAACCTGACCTGAGGTCTATCTTGGAAAAATATTCTAGTCCTGAAATCTGATCAAAGAGTTCATCGATATGCGGCAACAGATATTTATTCTTAATTGTGAGTTGATTCAGTCACCGGTAGTCGATACACAGCCTGAGGGATCCATCCTTCTTCTTGACGAATAGAATTGGCGCACCCCAAGGGGATGTGCCAGGTCGAATAAAACCCTTGTCTAATAACTCCCTAAGTTGTTTCTTCAATTCCTTGAGTTCTGTGGGGGACATCCTGTAGGGAGCTATTGAAACAGGTGCTGCTCCGGGAATGAGTTCAATGGAGAAGTTTACCTCACTATCGGGTGGTAAACTGGGTAAATCTGATGGAAATACATTGGGAAACTCATTTACAATGGGAATATCCTCTAAGATGATCTCTTTGGATTCGATTATGATTACGGAAGCAAGAAAAGCTTCACATCCTTGCGAAATAAGTTTGCAAGCATGAAGAGATGAAATTATGATAGGATGCTTCCTATACTTGATACCAAGGAAGGAAAACCTTGGAAGACCAGGTTTCCGAAAAGAGATAATCTAGTTGCGACAGTTTATATAGGCGTCGTGGTCTACTAGCCAATCTACACCTAAAATAGCATCGTAGCCCTCCATGTCAAGGCATACGAGGTTTGCTGGAAGATTGTGACCTTCTACCACTACTTCACTATCGGGATAATAGGTTGTAAGTTGGTTCCGAGACCTAATGGTGTAGTAATTGCTAGGTCCGAAGGTAGAGGAACTGATGCAATAGGTAAGGTTTTTACGAAAGTAGTAGATATAAAGGAATGAGAAGCACCAGTATCAAATAACACGAATGCAGGATGAGAATAGATTTGGATAGTACCTTCCATTATCCCATCATTCTTGGGCGCTTCATCATCTTCCAAAATAGCATTTAGGCGAGCCTGACGCTTACGTCCTCCACCGGAAGATTGTTCCTTCATAAGGAGGAAATCCGGCATGCGGTGCTCCCGGCTGCCACATCTTAAACAAGCGCCAAGACGCTTCCAACACTCTTCGGTCAAATGACCGAACTGCTCACAAAAGGTACAAGCCGTGGTGACTTGTTTGTCTTCTTCCTTGACTTTCTTATTCTTGGAGTAGCCACTACCACTCCCATTCCGGGATCTCTTCTTGCTATCACGGGATTTGTAAGGTTCCGTGATACTAAACTTCTTCTTATCATACCGATCAGACCTTCGGCTCGGCTCCTCTCCCTTTCCTTTCAATTTTTCGACCTTCTCTAAGGTCCTTTCACATAGATGCGCCCGCTAGACCATTTCCGCATAAGTACGGATATTTTGAGTCCCCAATTGTTGAATATAGCCGGGCCTTAATCCATCCATAAACTGGTTAGCTTTTAATAAGTCAGTGCTAACCAAGTGAGGAGCATATGGCGCCAGCCTAGAAAATTGGAGTTCATATTCCGCTACGGTCATCATGCCTTGACGTAACGAAGCAAATTCCATAGCCTTTATCTCCTTTACATGTTCAGAGAAGTACCTAGCTCTGAAAAGGGTAAGAAAACCCTCCCAAGTATGAGGTGCATCTGCTGGCAGTGCCGGAATTGACTTCCACCATATACGGGCATCTTTATTCAGTTGGAATGTTGCCAAATGGACCTTCTCCTGATCAACACATTGCATAGTTTCAAAGATGCGGTTCATCTCGTCTATCCAATTCTCGGCTTCATCTAGGTTAGAGGAACCCAAAAACTACGGAGGATTTAAACTCCGAAAATTATGGTGTAAGTCTCCAGCTCTTGCTCCTGCGCCAGCTTGTGCCATATTTTGTAATGCTTGAGTAAGACCCGCAACGGTCTGTTGCATACCTTCCCAATCAACACGATGAGCCATGATGAGAGTAAGGTACCTGAGAAGAGTAATAAATTTGTTAATTCTAATGGAATGAGCGAGGTTAATCTTAGAAATAATTCTAATCACTATCTCACCCCAGGTTCTACCCAATTCCTCTCATAGGTTGGGAATTTCCTTCCTAGTTTCATAGGTGTGGGTCCTTAAACCTTGGACTTAACCTATGACATGACTCTTCTTCCTAGGACTTCTAGTCTTGGTGCTCTGCTACCACTCTCACTGTCACGCCCCGAGGTTATGCAGCGGAAACAATTGGGAACATGAACAGCCGACTAGTACACCTCGAGCAAGCAATATAATCAGAGCGCAATACAATCACATAAAAGTAATTGCACAATGTAATTCACTAAAAACCTTCAACTTTATTACTTCATAAAATAATTCTCAAAGTACATAAGATCTTTAATTCTCCACACTAGACTCAATAAAAATAAAGATTACATCATGACTCGACTAGACATTTAATAACTAAGGCTTCTCTTGAGTCACGTGTCCTTCAATCGCTCTCGGATCCATCACTTGAGTATTCTGAATCCGACCCACTAGAATTTTCTAAAAAAGATTAGAAAGTAGGGTAATGAGGACACTTGCCCAGTAGGTATCTTCGTATCAACATGAAGGCAAATTTAAATGATTAACATTTTAGCTCTAGAGAATAAGATAAATCATGCAGATACGATGAAACACGTATACAACCAAAGTAACAAGATACGATCAATTACGAGATAAGAGAATATGATTGATCAAGTATATAACAAGAATGTCAATTTGGCCCCTTCACGAACAAGAATGTCGCAAGAATGTACTTTTCATAACCATGAAGGCTATGCACTAGAAAGTCAAGTAAGAAAGTACTATTCGCTTAGTAGCAAGTACTTCGTGAATTTATGTGGATTCACTTGGATATTTCACTTATTTCTAGAGAAAGTACTCCCAATACAATGCGACACCAGTAGCTTCATACCCCATGGCTTACAGTATGTTTTCGACAATCAGCCGAGGGGACTAGCATAGAGCCCTTGAACACAATCAGTGCTCGAACTGCATCTTCAAGTATAAATCAAGCTGCTTCCACGTTTATAACAATAATGTGGCCAATAATGTACAAATTCAACAAAAGATCCATGATAAGGTAACCAAAAATAAGAATGCTTCAATTAAGAACAAGAGTTTTCAAGGAATGAATTGATAACTAAGTTATGCTATAAAGAAAAATTCGACAGCATAACGATACATTCTTCATTTTTCATATCTTTACATTGACTTATTATCATATGTTTAGAGTCCAGAAAATCCATGAACACAAGAAAACCAACCCCAAAGGTCAAACCTCGGGTTAGACACAATCAGGAACCAAACGGTCTATTACTGGACCGTATAGTACAGAAAGCGGTCATATGCTGGGCCGTTTAGAAATTCAAGCGGTCTAGTCTTGGACCGTTTCATGAGACAGAGTTGTCAAACACGAGAAAATCCTTCTGAAGCTTTGCGGTCTAGTGGAGAACCGTTTAGAATCCGTTAGCGGTTAAGTGCAGGGCCGCTAGCAGACTCTGGCGGTCAATCAGAAGGCCGCTAAGTTCCAGAATGCATAAAACACTGGTAAAAGTACTTTCTAGAAAATGAGTTTTAATGGTACAACCAGCTCGGCGTCCTAGTGAGAATCCCAGGCTCACAGAGTCTTAGAGAGGCCTTGAAACAAGATTTCCTAGTCTGTTGGAGGAAATATCTAAAGGAGAGGTCATCAAGTCTAAGATTGTGTTCTTAATGTGTAAAAGTGTAACTAATGACAACATACCGGGATATGCGCCATGTACTTAAGAAAATGACTCTTAGAAGAGAGAGAATCGTGTAAAACAGTGATCAAGTTAAATCATGAATCCTCTATCATTTGAAACATGTATTTAATTATGAGTATATGATTTTGGCCATAAATTAACATAAGTTAAAATAATACCAAATGTACATAGAAGCATGGAATCTATTATGATGAACAGTAAATATCATAAAAATCAGGAATAAAACATAGTTAACTAGGCTTATCATATATCATTTAAGGCTAATCTGTAATATGTTTATTGGTCAACAATATTACAGAAATCAGAACAGTAAACGGTCTAGTGGGCGACCGTTTAATTATGGCTAGCGGTCTATCGGGCAACCGCTAGGTTCTTTGGCGGTCTATAGGAAGACCGTTTCCTCCTGTATTAATCTGAGTGCAAATGATAATAAAACAAAATGCTAAACTAAGACATATCATGCCTGAAAACCAACATATATAAACTTCTATAGCATGATAGAACCAGGATAGGCCAACAATATGCATAGGTTCATGTAATTAACTAGAAGATTCTCCGTTTACTTCATTAAGGCTAGTTCATGCATGAAGACTAAACTAGATGCATAGTCCTAATGAAAACATCAAATTCTCAAGATACAATGTGATGTGACACAACCTCGGACCTAATGCAAGCAAGCACAATCGCATTCAAATGGGCCGAATTGGGCCACCGCACTATCGACACTCACCCAAGCCCGGGGTAACTTGGCAATGCCAAGGTGAGGTTGAGGGGTTGGGCCCTTGCTGGTAGAGGGCCAGCAAGGCCAAGATGGGATTCCCAATGGGTGTGGAGGCCCAATTCAAGGGGGCCGACAAAGTGCCAAAGGCACCGGTTGCACTTCTCCCACGGTGATCACTCAAGACAACGGGGCTTGAGGATCGGGCTCTCACTCGCATAACCAGCGGAATTAAGAACTAATATTGAAAGACAAGCACAATGAGCAAGGGTTTAGAGCACTTACTCGACCGGTTTGAAGAAACCGGTCCCGGTCGGAGACGAGGGCGAGCGGGGAGGCGGGTGGATCCCCACACGCCGCGCCGGGGTAGCTTGACCTGCCCAAATGAGTACAATAATACACCTCTCGCAGGAGGGGGATCTTGGGGTGGGGGTTAATGGATTACAATCAAAACTACCTCCGCACAGGGAGGGGCCTTCAGCCGGCCAAGCGGGGTGGGGAAAACTAGGGCTAAAACGATATAGAAGTGGTGATGCCAAATCTGTCTGCCCTCTGCAATAGGGGACTGACAGATGGTGTTGAAGCTTTAGAACTCCATCAGGAATTTCGCCGAGGGCGAGACTAGTGGGGAACTCTTCTTAGCTGGGAAGGGAATGCCTCAGAATTTATTTAATTTCTTCTGGAGCCGCTGCTGACCGGGATGGAGGTTTGAACAGAGCTTCAGATTCTCGGACCTGCAGTTGCAGACTTCTAACAGCAGATTGCAGAGAACGCCCCGGCAGCTCCGAACCTCGGAATTAAGCCCCGTCGGAGTCGTTGGAATCGTGGACGAGTCCTCTTTGCAGAAAAACTGATGGGGAAGCCAACCGATGTCGGAGAAGACAAGGGATACAGAACAATGGCGACTGGTCGTTGCAGACTGTGGGTAGCAGGATGACAGAGCTGAGGGAGGAAAATGATAACTTCTGCTACCTGATGCCGAACAGGATTCCACTTCTTGATTCTGAAAGTAGACAGGAAGGAGAAGAACTTTGTAGAAGATCTTGTGGGCTGATTCTTCCGAGGTTCGTCGTGGCAGAGCTTCTAATCTGGTTCTGGTACTCAGCAGGGACAGCTATGCGCAGTCGTGGGAGAACGGAGCTTCTGAGCAGCACACAGATCAGAAGAAGAGGAAACCACTGCCGTTGCGAAGGAGACCGGTAGACGCTTCCAACGGTGTCTCTTGGGTCTTCAAACTCGTCCAGAGGAAGTCGTGGTGGTCACTGCAAGTTGCTGGTTCACCTGCAACTTCTGGACTGCAAGCAGCAACCTAGGGACAGCTTTTAATGCCTAGAAAGAAGAAGGAGAATGGGGTATGTGGTGAAGGGGAGGTGGATGAAGGGTGAGAGGGGGGGTTGTGGGAGGTGTGGAGGGGGTCTAATGGTGGAGGGGAGATGATGGAAGAGGGGGAGGGCGCAGGCTTCAGCTGGAGGTAAGGCGGGATGAGGATTGCAAGGGGGGATGAAGAATGGAGGGAGGTGGGGGCGACCTAGGCTAAAGGGGATAGAGGGAGGGGCGGCCAAAACTTGGAGGGAAGGGATTTCAAATTTGAAATGACCTTGTAAGTTGAGGGATTGTGTGGGGGAAGGGGGTGATTGTGTTGGAATGGGGGAAAATTGTGTGGGAATAGAGAAGATAATATTGGAATGGGAGAGATTCTACCTTGGGACTATGGGGGTGGAGTAATGGCAGCTATGGGAAGTGGAGGGCCTTTAATGGGGTAGGTGGGGGTTGGAAGTTGGGAGGGGGAGGAGGAGAGAGAGAAAGGGGCGAACCTTGGAGAGAGAAAGAGGGATAGAGAGATAGGTGGGGTGGGGAATCACTCCCCTAGGGCTTCTCACCCAACTATAGGATTCACTCCACTAGAACTAAGTTTGAACACTCAAATGGAAATCTTTTGTATTGAATCATTCATTACCTCCAAATGAAGGAAATGGGGCCCTATATATAAGAAACCCACATTTTACAATAAGTCCCTTACAAAAGACTCAATGACAAATAACCGAAGGGGTAGGGGGGGCTCTTGGGCCAAGCCCAAAGAATTGGGCCCACTAGCACATTACACCATCTAATGACACTCAAACATAGGAAAATAAATGCAAGACCAAGGGACATGACTCAAATAAAATGAAAATTACATCAAATGACTCAAAAAGATAGCACAAAAGGGATAATTGGGCCTTTATAGAGAGAGTCCCGAACTCAAACGATGCCGGAGTGTGAAGAAGACCCTAGCCAAAGGGAGTTGTGGATGATGCCTCCATCAAATCCCCTGGGCTGTGAAGAGCTCGACTCCGTCGAGTAGGGGTCCATCCGGCTGTGGTACTGCTCGAGGAGGTCTGGATCTAACCGCTGGAGATCCTCCCGACTCACCCAAGAATCCTCCGAAGGAGGCCGATCCTTCCACCTGACGAGATAGCGCTCATATACCTTGCTCCGAGTGGTAGTGACTTGTACATCCAATATTTGTTCAATTTGTTCACGCTGGGCTCTTTTGGTTGGTGGCCTCTCCTCACGGGTGGGTGCTCTCTCAATGGAAGAAGTAGGCTCAATCTCCTCACTAGGTACCACCGTGGGCCCCTTATATGGCACTAGGTCGGCGACATTGAATGTGGGACTTATTGCATACTCCTCAGAGAGATCTAACTCGTAGGCATTTGCACCAATGCGCCTCAAGACCTGGAAGGGACCAGCCCCACGTGGCCTCAGTTTAGAGTTGGCTCCCGGGGAGAGCCTCTCCATCCTTACCATCATAAAGTCACCCACATGGAATTCTTGGTGACGCCGATGAGAGTCGGACAACCTTTTATAAGCCTCATTCTTTTTGCTGATGTGCTTGCGAATTTCTTCATCCAATTCTCTAATATGTTGTGCAAAAGACTCAGCTGAAATGGACACTCTAGCATGTTGGGGGGAGGGGAATGAGATCAAAAGACTTTCTTGGTTTGTATCCATGCACGGCTTCAAATGGACTCATCCCTATGGACTTATTGATGGAGTTGTTATATGCAAATTCGGCCTGGGGTAAGATGAGATCCCAATTTCTGGGGCAATCCTCAACAAGACACCTAAGAAGGTTCCCTAGACTCCGATTGACAACTTCGGTTTGGCCATCTGTTTGGGGGTGGTAGGCAGTGGAGAATTTGAGGAGGGTACCCATCATGTGTCAAAGAGTTTTTCAAAAGTAGCTAGTGAATTTGACATCCCTATCGGAGACTATGGTCTTAGGTAGCCCGTGGAGACGGACAACCTCATCAAAGAACAATCGGGCCACATGGGAGGCATCAGAGGTTTTGGAGCATGGGATGAAATGGGCCATTTTGGAGAATCTATCAACCACCACATAGATGGAGTCATGCCTTTTTTGAGTCTTGGGTAATCCTAGCACAAAGTCCATACTCAAGTCTTGCCATGGACGGTCGGGGATGGGGAGTGGGGTATATAGGCCAGTGTTATGTTTCACCTGTTTGGCCGAAGCATATGTTCGGCATTGACCCACTATCTTGCCTACATCTCTCTTGAGACTTGGCCAATGAAACTGTCCCTCAACTAGAGCAATGGTTTTGTGGACTCCAAAATGACCAGCTAGCCCTCCCGCATGTAATTCCCAAATCAAGAAGTCGCGGAGTGAGGTCCGTGGGATGCAAAGCTTTGGTCCCTTGAAGAGGAACCCATCCTCTATGACAAATCCCTCATGTTCCTTGCTAGAATGGGTGGTCAAGGTGGTATAGATGTGCCCAAAGTCGGGACAGCTAGGGTACTCATCCTTGATCCTATCAAATCCGCTCACTTCCACTTGGATAGTGGATAACAAGGAAACTTTCCTACTAAGGGCATCCGCTGCTCGATTCTCACTCCCGGCTTTGTGTTTGATGACAAAAGTATAGGATTGGATGAACTCAACCCATCGGGCATGTCGGGCATTTAGCTTTTGTTGGGAGTTGAGGTATTTGAGGGCCTCATGGTCGGAAAAGATGACAAATTCTTTGGGCAAAAAGTAGTGCCTCCAATGTCGGAGGGACTGCACCACAGCATAGAACTCTTTGTCATAAGTGGAGTATCTAGTCCTAGCATCACATAGCTTCTCACTAAAGAAGGCTACCGGGTGTCCCTCTTGACTAAGGATCCCTCCTATCCCTATCCCGGATGCATCACATGTGACTTCAAAGACTTTCGAGAAATCGGGAAGGCATAGGACCGAGGCTTGGGTCAACTTCTCCTTAAGTTCTTGGAAGGCTTTAGAGGCTGATTTGGTCCATACAAAAGTCCCCTTCTTGAGACAATCGGTGATTGGGCCAGTGATAGTGCTAAATCCACGAATAAACCTCCTATAGAATGTTGCCAATCCATGGAAACTTCGGACCTCATGAAGGGTGTGCCGGCCAATCAATAATAGCTTGGACCTTGTCGGGGTCCATGGAGACGCCTTTGGTGGACACCACAAATCCTAGGAAGGTGAGAGAGGTGGTCATGAAGTGGCACTTTCCTAAGTTGGCAAATAGGCTCTCTTGTCGAAGGATGGTACAAACTTGCCTAAGGTGGTCAAGGTGGGCCTCTTGGGATTGACTATAGATGAGTATGTCATCAAAGTAGACCACTAGAAAGATCCCAATGAATGGCCTAAGGACCTCTGTCATAAGATGCATGAAAGTACTTGGGGCATTTGAAAGCCCAAAAGGCATGACTAACCATTCAAAGAGACCATCTTTGGTTTTGAAAGCCGTTTTCCACTCATCCCCGGGCTTTATCCTAACTTGGTGATAGCCACTCTTAAGGTCAATTTTGGAGAAAATTGTGGCTCCGGCTAACATATCAAGCATGTCATCAAGCCTAGGGATGGGAAACCTATACTTGACGATGATTTTGTTAATGGCCCTACTATCCACACACATTCGCCATGACCCATCCTTCTTGGGAGTTAGAGGGGCCGGGACGGCACATGGGCTTTTGCTAATGCGAATGAAGCCCTTCCTAATGAGTTTCTCTATTTACCTCCGAAGTTCGGCATGTTCCGTGGGATTGAGGTGATAATGAGGAAGGTTTGAGAGAGTGGCCCCCGGGACTAGATCAATGGCATGTTGCACGTCCCGCATGGGAGGGAGTTGATCCGGGAGCTCCATTGGGAACACATCATGGAATTCTTCTAGGAGTTGTTAGATTTCTATGGGATGTGGATTGGTGGAAGTGGGTTCTCCTAGGTAAATGACCACCGCACATAGTGGTACTCCTTGAACTATCTCCTCTTCAAGTTCTTTCCTAGTGATGAGATGAAGACCCTTGGCCAACCCCGAGGTCCCACTTTGTTTGGGAGTTTGGGTGAGGGATGGGGTTGGAGGGGTGGAGTTCCCCGAGACTTGTGGGGTGATGGGGTGTTGTCCTTGAGGGAGAGTGTCCCTTTTGGTCATGGGACGGGGTGGGGAGGGGTTAAGACGGATAGTCTTTCCCTCATGTTCAAAGGTGCATATGTTGCTCCTACCCAAGATGGTGGCATCTACATCATAAAGCCAAGGTCTTCCTAGGAGGATGCTACCGACTTCCATGGGTATGACATCACACCATATTTGGCCATGGTATGAAGAGAATGTGAGGGGTACAAGGCATTGGGTGTTAACCGGGATGGAGTTGTTGTTGATCCATGAGACCCGATATGGATTTGTGTGGGGAGTGATAGTAAGCCCAAGGAGCTTAACGGTATCGGGGGATACGACATTGACACAACTCCCACTATCCAAGATCACTTTCCTTATATGGCTCCCTATCTTGACAAAAGTGTGAAAGATTGAAGTTCGACGCCAATCCTCTTCTTGGGGTTTGATGAGGGTGCATCTAATCACTCCTAGATGGGAGTTGGTAGATGAAATGGTGTGATCTAGACCCGATTCTAGGTATTGGGCCTCATACTCTTCTTCCCAATCTAGTGAGGCTTCATGGTCATCAACAACACTCTCAAGTTCCTTTTGGGGTGGGGGAGCTTCTTCCTTAATAAGCAAGCTAGATAATCCCTTGGATGGACATTGCCCCGCAAAGTGGCCAAACCCTTGACACCTAAAGCATTGTTGACGCCCGCTACCCGAAGTAGTTCCTACATTTGGGCCTTTGGGAATGTCTTCCCTCCGTGGGAGGGGGTGACTAGGGGTGGGTTTGTTTGGAGTGATGGTGGGAGGAGGGTTGTAAGGCCTTAATGGGGTGTTCCCACTTGGATTATGGGCTTTCATGGGAGTGGCCGGAATGGGCCGTGGTCCCATGTTTTTGGGATCGACCGGTCGGGGAGTAGCAAATCGAGGGATCCTAGAGAATCTTTCTACATCCCTAGCCATTTGATAATCTATCTCAAGGTTATCAACATCTCTCATAAAAAGCTCTCTTTTGATGTGACTTTGAAGCCCATTTCTAAAGCGAGACAAGGTAACGGCCGGGTCCTCATGAACTCCGCACTTCAAAAGATAGGAGTCAAACTTCTCAATATATTCTACTACGGTCTTCCCTTCTTGGGTGAGGCTTTGCCATTCATCTAAGAGCATTTGATGGTAGGATTGGGGAAGATATTTGTTCCTAAGTTGGTTCTTCATACCCTCCCAAGTATCAATAGGCTCTCCCCGCCTAATCCTTCTTAGACCCTCTTGGTTTAACCAATAAGTTTTGGCTAATTTGATGAGATGCATTTTGGCCAACCTTACCCTCCTTTGGTCGGACATAGGGTACCATTCAAAGTATTGGTCCATGGCGGTTTCTCACTCTAAGTAGACACTTGATTCATGGGAACCATCAAAGTTTGGGGCCTCTACTTTAATCATCCTTAAGAGAGGGTCATCCGGGTCGTCCCGTGGACGCCTTTCATGAATTGGATGGTGTCGGGGTCTCTCATGGTCATGGTAAGGGTCATGATCCAAGTCCTCCCTATAAATTTCAGCATGTGGATGATAGGCTCTTGGTCCATGGTTCCTAGGATGGAACTCATCACTATGAGGCTCAATATGTGGAGGGTGGACTCTTGGGTCATTATTCCTTGGGTGGAACTCATTCCTATGCAACTCACCATGTGGTGGATGAACTCTTGGCTCATTATTCCTTGGATGAGGGTCTTCCCTAGGAGGCTCAACATGTAGAGGGTGGACTCTAGGCTCATTGTTCCTTGGGTGGAACTCATGCTCTTCAAGCCGAGCAATTCGAGTGGTAAGGGACTCAAGTTGGGCAAGAATGTTGGTAAGGGCAGCATCTACCCTACTCATTTGACCTTGAGGTTCCTCCCTAGGAGCATCTTGATTGAGTTGAGGATGGGGATCCATGGGTGGATTTGAAGATGAAGGATCGGATCGGTAACTAGCACCACTACGGGTGGACATGCAAGACAAGGGACAAATGGAGTTGGACACACAATGCAAAGGTCCTAAGACTTAGACTTGATAGAGACAAGTCAATCACCTGGCTCTGATACCAATTGATGTGACACAACCTCGGACCTAATGCAAGCAAGCACAATCGCATTCAAATGGGCCGAATTGGGCCACCGCTCTATCGACACTCACCCAAGCCCCGGGTAACTTGGCAATGCCAAGGTGAGGTTGAGGGGTTGGGCCCTTGCTGGTAGAGGGCCAGCAAGGCCAAGATGGGATTCCCAATGGGTGTGGAGGCCCAATTCAAGGGAGCCGACAAAGTGCCAAAGGCACCGGTTGCACTTCTCCCACGGTGATCACTCAAGACAACGGGGCTTGAGGATCGGGCTCTCACTCGCATAACCAGCGGAATTAAGAACTAATATTGAAAGACAAGCACAATGAGCAAGGGTTTAGAGCACTTACTCGACCGGTTTGAAGAAACCGGTCCCGGTCGAAGACGAGGGCGAGCGGGGAGGCGGGTGGATCCCCACACGCCGCGCCGGGGTAGCTTGACCTGCCCAAATGAGTACAATAATACACCTCTCGCAGGAGGGGGATCTTGGGGTGGGGGTTAATGGATTACAATCAAAACTACCTCCGCACAGGGAGGGGCCTTCAGCCGGCCAAGCGGGGTGGGGAAAACTAGGGCTAAAACGATATAGAAGTGGTGATGCCAAATCTGTCTGCCCTCTGCAATAGGGGACTGACAGATGGTGTTGAAGCTTCAGAACTCGATTAGGAATTTCACCGAGGGCGAGACCAGTGGGGAACTCTTCGTAGCTAGGAAGGGAATGCCTCAGAATTTCTTTAATTTCTTCTGGAGCCTCTGCTGACCGGGATGGAGGTTTGAACAGAGCTTCAGATTCTCGGACCTGCAGTTGCAGACTTCTAACAGCAGATTGCAGAGAATGCCCTGAAAGCTCCCGACCTCGGAATCAAGCGCCGTCAGAGTCGTTGGAATTGTGGACGAGTCCTCTTTGCAGAAAAACTGATCGGAAAGCCAACCGATGTCGGAGAAGACTAGGGGATGCAGAACAATGGCGACTGGTCGTTGCAGACTGTGGATAGCAGGACGACGGAGCTGAAGAAGAAAAATGATAACTTCTGCTACCGGATGCTGAACGGGATTCCGCTTTTTGATTCTGAAAGTAGATAGGAAGGAGAAGAACTTTGTAGAAGAGCTTGTGGGCTGATTCCTCCGAGGTTCGTCGTGGTAGAGCTTCTAATCCGGTTCTGGTACTCAGTAGGGACAGCTATGCGCAGTCGTGGGAGAACGGAGCTTATGAGCAGCACACAGATCGGAAGAAGACGAAACCACTGCCGTTGCGAAGGAGACCGGTAGAGGCTTCCAATAGAGGCTCTTGGATCATCAAACTCATCCGGAGGAAGTCGTGGTGGTCGCTACAAGTTGCTGGTTCACCTGAAACTTCTGGACTGCAAGCAGCAACCTAGGGACAGCTTCCAATGCCTAGAAAGAAGAAGGAGAATGGGGTATGTGGTGAAGGGGTGGTGGATGAAGGGTGAGAGGGGGGGTTGTGGGAGGTGTGGAGGGGGTCTAATGGTGGAGGGGAGATGGAGGAAGAGGGGGAGGGCGCAGGCTTCAGCTGGAGGTAAGGGGGGATGAGGATTGCAAGGGGGGATGAAGAATGGAGGGAGGTGGGGGCGACCTAGGCTAAAGGGGATAGAGGGAGGGGCGGCCAAAGCTTGGAGGGAAGGGATTTCAAATTTGAAATGACCTTGGAAGTTGAGGGATTGTGGGGGGGAAGGGGGTGATTGTGTTGGAATGGGGGAAAATTGTGTGGGAATAGAGAAGATAATGTTGGAATGGGAGAGATTCTACCTTGGGACTATGGGGGTGGAGTAATGGCAGCTATGGGAAGTGGAGGGCCTTTAATGGGGTAGGTGGGGGTTGGAAGTTGGGAGGGGGAGGAGGAGAGAGAGAAAGGGGCGAACCTTGGAGAGAGAAAGAGGGATAGAGAGATAGGTGGGGTGGGGAATCACTCCCCTAGGGCTTCTCACCCAACTATAGGATTCACTCCACTAGAACTAAGTTTGAACACTCAAATGGAAATATTTTGTATTGAATCATTCATTACGTCCAAATGAAGGAAATGGGGCCCTATATATAAGAAACCCACATTTTAAAATAAGTCCCTTACAAAAGACTCAATGACAAATAACCGAAGGGGTAGGGGGGGCTCTTGGGCCAAGCCCAAAGAATTGGGCCCAATAGCACATTACACCATCTAATGACACTCAAACCTAGGAAAATAAATGCAAGACCTAGGGACTTGACTCAAATAAAATGAAAATTACATCAAATGACTCAAAAAGATAGCACAAAAGGGATAATTGGGCCTTTATAGAGAGAGGCCCGAACTCAAACGATGCCGGAGTGTGAAGAAGACCCTAGCCAAAGGGAGTTGTGGATGATGCCTCCATCACAATGCATGGAATCGAATGAAATCAGAGGGCTTTTACTTCTAATTTTAAATTGGAGCCATTCATGAGATAACCTACTTTAGTTTTGGGCTTTAAACTTCGAATTTAAGGTTGCAAGTCAACCCTAGTTCTTTGCTCGTCCTGAACTAAATCAGCAACTTCACGCCCTTGTATCTTTTGATTCCCTTGACCTAAAGACGTGAAATTTTGAGGGTAAGAAAAAGGTACTAACAGGAACAAATTGTTCTAAATAACCTTTATCTAATTACCTCGTTTAGGGCTTCTATTTCCCTGATCTTCTTGGGTCGGCCGCACTATTTCCCGAGTTATTGGTGTAGGATCAGCAACTTTGGAAGCCTCTAACTTCGTGTATACTTGATCCCCTAGAACGAAATTTGGAGGGTAGTTAGTTCTAACTATAATAAATTAATTCCTAGAAAAAACTTACCTCTAATTCTGCCTCCTTACCTTAGTTCCATGCAAGCCAAATGTAAGGGTCGCACACGTCAAATCTGGGATCTATTTATAGGGTTAGCTAGGGTTTTCATGGATTAGAACGAACTTAGAGTCTAATTTAGGTTTTCAATTCGATCTTTTAGCCTTCTAGACTTATCTAATTAGTAGATAGAATCGATCCTAGGTGATTTGGATGCCAAAAATCCAATTTTTTCACGTTTTCTCATACTCACGGAACTGACAGAGCTTAGCGGTCTAGGACTGGACTGCTTACTGTCCCTTGCGGTCTCGCGGTAGACCGTTTTCCCTATTAGGGGCCGAATTTGAAATTAGTTCAAACTCTTTTGATATTATCTATGTTATTATCCATTTATTTATCTTCTAAGGAGTAATCATCTCTTTAATTCCGTGATTACACCAATTTTAAGGATTCTAGAATACGGGCTAAGGTCCAAAACAATCTCTTGGGCCTATTGGGTTTATTATATGGGCCAAATCCTCTTGGATTAGTGTAGGGCCTAAATAATTAGATTTAATTCATTATAATTTGATTAATAGCCCATTAAATGTTATATAATTATATTTTAAATCTAAAAAATCCTTAGAAAATCCTCGGGCGTTACAAAGACGTACGACCGACTCGATGTGCTGCCAGCACTACCACACTAAGGTAAGCCGAGCGGCTAACTACCGTGGCGTTCTCTGGGTGGAGACGTCTCTCAACAGGAACTCTAACTAGCCCAACGATCGTCCCTTGTGAGGGAAATGTGGGATCGCAGCGGTTAAGGAACCACTATCGCCTAGGGGTTTCGATTTCAGGCTCGGTGCTCGACTGGGCCTGTGGAACGGGGGCTCACAACTCACAACCACGGCGATTTGAAGCTAGCTATCGGCCCTATTCTCACAAACGCAGCATGATAGACAATATACTAAATCGACAATGTCAGTGTGGAACGAGGCGCATACCTCCACGACTAGCGCGTGGGGAAGAAATCCCGGCCGAATCTGAACAACCCCGATACACACAATTGTTAACTATACAATTTCAGAACCGATGCCCACTCCACGCAGGGAGGTAAAGGGCTACAATCACACTTCCGGGGCTGCTGGAGTTTGGGTTGACGGGCCGCACTCGCAGGAGGCGAGGGAGACGAGTCGGTGTTGATCGGGTGAGCCGATTGGAAGCCGACTAGGTTGTGCTCGCGTACGTCACCCGGTGCAGCAGACTTGCGGAGGTCAGTACGCCAAGATTCGATGTCCGATCGGGGTGCCGTTCATTGGAGAATGTTGGCGACAGGAGGAAGAATGCCTGGTCTGAACGCCGCGATCAGATCTGATCAGATCAGGGCGTGGCAGCAACTGTACTTAGCCTTAGGTTCTGCTCACACAGAACTGCACAGGAAAGCTAAAAATTATGGGAAAAATTGCTCCGATGTTGGAATGGATTGCTTCTTGTTGGAGATCGTCGGTGACGTCTAGAGGAAGCCTCAGAAAAAAGGGCTTGCACAGATCTTAGGGGAAGGAGACGGGCCAGCTTCTGTAAGTTGCCTCTACCTCTGGGTCGTATCTGCATAGGATGGTCGGTGCAGCCCCACGAAAATCCTCACCATGACCAGCACAGACCTTAGAATGACACGATCTCAGCGGCAACGCGAAGAGGATAGAAAATCCTACGACCAATCCGAATCTCAGATCCAAAGAGCTTGGGAGTAGATCTGTAGAAATTTGGGATCAAGTAGTTGAGGATCTGGATAGTAGGCTCGAACAGACTTGCGTGACTTCATGAGCTGAATTGTTGCCGACAATCCAGAGCTCCGATCGAGGCAAAACCAGCGCCCAATTCTTCCTAACTTGTAGAAGATTCACTGATAAAATTTTCAGAACCAGATACGAAGAGGATGGGGATGATAGGGGGGCGAGTCACATGCCAAGAGAATCCTGTCACAGGATTGGAGTCTAGGGCATCACACCCAAGAGGGGAAAAGAGAATCACTCTCTTACACAATTTTCTCTCAAAATTTCTTCATTTTTTTAACAATACACTATACATGGGATTATATAGAGAATGGCATGGGGAGAGGGGCTGTAGAATGGCATGGGGGAGAGAGGGGAGAGAGGGGGTGCGCCCCCTTGACTAATGGGGAGAGAGGGAGACCAAGGGGGGGACAAGGGAAGCTTCCTAGTTTGAAAGGGGAGGGGAGTCAAGGTATGGTAGGTGGCTGCCTCCCTCTTGGACCAAGAAAGGGGCGCCCCCTTCCTCCCATTCAACCTTCCAAGCCTCCATTCCTTAGACCCTTTCACACCCATTCACATTAGTCTCCCATGTCCCTTTTACACCTAGCCCATGGGCCTTTTCACACTTGGCCCATTTAAAGCCCAATAGAAAATAGAAAAGCCCAATGACTCTAGCCCACTAATCTAGCCCATTACAAGACCATAGACCCATTAGCCCTTACACACTATTACAACCCACTAATTGTCCACAAGTTCCTAATAGGGCCCAACAAGGCCAAAAATGTGAAACAAAGGTGATAACTTGGTTGACGCGTCCACGTCCTCCTCGAGCTATCAGGGCTCTGGCATGTCTTCGTCCACCAGCGTTTATTGCGGCGTGTGTCCGCACCATTTTCGGATCTGGATTCGTGGGTTTCGGATCACTTTTGGGGGTCCCGGAGCGCGTTTTGTGGTTTACGCGTGTTTTTCCCTGACGAGCCTTCAGAATCCTGTGTAGGGTAAACTGTTGCATTCTCCTACTCCAGGATGGTACCAGTGCGTCGAGCGTGTTTCGAGGATCGAGAAAATGATTTTTTTTTAATTTTACTATTTTTGGATTTTCTATAAATAACCCCTTTTATTTTCCTGTTTACCTTTTTTCTTCCTTTTCTCTTCTTCTTCCCGTGAGAGCACCCCCGCTCCCCGACCATTGCAAGCTCTCTCCCCCGTCCAAGCTCATTGCGCCCTTCCTCCCCGCCTGACAAACGGCGGACCTAAGGCGGCGGCGTGGTGGTGACGACAACGGCAAGGTGATCGCGACGGTGCCATTTTTGCGGCGTGAGGGTGGAGATCTTGTTTGGTCGAGATTTGAAGATCGGCGGTGATCCGGTGGGTTTCGAGCTTCCTTGAGGTAGGGGGACGGATCCCCACCCGCCTTCCTACCTTTCCCGCGATTTGTAGGCCGAGGAGAGGTCAAGAGGGGCTTGATTCATGTCGGAGTGGAAAGATATATGTTTAGGGTTCGAGCGCCGGATCTCTCATTTCTCGGGGTTTTTGACCGATTTGGGGAATGTAGAATCATGCTAGGTGGGCGGGGGAAGGATTCCCCCTTGTTTCCCCTTCACTCGGGGGTGAATCGGGCTTGGAACCGGGCTCGGGGCGGAGCTTAGGCCGTCCACGGGCAAAAGGCAGGAGGCGGCCACAGCTGTGGCTGTCTGAGCCCTAGTCTAGGCGTCCAAGCTTCTGGCCGCCCATGTCACTGGGAGGCCCATGGTCTGGCCGCCTAGGGGTGTGGGCGGCCAGCACCCTGGCCGCCTTCACCCATGCAGGGCCATGACTGGGCGGCCAGCCTGAAAGCCGCCCAGCCCTCTGGCCGGCCCAGTGTGTGGCCGCCCAGGCAGGGGAGGCCCAGGCTGCTGGGCAGCCACAGGTGTGACCGCCCAGGCCCTTGGGCGGCCCAATGTTTAGCCACCCAGCCCTGTCAGCACCCGGGGTGCTGTGCTCCACATTTCTTTCCCCCGTGGTGGCTGTTCGTGATTTGGTATCGTGGAAGAGGTGTGCGCACATGGTCCGTGAGTCCGGGCTTCCCGTGTGGGTCATTAGGGGCCGTCCTGTCCCTTGTCAGTGTTACATCGGCGATTTCCATTGGTCAGCCAGTTTATACCTCCAGTGACACGTCCACTAGTCGTAGCCTTCTTACGGCACGTGTGTGCTGACCCACCCAGGAGTGGTGAAGGGACTTACCCGAGAGAGATGGTTGTTAGGCTGGTTACCGTAGAGCCCCTTTGCGCAGCCTGAGTCCTCGCTTTGGGGAAGAACCAGCTAGAGGATCTGACCTAGGGCGCATGGTCTGTGTGTGCACACTTGGTTGGGGGCGTCGGACCCGCGCTGACGAGCTCGACCCCAGCTAGTCCTTGTTTGTGGTACTTGTTGTGTGTCTCAGTCTCCGCCTGGGGCATCGTAGGGAGACACTTGGGCGTGGTGTAAGACGTGAGGGAACGCTTCCTGCCTTGCTTCTAGGGGGTGGTGCTCCTGTCTTATGGCAGGTATGGACTTGCTTTTCCGCATGTTCGTGGTCGGTTTGTACGGTACGGTGAGTCGTAGAGAGCTTTTCCATTTATTTATTATTGCTTGCTACTTCTGCCGTACTCCTGCTAGGTAGCGTTACCTTCCGTGCTTGTGCGTGCCTTTCTGCCTTGTTTCTTTCGTGCGAGGTGGGGGCCCATGGGATCCCTACTGAGCCTATGAAATGAGACTCACCCCTGTGTTGCAGGTAAGGCGGGGTCGTCGGGAGGTGCATTTGAGGTTCCTCATGGTTTGTTCGGTCAAGGTTAGTCGCCAGTTGCCGGAGCCGGGGTATGCCCCGTGTACTTGTACTTTTCTTTCTATTGACTATACTTATATTGGACACGAGATACTTTAGACCTTGTAGCAGTTTAGTTATTTATTTAATTTCTTGCTTTATTATTTAGATCATTATGCTATCTCTGCAGTCATTTTAGCGTCTTGTGTACCCTCGCACCATCCTTTAACCCTTCCGAGTCTTCGGACTCGTGGGTGGCAGGCCGAGGCTCGAGTCACGTCGGTTCCTTTCTGGCACTAGGATCCCGGGTCGTTACAGTTGGTATCAGAGCGGGGTTGTGGAGGTACATAAGAACCTGAAATGAATGCAGTGGTCCAGAAGGTCCATGAATGTCATGTACAGTTGGCGACTGGCTTAGGGCCCCGCGTGTTTTATTGATTCTACTGGTTGTTTCTGTTAACAGGGAGGTTATGGCGCCCAGAAGAGGGACTCGTTCCTAGCAGGGAGAGTCAGGTGGGGGCCAGGAAGGGCATAGTAGAGTAGCACTTCTGGTAGGCTCAGCTGAAGAGGCGAGAGTTCTCAGAGTAGAGGACTTCTTCTGGGGCATGTATCAGTATGTTCTTCAGCAGCAGGGCGGTGATGGTGGCGAGGGTTCATCATCTCGAGGCGGCCATGGTTGTATGCTGAGGGATTTCTTGCAGTTCCAACTGCCTCTTTACAATGGACAGCCAGATCCAGAGGTGGCCAGGGAGTGGCTGGATGACTTGGAGAGGGTATTCAGTTCGATGGAGTGTACTGAAGAGGAGAAGGTGGTGTTGGCTACCCATCGGTTGCAGGGGCCAGCCCGGACGTGGTGGACGTCCGAGTGGGGGGCAACGCTCCAGTCTCGTCCTCTTCGACAGATCGTGTGGCGGGAGTTCGTCACAGCTTTTGAGCGTGCATTCTATCCATCCTTTATCCAATCGCAGAGGGTGCGCGAGTTCCTAGAGTTGGTCTAGGGTGACATGACAGTGATGTAGTATAGATCCAGGTTCATTGAGCTGGGCCGTTATGCACCACATATCATGACAGAGGAGGAGCTGAAGATCGAGTAGTTTGTCAGGGGTTTGAGGCCAGAGCTGAGGAATCCCCTGCTTGCGTCGGGTTTGGCCAACCTGGATGCAGCTTGCAGAGTAGCAAGAGTATTGGAGAGAGATTTGCAGAAGACCCGAGGATAGGGTAGTACAGGCCAGACGTAGATGGGTTTTAGTTAGCCGAAGGCCGTGCAGCAACAGAGTACTGTCCAGCCCTTAGCAAGCAGTTCAGGGGCATCTCCGTCCATAGCTTCAGCAACAGATTCGTCATCTTTTGGCTCGAAGCTCAAGAAGCTATTCAAGGAAGCCAGTTTTGGCAGGAGGCATCGGGATCGTAGAGATTAGGGGCAGGTATCGGCGAGCAGTGTTCAACAGCCCACACCTTACCAGCGCCAGGGTTCAGTGAGTATTTCTTGGGGCGAGTGTCCTCAGTGCGGCGATTCTCATCCAGGTAGACAGTGCTCAGCACCCGTGATTTGCTTCAGGTGTGACCAGCCAGGGCACATGGCACATGACTGCCCTCAGAGACCGCGTTAGCCGCACGAGTTCCAACAACAGCAGCAGTTCCAGCCCCAGCAGCTACCACCACATCCGCAGTAGTACCAACAGCAAGGTCAGTTTCCTCAGTTGATTCGGTCAGCTACCATGGGGAGGCAGAGATCCCGAGGCCGAGTCACGCATATTACTAGAGCGGAGGCTGAGGCGTCGCAGTTAGTGGAAGGTGCTATTGATGCAGGACGGGAGCACGGACATGACAAGCTCGCGGTTGTCCCTTAACGAGGGAAGCGTCGGACGTGCGCGGTTGAGAAATCGGCAATGAGCTAGGGTGATCGGCTCTCTCGTGTGCCCGGATCGGGTCACGGGACGGTCTCGCACTCTCTCGCAGCAGTGGTAATGAATAGATAAAGCGAGCTAGATATCCCTACACATGCTCTCTAGCAGCGGCATAAACAAATATATATGAAGTAAGTAAAATGCCAAGTAAGGGAGCGAATGCGATACCTCCACGCGCTCGGCGTGGGGAAGACGGACCCGGCCGAAACTCGTACTCCCGGGATAAATATTACACAATGATGACAGCAATGAAATATCACCCACTCCACGCAGGGAGATAAAGGGCTACACAACTGGGCCCGGGAGGACCGAATTCGGGTTGACGGGCGGCTTCTCGCGTCTCTTCGGCAGCACCCGAACTTGTGGCTGTGGGGCCCACGCGCTGTCCGGAGGGGCCGTGTGGGACCCGATGGAACCTCTGTAGTGGGGACACTTAGGGAAGCGCTCCCCGGGCTGGCGGCACGCTGGTTTGCCGACCGGAGGCCGGACGGCTCCGTTCGGCACCAGTCAGAATAACCGGCCACGGATCTACAGCTTCTGGTTTTCAGCGCGCGTCCCGGCGAGAACGGGCGCTGCGATCAGCCCCGATGTCGGATCGACACGAGACTGGCACCGTTGGAAAGATAACTTCAAATCCTTCAACCTAGGTTTGGAGATCTGGCCTGGATCTGCACGGATCTGAGCTTTAATGAATTTACAAATTCCTATTGTACAGTAGCCGAACACTCAGATCTACCGGGCTATTCTCTGAGAACTACCTTTGACCGCTATGAAACTTTTAGATTCACACTTTGACCTCTTCATGAAAGTTGTGAGAAATTGATCTAGAAAAACGGCAAAACTGGTTTGGACTAGTTTAGATGTGGATAGGAATTGATAGGAGTTTTTCTCTAAGAGTGGGTCGGATCTGGAAATGGGCTAAAAGCACTGTAGCTGAGATAGAACACGAATTTTGAAAAATGGATAGAGGGCGAATCAAAAATCAATAAAAATGGTGGATGTAGGGGATGATGGAAAGAACTTCCAGTAAACTTGGAAGGGTTTGGAAAAATCAAAAAGAGGGCCGGAGGTGGGAAACACAGGGCTGCTGTCACTGTAGATAGAGACAAAACAGATCTGGGAATGAAAGATGCACAAAAATGGAAAAATACTAAACGAGAGATTTTGGACCTGAATTTTTTTTTGGATGATGGGGTGGAAAATAGAAATATACCATAAAAATTTTAGACCACGAAGAGGCCGTGACTGATAGCAGGAATTTCTGGAAGAGGCTGCTGTCTGCCAAGGATAGAACTTCGACGGCAGCTCGATGGCGGCACGAACGGCGGCGGCGGCGGCACAGATGATCACCGGAGATAGAGGGGAGGGGATAGAAGATAGAAATCACTCTAGAACTGGAGGTTGGAGGAGAGAAACCAGAGGGAGAGAGGAGGGGCTCAAGAACACTCTTGATTTTCCAACAATTTTCTCTTCATTAATGCTAACAAATGGAAAATACAACCTTTTATATGCCTTACATCAAACCTAATCTACACCATTAGATCTAGGGGAGGGGAATGGAGGGCTGGGATTAAGTGTGAATGACACACAAAAATTAATAAAATACTAAGGGGAGAGGGGCGCCCCCTTGACCATGGTTAATGGGGTTGAATGGGTAGGTGAGGTAGGTAACCCACCTTGGACTAATTAAGCCACTTGTCTCCCATGTGGTCAAATGGCATTCAACCCTTCTAGATGGCCACCTAGGATGGTTGACCAGCCCCACATGGATGACATGGACCAATGGGAAAGGGCTGGGGGCCCCCTTGCTGTTCCTACTGACAAATTACATAGAAACCCACACAATCCGTGGGAATGACGCATTGGCTTACAAAGCCGTACAATTGCGTACATACTTTCCCAAGGATATAAACACAAACTAAAAGGACATAAATGTAAAAGAAAAAGTACATGCTCGACGTCGATTCCCATCAGCTATTCTGATTATGGGTTGTGCGGCTCGAGTTTTGTTTGATTTTGGTGCATCCCATTCGTTTATTTCGGAGGATTTTGCTCAGAGTGCTGAGGAGTCAGCGGCCGAGGTGTCTTGTGACCTGGCAGTGGAGTTGCCTACCGGTGATTTCATGCTCACCCCGTATTACCTTGAGAGGGTGCTCGTGTGGGTCGATGGGCGGAACCTACTGGCCAGGCTTTATGCATTGCCGCTTCGAGACTTTGATGTGATTTTGGGCATAGATTGGCTCGAGGCCCATCGTGCCATGGTGGATTACAGCTTGAAGAGGGTCTACTTCCAACATCCTAGCTGACCCACTTTCTACTACCAAGGTATCCGGTCTTCCTCTTCCCATTTTCTTTTTTCGGCCATTAAGCCCGTAGATTACTTGATGTGGAGTGTCAGGGTTTTCTTGTTTCAGTGGTCTTGGATGATCGGCAGTCTCCAAAAGTGGAGGATATTTTGATAGTGTGCGAGTTTTTCGATGTTTTTCCCGAGGAGTTGCTAGGGTTGCCACCGCAGCGAGAGATTGATTTCGTGATTGAGGTGGTACCAGGTACGGCGCCTATGTCGAAGGCCCCTTACCGAATGGCACCGACTGACTTGAGAGAGTTGAAGGCACAGTTGCAGGAGTTGCTGGCCAAGGGGTATATTCATCCTAGTTTTTCCCCTTGGGGTGCACCAGTGTTGTTTGTGAAGAAGAAGGATGGTAGTCTGAGGTTGTGCATCGACTACCAGCAATTGAACCAGGCGACTGTTAAGAACAAGTATCCGTTGCCTCGGATTGATGATTTGTTCGATCAGCTTCAGTAGGCCCAGGTGTTTTCGCGGATCGATTTGAGGTCGGGTTATTACCAACTACGGATCCGAGAGTCTGACATTGAGAAGACTGTGTTTTGCTTGAGGTATGGGCATTATGAGTTCTTGGTGATGCCGTTCGGGCTCACCAATGCCCCCGCGGTGTTCATGGATTTGATGCATAGGGTGTTCCGTCCGTATATAGACCAGTTCGTGGTCGTGTTTGTGGACGACATCCTTGTGTATTCATGCCTGCTGAAGAGCATGTGCATCATTTGAGGGTGATGTTGCAGACCTTGCGAGATCACCAACTGTATGCCAAGCTCAGCAAGTATGAGTTCTAGCTTCAAGAAGTGCACTTTTTGGGGCACATGATTTCTAGTGATGGTGTTTTCATGGATTCGGCCAAGGTCGAGGCTGTGGTGCAGTGGCCGAGGCCGAGTTCTATCACGGAGATTCAGAGCTTTTTGGGGCTTGCAGGCAATTATAAGAGATTCATTCAGCATTTTGCTCGTATTGCAGCCCCGATGACTAGGCTTATGCGGAAGGTGTGCCGTTCATCTGGATGGAGGAGTGTGAGCAGAGCTTTATGGAGCTAAAGAGATTGCTCACTACCGCTCCAATGTTGGTGTTACCTTCAAGATCGGGAGGTTTCGTGGTGTGTACGGATGCTTCCGGGGTAGGTTTGGTGCTGTGTTGATGCAGCATGGTCGAGTTGTGGCGTATGCATCTCGGCAGTTGAAGTCAGATGAGGAGAACTACTCTACTCATGATCTAGAGTTGGCGACGGTGATTTTCGCCCTAAAGATCTGGAGGCATTATCTGTACAGCGAGAAGTTTGATATTTTTACTGACCATCAGAGTTTGAGGTATGTGTCTACCCAGAAGAATCTTAACCTCAGGCCGAGAAGGTGAATGGCGTACATGAAAGATTATGATTTTACTATGTCGTATCAGCTTGGCAGGATGAATGTCATGGTTGACGCCTTGAGTAGGAAGGTGGTGGTCAGTCAGATGCTGTTGAAGAAGTGGAGGTTATGGGAGCAGGTGTCGGCCATGACTTTTAGGCTCAAGATTCCACGGGATCAGGGTTCGGCTATCCATACGAGCATGACTGTCACGCCAGCTATTCGTCGTCAGGTGACTGAGGCTCAGCGTGTTGACCCTGAGCTACCTCGAATTTTATCGTTGGCTGAGGTGGAGTTTGGTAAGGATGGAGCTGTGAGGTTCAGAGGTAGGCTGTACGTCCCAGTCGAGGAGCAGGTGAGGCGTGCAGTATTATGAGAGGCTCATGGGAGCCGGTATACCGTGCACCCAGGATTGATAAAGATGTACCAGAATTTGAAGAGGCAGTTCTGGTGGTCTGGTATGAAGAGAAATGTTGCAGAGTTTGTGGCCAAGTGTTTGGTCTGTCAGCAGGTGAAGGTGGAACACCAGCGACCGGGTGGTACACTTCAGCCCTTGAAGATTCTAGCGTGGAAGTGGGACCACGTGACCACCGATTTCGTGGTTGGGTTACCAAGGACATCCAGTAGGCATGATAGTATCAGGTTACTGGTGGATAGACTGACGAAGATGGCGCGATTGTTACCAATCAAGGTCAGTTGGAATGTGCATAAGTTGGCCCGTCTATATGTGGAGCGGATCATTCCGTTGCATGGAGTTCCTATCTTCATTATGTCCGATCGTGATCCTCGCTTCACTTCGGGATTCTGGAGGGGCTTCCAAGAGCTTTAAGAACATAATTGGCTTTTAGCTCGACGTACCATCTTCAGTTGGACAGTCAGTCTGAGAGGACCATCTAGACTTTAGAGGATATGTTGAGATCGTGTTGCCTGGAGTGGCAAGAGTATTGGACCCACTATTTGCCATTAGTGGAGTTTGCCTACAACAACAGTTATCATTCAAGCATTGGTATGCCTCCTTATGAGGCGTTGTACGGGCAACCTTGTCGGACTCTGCTTCATTGGTTTGAGGTAGGTGAGCGTGTCCTGACTGGACCGGATCTGGTGCATCAGTGTACTGAGGTGGTGCATCTGGTCCGGCAGAAGATGTTGGCAGCATAGAGCCGACAAAAGAGCTATGCCAATCGGAGGAGGCAACCCCTCAGCTTTGTTGTAGGTGATCCGATGTTTTTAAGAGTTTCTCCCATGAAGGGTGTGATGCACTTCGGCAGGTGTGGGAAGTTGAGTCCCCGCTATATTGGTCCTTTTCTCATTGTCGAGCATATTGGTGAAGTTGCTTATCGGTTGTAGTTACCCCCAGAGCTATCTGCCGTGCTTGACGTGTTCCATGTGTCTATGCTGCGGAGATATATGTCCGATGATTCCCATGCTTTGGAGGAGGCCGTTTGGCCTGAGGTGACCCCATATCTGTCCTTTCTGGAGTACCCCATCCGCATTAAGGATCGACGTGAGCAGCGCTTGCGGAACAAGGTAATTCCCCTGGTTAAGGTGGTCTTACAGCGTCATTCTGGTGGCGAGGCGTCGTGGGAGCGTGAGGATGAGATGCAGCAGCAGTATCCTTACCTGTTCGAGTGAGTCTTCTCCCCTATTCCTGTGTTTTGTTCTTAATTACGAGGACAAATTTTCTTTAAGAGGGAAGGGCTGTAATGTCCCGGGTTTTTCAGACATTTTTTCGGATCTGGATCCGTGGGTTTCGGATCACTTTTGGGGGTCCCGGAGTGCGTTTTGTAGTTTACGGGTGTTTTTCACTGACGAGCCTTCGGAACCCGGTGTAGGGTAAACCGTTGCTTTCTCCTACTCCGAGATGGTATCAGTGCGTCGAGCGTGTTTCGAGGATCGAGAAAATGATTTTTTTCTATTTTTCATATTTTCCAGATTTTCTATAAAGAACCCCTTTTTCTTTTCTTTCTTCTTCCTTTTCTCTTCTTCTTCCCTTGAGAGCACCCCCGCTCCCCGATCGTTGCAAGCTCTCTCCCCCGTCCAAGCTCGCGGCGCCCTTCCTCCCTCGGTGACGGACAGCAGACCTAAGGCGACGGCGCGGTGGTGACGGCGGTGGCAAGGTGATCGCGACGGTGCCATTTTTGCGGCGTGAGGGTGTTGATCGTGTTTGGCCGAGATTTGAAGATTGGCGATGATCTGGTAGGTTTCGAGCCTCCTTGAGGTAGGGGGACAGATCCTCACCCTCCTTCCCACCTTTCCCGCGATTTCTAGGCCGAGGAGAGGTCGAGAGGGGCTTGATTCATGCCGGGGTGGGAAAATGCATGTTTAGGGTTCGGGCACAGGATCTCTCATTTCTCGGGGTTTTTGACTGATTTGGGGGGCGTAGAATTATGCTAGGTGGGCGGGGGAAGGATTCCCTCTTGTTTCTCCTTCACCTGGCGGTGAATGGCATGTGGAACTGGGCTCGGGGCAGAGCTCGGGCCATCCACGGGCAAAACGCAGGAGGCGGCCACAGTTGTGGCCGTCTGAGCCCTGGTCTGGGCGGCCAAGCTTATGGTCACCTAGGTCACTAGGCGGCCCATGGTCTGGCCGCCTAGGGGCGTGGGTGGCTAGCACCTTGGCCACCTTCACCCATGCAGGCCCAGGACTGGGCGGCCAGCCCGAAGGCCGCCCAGCCCTCTGGGTGGCCCAGTGTTTGGCCGTCCAGGTAGGGGAGGCCCAGGTTGCTGGGCAGCCACAGGTCTGGCCACCCAGCCCCTTGGACGGCCCAATGTTTAGCCACCCAGCCCTGTCAACACCCGGGGTGCCATGATATACGTTTCTTGCCCCCGTGGTGGCTGTTTGGGATTTGGTTTCGTGGAAGAGGTGTCCGCACGTGGTCCGTGAGTCCGGGCTTCCTCTGTGGGTCATTAGGGGCCGTACTATCCCTAGTCAGTGTTAGATCAGTGATTTCCATTGGTCAGTTAGTTCATATCTCTAGTGACACGTCCACTAGTCATAGCCTTCTTACGGCACGCGTGTGCCGACCCACCCGGGAGTGGTGGAGGGACTTACCCGAGAGATATGGTTATTAGGCTAATTACCATAGGGCCCCTTCGCACAGCCTGAGTCCGGACTTTGGGGAAGAACCAACTAGAGGATCTGACCTAGGACGCATGGTTTGTGTGTGCACACTTGGTTTGGGGCGTCGGACCCGCTCTGACGAGCGCGACCCCAGCTAGTCCTTGTTTGTGGTACTTGTTATGTGTCTCAGTCTTTTCTTGGGGCGTCGTAGGGAGACACTTGGGTGCGGTGTAAGACGTCAGGGGACGCTTCCGTTCTTGCTTCTAGTGGGTGGTGCTCCTGTCTTCTGGCAAGTATGGACTTACTTTTTCATTGGTTCGTGGTTGGTTTGTATGGTAGAATTAGTCGTAGAGAGCTTTTCCGTTTATTTATTATTACTTGTTGCTTCTGCCGTACTCCTGCTAGGTAGCATTACCTTCCGTGCTTGTGCATGCCTTTCCGCCTTGTTTCTTTCGTGTGATGTGGGGGCCCGTGGGATCCCTACTGAGCCTATGAAATGAGGCTCACCCCTGTGTTTCAAGTGAGGCAGGGTCGTCGGGAGGCGCGTCCGAGGTTCCTCGTGGCTCGTTCGGTCAAGGTTAGTCGCCAGTAGCAGGAGCCGGGGTATGCCCCATGTACTTGTACTTTTCTTTCTGTTGACTGTACTTATATTGGACAGGAGATACTTTGGACCTTGTAGCAGTTTAGTTATTTATTTAATTTCTTGGTTTATTATTTAGATCATTGTACTATCTCTGTAGTCATTTTAGCTTCTTGTGTACCCTCGCACCATCCTTTAACCCTTCCGAGTCTTAGGACTCGTGGGTGACAGGCCGAGGTTCGAGTCGCGCCGGTTCCTTTTCGGTACTCGGAACCCAGGTCGTTACATCGTGTGTCTATGAGAAGAAGGCAGAGCCACACTCAAGCAACGTCAAAAGGAATTCTTGCTGGAACTTGAAGTTTTAACCACTGAGTTCTGTATTGGAGTGCAACGGCGTCAACTGATAACATAGATCGCATCTGCTACTTTGGGAGAGGATTTCTCTAAACTTGTTCTGTGTTTCAGAGTGCTTTTTATACTTTTCTTCTTTTCGTTTATTTGGTTCGTCAAGAACAATCACAAAAGTTCAAGCTGTGCGTCAACGGTCTTAAGAGAAGGTGTTCTCTTGTCAAGCTGTGAGTCAACGGTCTTAAGAGAAGGTGTTCTCTTGTTAAGTTGTGGATCAGCGGTGTGTGGTTGGGTTGTTTCCCAACGTTAAGTGCTTGGCACTAGTGGAAGCCTCACTTGGTTGAGTGAGGGGTGGACGTAGGCCTCTGGATTGAGGATAGAACCACCTTAAAAATCCTTGTCTTCTTGGTGTAGTGTGTATTTTCATATCTCTCTGCATATCTTTGAAACACTAGGTGCTATCTAGGACTGAGTACATATAATTCTATCTATTCTGTGCATTAGCTTCATATCAAAAACGCTTGAGAAGTTCAAAAGCGGGCAGATCTATTCAACCCCCCCCTTCTAGATTAGCCTCTCGGCACCCAACACTGCATTTTCATGCTTGTATTAACATAAGTTCCAGACTATAGGGCCCTTTCTCTTGGCGATCAATCAAGGGTTTTCTCCCTTCAAAGAAATGTAATTAACGTGGTGGTCTTGATGGCATGGCAGGTTTCAGTCCCGACGTGACTCCCACAATCGTCTGATCGGTCAGACGACACGTACATCAGTGACTCGAAGCCTTCCAGTCTTTGGAGTTGGAATAAACTATCACGTTGTGATTAGCACGCATGCGCACTAAATAAACCAAAATAAAATAAATAAATAAACTATAAAAATGTAGTCCCACAAGTTTGGCATGCCTACGTACTAAATAAATCAAAATAAAATAAATAAATAAATGATAAAAATGTAGTCCCACAGGAGGGGAGGGGGGGTCCTCCCATACACTGGTTCGGGAGAGTGAGGGGGGCATGGTGGGGAGGGCAGGGGTGCTCGGGGGAGGGGGGCATGGTGGGGTTCAAAAAATCCATCTATAGTTCCGACGAACTTTGCAGCGCATAATTATCCGTTAGAAACTATTACTTAGCTTTCTGACGGACATAATTTTGGTCTAAATTTATGGGGAGGGGGGCCACGGAGGGGAGGTTGGGGGGCTATGTTAGTGATGGGAGGGGGGTATGTAGGCGATGAGAGGGGAGGGGAGGGGGGCCCACGGAAGCGAGGGTGAGGAGGTATGTAGGTGACGAGAGGGGAGGGCGGGGGGGGGGGTTCAGGAGAGGGAGGGGGACACATTGGGGAGGGGAGGGTGGGGGGTCGGTGGGGGACGGGAGGGGAGGGCGGGGGCAGGAGGGAAGGGGGGCACAGAGGGGAAGGGAGGGTGGGAGACCGGAGGGGAGGGGAGGGTGGTGGGGAGGGGAGGGGTGTCCTCCCACGCACAGAGAAGGGAGAGGGAGAGGAGGTATAGTGGGTGAATGGGAGGGGGAGGGGAGAGGAGGGTTTGATTGCCCAAAATTTTTTCCCAGCGTGAGATGTAAGTATTTTTAGGTTCCTTTTATAATGTTTGTGTTTTTTAATTTTATATATTGCAATCAGCTATTAGAATGAAATGAATTGTTTAATTCAATGTTTTTAAATTTTATGTCATTTAATTACATGGGGTGTTCCTTGTGAGCTGAGATACGTGGGAGCAACTTAACATTACACCTACCTCAGGAGAGCGTGTTAAGCCCATGTCAACGAACCTTCCGGTTCAAGACTTTGGGATCGATATGTCTGTTCTCATTTTTTCAATGAGAACGTATATATCTACCTCAAAGTCCAGTTTGGACAGTATATGAATGTTTGATCGCACTTAGGTGGTCATTTACTATATGTGTTTGTATGGTTTGTTGAAAATTTCGATTGCATCTTCTCACTCTTCTCCGATATACCTTTATTGATTTTCAGTATTTTCTTAACCACTTACTAGTAAGTGTTTAAGAAAAATTTTCAATCAATAAATATTTTTGGTATATCGGAGAAGTGTGGGGAGATGTGTTGACACCCGTTTTAAGCCTGCAAGTTGAGTTATTTCTCTTGTTCATCTTCATGATGCTCCAAATTATCTATTATTTTAGAGTCATTTTTGACAATGTTTCGAGCCCATTTCTTGACCATTTTTCAAACCCATTGATCTTTGGAGGCTTTTACCATTGATCCCCAACTTTCGAGTCCGTTTCGGGCAATTTTGATGGCCGAACGGACAACCGACGAAACCCTGCGCAGCTCTCCTGAAGGCAATCACCTAGGTGACCGCATTCATGAGAAAGCAGTCTCCCAGGTGAGCGCCTTCTCAATGAACAATAACTTTTTGATTTTTTAATTTTATTTTTATTTTTTAAAAAATGTCATGTGACGGTCTTCTTGGGACCGCCACCTTCAAGTAGCGGTCTCATGAACACCGTCTTCTCAGAAATTATCGCAGAAGCTTCCCGGACGTGATCCCATCAAATGGCGGTCATCCCATGACCGTTTTCTTCAAGTAGCGGTCCTCCCATGACCGTTTCTTCAAGTTGCGGTCCTGTGATAGGCCGTTTTCTCAGTATAGAATTCATATCATTCCAAGCTCCGATTTCTTTGCCCGAGGACTCTTCGGAGTCCTTGTTTGAACCATTCTCAAAGAGGATATGCTCTCGGCTCGATTCTAATCATTCCAAGACTCTTATCCTCACTATTATCTCGAGGTTTTGCCAATCAAAACTCCTATTTCAAGGATTTATCTCCTATTTTCAACCCTAGGGTTTCTGCACTCTATAAATAGTGGCATGTTCGCAGTACGCGAAGGAGGGTGTTTCTTTGGTTCGGGGCGAAGCCATGTTGTGACGCCGACTCATGTCTTCGACCCCAACCTGCTTAGGGGAGTATTAACTTCAATTTCCATGGCTTAAGGCTCATTTTCTTCGTTCCTATCTCTTGTTCTATGCTTCTACTTTCTCAATTTCATCACAATCTGCACTTTTCTACACATGCATGCATGATTTGCACTTTTGCATCTCCGTTTTTCGTAGTTATACTGCGTGTTATTTCAATCTCTTTATTCATACATCATCACGATACACACACCTATGTTTTTCACCCTTCCACAGGGGTTAAAAACCTCCCCCTGGTGCGTTCTCTCTCAACCTTTCACGTTGATTTATGCATACGGGATTGGTGCTACACTTCATGTTTCTAATGGGTTTTTCCTCTTGTGTTTGAGCTTTGTTTTGCAAGAGAAGCAAGTACAACGTAAGGCCCTCTACTTCTAGCTGGATGGAAGGCGAGGAGGTTGATTCCACATCCTTTCCCGCACATGTCTCTCAAGCGCGATCAAGTCTTCATCCTTTTCCAAGGTACGCGGCGCGGTTGCATCCATTTCTCAATCCCTTTGGCGTTGTCATCCCTTGGTGGCGGTCACGGTACGTTTTCTTATCTCTTACCGCCCTTTCCCTTTGTTCATATTGCATGCATATTTGCTTAGTTTGGGACGGGTAGATTAAGCATCTACAACCTTTATTTTTTGACGATTACGGTGGGACGCCTAGTGCCGATCACATTATTAATGCTCTCCTGCAAGTTTGGTGTGTATGTGTTCATGTTTAGATAGCATCATCTCTTTTTTCCCACAGTTCTATCAAGTTTTCAGGTTCTGGGATCATAAAACGGTCTCCAGGAGACCACTACTTGGAAGAAATGGTCTCAAGGAGACCTCCTTCTATTCTGGCAGACTCTGCACACAGACTCACAGGGGTGTCATTTGTTTATGTTCTAATAAGCTTTCCGGGGTCTGATTGTGCCGTTTTATGATCCCATCCTATAGTCCTTTATATTATCTTCATTTTCATATATCATTTGCATTTATTTGGTCATGTTTACATACTTTAATCTCATCTTGATTTTTGAGTTTTCTGCAATAAATCTGCAGGCAGACCTGGGACATACTCTCAGGTATGCTGTTCATTAAGGATTTAAATTGCTTCTGATTGTGCTATTTTCTGGCTCTATCTTATAGTCCTTTATATTGTCTTCATTTTCATATGTCATTTGCATTCATTCTGTGGTGTTTTCATATTTTAATGGTGTCTTGATTTTCGCATTTTGTGTTAGAAATTTGTACGCAGACTCACAAGTGCACTATTCATTGAGGACATAAATTGCCTTCCAAGGTCTGTTTGTGCTGTTTTTTGGTCCTAACCTATTGTCCTTTGTATTATCTTCATTTCCATATATCATTTGCATCCATATTATTGTGTTTTCATAATTGAATGTTGCCTTGAATTTTTAGTTTTATGCTAGAATTTTGCATGTACTCCGGTGCACATAGGGCCATGCATTGCATACTATAGTTGCATTCCTACCTTGGTAAGTGATCCTCTCGCCTCCATATTCCTTGGAGTCTACTAGGTGATCTTATCCGGGACCTCTGTAAGTCTCTGTGATATGTGGATTCCTACACGAACGCCGAGCTGGTTATACATTTCCACCCCTTAGGTTTGCATTTTGCATACATGTGAGAGAGTTAACCTTAGTTCAACCCAAAGTTTGGACCCCTTCCCTTTAAGATTCTTATTTCTTGAGGGAATTATGCTTAATTCAAACCATTAAAAGGTCCATTAAAACTAATAAAAACTTTCGCATCATAATAACTTGGTTGACTTGGGTGAAATTTCTCACACTCATATTGTTTGTTGGGCTTATTCAAGCCCGTTTGTGGTGTTGTGTGCTACATTTTCCCTTCATATAGTCATTTGTGGCTAGTTTCATAGTCCGGTCCCATCGTTCTAGGTCACATTTGCATTGGTCTTTATGCATTAGTCTGTCCATCTTCGAGTCAGGCCGCGGTCATCCTTGAGCCGCTTCTTGTTAGCCGCGGTCGTTCTAGAACTGCCTTCTTCCCTCAGGTCCTGCCCTTCTCCTTAGCTGTTGCCCTTGTTTCCCTGGCTGTATTCCCTTGATTTTCCAGCATTAAGTCTCTATTTCCTCTCATGGAGCATCGTTTCAACCCCATGTACCCTCATTCTGCCCAATCCTCTTATTCCCATGTGGAATCCTCTTCCCACGCGGGCCCATCTTCCGGTGGTCCCTCTGACCCATCTGAAGAATAGGCTAATCTCATGGCCCATTTGTCATACCTTGTTCGCCAAATGGACCCAACCCAGGCCCAAAGACTCATTACAAATCATCTTAATGGGCATTCTTCTCTTAATGGGCCTTCTAATCATCTTAATGGGCCTCCCTCTCTTAATGGGCCTTATTCTCTTAATGGGCCTCCTCCTTCTGCCCATGTTGCTGCTGGCCCAATGGCTCCTCTTGTTCATGTTCCTTCCAAGCCCATGTATGCTTCCACTCCTGGATTGGGCTCTTACTCTTCTTCTCGACCCGGATCCCCTCATCTGGCCCATTATCCAACTCCTGGTCTAAATTCACAACTTCTTGCTCAAGCTGGATCGCTTTCTTCTCGATCTCTCCCAATCTCGGAGATGATTGCTCAAGCCTAGCGCCAGCTTGATGAAAATCAACGCCAAGTCGATCCCAAATCTACGAGAAGATTGGGCCCAGGTTTTCCATTATGGATTTGGCCCACGAGAAGATGAAGCCTGATGAGAAGTTCTCTACCTTTGCCGACCGCTGGCGTCGCCTGGCCGCGCAAGTCCCAGGGCATATTCTGGAGCAAGAGCAGATCAAGATGCTCCTTTCCAATGCGACGCCCGAGTATCGCTTTGTCTTAGCCTTGAATGACATTACTTTCTGGCAACAACTATATAGCCGATCTTGCTTCGTCCGTCAACAACTCCAAGATTCCCTTGACCCCAGGTCTTCTCCACCTTCTACTCCTACATACACCTCGCCGTCCTCCTATACCCCTTACGCACCTTCCACGAGTCAGCCCTACGCTTCCACATACCAACCTTCTGTGAGTCCACCCTCCATAAGTCCATACCCCTCCACATATCAGCCGTCCATCAGCCCATTACATGAACCCTCTTTGAGTCCACCTTTCGCCATTCATGGTCAGCCTTCCGCTTCCGCGTACCCACATGTGTCTCCACCTCCAGTCAAGGGAACACCACATCCCGAGCAAGTGGATGTCATCCACTACATACCTTCCCACTCCGCTCTGCATGTGCCTTCACCAAGTCCCTCCACTACCCATCATGTACCATTACCTACGCAACCTTCACTTCCGTCATTGCAACCCCCTTCTCTTTCCCATATCCCTCGGCATCCCTCTTGCCCGAAGCGGGCTCCTCTTGCTCTGTTGCCGGAGTGTTTTACCGATATTTTTAGGGCTTTGATCGCCACTCATGCATTGCAGCTCCCTCTAGTTGTGCCTTATCGATCCGCGGTCGGGAATTTGCTTCAATTCTATGAATATCATCGTTAGCAGGGGCATTTGGTTGAGGATTGCCTCGAGTTTCGGGAGCATGTTTATGACTTGGAAGATGAGGAAAGGATTGATTGGCTTTCGATTCGCAAGATTGTCTTACATCTCCGCAGCAAGCAGCAGCAGTAGCAAGCGCCGCCCAGGCAGCCGTCTCCACCACAAGACCTAGGGTACCCCCATGATCATTTAGTTAGTATTGCACCCGCTCCATCATCTACTCCCTCACCTAGGCCATCGCCTACCCCATCGTCTCCACCTATCCCATCTCCACCTACCTCATTACCTTCGCCATCTCCTACCCCATCTTCACAACCTCCACAAACCCAAGCCTCCGCTCAGTCTAGCGCTCCCCTGGCATCTGTTGACACCCGTGTTAATCCTACAAGTTGAGTTATTTCTCTTGTTCATCTTCATGATGCTCTGAATTATCTATTATTTTGGAGTCATCTTTGACCGTGTTTTGAGCCCATTTCTTGACCATTTTTTGAGCCCATCGAGCTTTGGAGGCTTTTACCTTTGATTCCCCAACTTTCGGGTCCTTTTCGAGTGGTTTTGATGGCCGAACGGACAACCGACAAAACCCTGCGCAGCTCTCCTGAATGCAGTCACCTAGGTTACCACGTTCATGAGAACGCGGTCTCCTAGGTGACCACCTTCTCAATGAACAATAACTTTTTTATTTTTTAAAATGGCAAGTGACGGTCTTCTTGGGACCGCCACCTTCAAGTAGCGGTCTCATGAAGATCGTCTTCTCAGAAATTGTCCCAGAAGCTTCCCGGACGTGATCCCATCAAATGGCGGTCATCCCATGATCGTTTTCTTCAAGTAGCGGTTCTCCCATGACCGTTTCTTCAAGTTGCGGTCGTGTGATAGGCCGTTTTCTCAGTACGGAATTCAAATCATTCCAAGCTCCGATTTCTTTGCCCGAGGACTCTTCGGAGTCCTTGTTTGAACTATTTTCGAGGAGGATATGCTCCCTGCTCGATTCTAATCATTCCAGGACTCTTATCCTCACTATTATCTCGAGGTTTTACCAATCAAAACTCCTATTTTGAGGATTTATCTCCTATTTTCAACCCTAGGGTTTCTGCACTCTATAAATAGTGGCTTGTTCGCAGTGCGCGAAGGAGGATGTTTCTTCGGTTCGGGGCGAAACCATGCTGCGACGCTGACTCATATCTTCGACCCCAACCTGCTGAGGGGAGTATTAACTTCAATTTCCATCACTCAGGGCTCATTTTCTTCCTTCCTATCTCTTGGTCTATGCTTCTACTTTCTCAATTTCATCACAATCTGCACTTTTCTACACATGCATGCACGATTTGCACTTTTGCATCTCATTTTTTCACAGTTATGCTGCGTTTTATTTCAATCTCTTTATTCATACATCATCACAATACACACACCTACGTTTTCCACCCTTCCACAGGGGTTAAAAACTTCCCCCTAGTGCGTTGTCTCTCAATCTTTCACGTTGATTTATGCATACGGGATTGGTGCTACACTTCATGTTTCTAATGGGTTTTTCCTCTTGTGTTTGAGCTTTGTTTTGCAGGAGAAGCAAGTACAACGTGAGGCCCTCTACTTCTATCTGGATGGAAGGCGAGGAGGTTGATCCCACATCCTTTCCCACACCCATTTCTCAAGTGCGATCAAGTCTTCATCCTTTTCAAAGGTACGCGGCGCCGTTGCATCCTTTTCTCAATCCCTTTGACGTTGTCATCCCTTGGTGGCGGTCACGGTACATTTTCTTATCTCTTATCACCCCTTCCCTTGGTTCATACTGCATGCATATTTGCTTAAATATTTACAAGATGCTGTCGAAATTTTTAGCAAATCGTACAACACATATAGTAAGTGATGGTGCGATCAAACCTTCATGGATGGGTTAAAAAGTGATAATCTAAATAATACTCCCTTCCTATTCAAATTGTCTGCAGTGAACGATGTGAGGAAAGGGTTGGGATTATTTTTTGGAGTAATGATTTCAAAGTTATTGATGTATTAACATTTAGTGGGTGCAGAAAAATGTTGACAGATCATTCAAGGATATATTGTAGAATAGTTGACTGGGTGGTGTCTATTGAGTTTAAATATGGAGTGGAGAGTTTCTTTCACTTTGAATTGGGGAATTGTTGACGTGCAAAATACGACGTCCGAAATATACCACAAGTGTGGGAAGACAAAGCGTCCCTAAAACACACACTGCCACGGGGTCGACCCTAACGCCCTAATAGTGAAGAAACACAAGAAGAGGGTGTAGATGGCCAGACCCCAAGAATACTTTTTCGCATGACATTAGCCTGCGTCCTGATGGGCGAATTAGAGTTGCAGGAAGCCAAGGCTTTCCCGAATGAACGCACTGCTGAAGACTCACCTCTGGAGGCTCAGCAGCGAATAATACAATGGCGGGCTCGAGACGCCTGAAGAGATTGGTTACTAACCACCATGAATTCACGTCCCGAGGGACGAATTAGACTCGGAGTCAAGGGAGTGCAAGGCACTCCTGAAGACACATTCCCCTGGATCGGGTCACAAAAGCTCGAGCAAGGAGAAGAGAAGAAGAAGAGTGGGCCATCCGGTGGCTCGTTAGGCCTCAATCGGCAGCCCCTTTCAATGCCTTGCACCGGCAGCCATTTAAGGCTGAACCGACAGCACCCTTATGCACTCCATCCGGTAGCACCGACAAAAGGGGCTGAACCGAGAGCACCTTCAAACTGGTAGTCCCGTGTTGAATCGATAGTGCCTCAAACGGTAGCCCTCTGGGGGCCTGTCCGGCAGCCTCCCTCGACAGGCTTCAACCGGCAGTGGCAGCCCATACGGTAATGCCCACTTCAACCGACAACATTTGCACTGAACCAGCATGAAAACCCGTTCAGCAGTACCCCCCCCCTCAGCCGGCAATAGCCGTTCCTCCAGCAGCAGAAGCTCATCTGGTGGGGCTCTCCATCTGGCAGCGCGCCTTCTGAACCGGCATGGGTCCTCCATCTGGCAGCTCCACAATGTGCCCGGTGGCCCGCCAGCCTCTGCTCCCCCTATAAAAAGGCCCCCAGAGCTAGAAGAAAAGGACACACACAGCAAGAAAGAAGAGACACACTGAAGAGAAGAAGAGAAGAAGAGAAGAAGAGAAGAGAGATAGAAGAAGATAAGATAAGGAATAGCGAGAGCAGATAAGAACTCCGAAGCCCCCTTGCACCTGCATCTGCAGAGTGAAGGAGAAGAAGAAGAGAGAGTAAGGGAGAAGAAAGAAGAGGGAAAACGGGAGAAGAGAGGTGAGGTCTACGGGGGAGGAGTTAATGCTCTGCCCCCTTTTTCCGGCCTTGTATTTTAGTATTTGCTCCCTATGTATCTCTTTTGTTTTCTCTTGCTTCTGCTGCCTTGTTATGAGGCCCGAATGAAATGTATTTTCTCATTTTCGTGGCTGCTATCTCTTCATGTGTTCTTTTTTTTAAGACTGTGTTTCCTTCCCCGGTGGATGAATGAAATGGATATGTGAATGGCCCTGCGTGGTTTATGTGTGTAAAATACATTTTCTTCTGCCACACTCTAAGCATGTTCACCATTTTCAACTATTCTTCTTTTCGTGTTATTTGCTGCATCATTGCCTAGCTCGGTCGATGGGAAATATAGATAGCATCTTCAAAAATATATATACATAAATAGGCCTCTCAAGGGAGGGATTTGGAGTTTACCCAATGCTATGGGTAGGATGCTGAATCCGTACCCTCGAGGCTAATCTCCCTCTAGGTTTCTCTGAAGTTCCTTTTAGATCCTCTATTAGGCTTTTCTTTGTTCCCTCAGGTTGATCCGATGGGGGGGAATGTATATAGCATTATATATATATATATACACACACACACAAATATGCCTCTCAAGGGAGATTTGGAGTTTACCCCATGCCATGGGTATGACTCTGAAGCCAAACCCTTGTGTCATGCTTCCCTCTGATTTTCTCCGAAATTCTCCATAGATTTCTGTTACGCATTCTCTTTGTCCTCTCAGACCGATCTGGCAGCTCCCCGCGATCTGAATCGATAGCCACATAAAGTTGAACTGTAAGCTCCCTTTTCTTGGCCCATCCGGTAGCTTGCCCTCAACGTGATCCGGTGGCTTTTTTCCCCCTGATCCGGTAGCCTCTCAGGGTGATCCGGCAGCCCCTTGTGTGCCTGATCCAGCAGCTTCCACATAGCTAGTCCGGTAGCCTCTACACGTGTCGTACAGTAGTCCCCCCTCCTATTCCTCTATCAATCGGTGGCATCTAGCGCCCCTTTTGTTCACCCTCGTTTCACTCATATTTTCATCCGTTCTTGCCTTCCGCTCGCAGCTCGTACAGTCCGAAGGTAATTATGGATGTTGCCGCTCTTGTGCGCATCCGCGTAATAAAGGGGTCATCTCGGGTTCCCGTGGATGAACACCCGTTTTACACCTCCCCAACACTCCGGGTCTAGGGGAGATGCTGTCGAAATTTCGTCAGATGTCCGACCAATAATTAAATAAATGGTGAAATAATCACAATTCCAAAGAAAGGACAAAAGGCAATGATAAATGGAATAAATAAATAAATAAATATAAATAATAATAATAAATGAATGAATGGTGATAATAAATTATGATAATAAAGAGAATAGGAAGATATTAAAAACAAAAATGGGAAACACATATATAGATGTATAACATAAAAAAAAATTGTATAAGATAATGAGTGGGTCGACCTACCTGTGTATTGGGTCGACGCACCCTGATGGGTTTGGTAGACCGATCTACATCATCGGTCGACCGACCTCCGGCCAGGTCGATGCACCCTGAAGGCCAGGTCGACTCAGTCTCAACCCAAGTCAACCCAATTTGAAACCCATGTTGACACACTTCAACCTGGGTCGACCCACCTTGAAACCCAGATCGACTCACCTTCAACCCAAGTCGACACATTCTTTTAACCCGGGTCGACTCACCCTCAATCCAGGTTGACCTATCTTCAACCCAAGTTGACTTACCCAAAATAAAACCCATATATGAGCAGACCCCCCAAAAAAGATGAATAAATAATAAACAAAATAATAATAAAAATAATAAAAAGGGGCTAAAGAATAATAACAAAAAAAGAAAAATAATAATAGATATAACATGAATAATAATAATAATAACCAAGGAACCGTTGGCATCTGATTCGAGGCCTCTTACCCCCTAGACCTTGTGTGAAGAGAATAAAAATGATGCCCTCACAAGCCAGGCTTGGATCTTGGGGACCGCCCCGCCATGGCCATGGCCTGACTTTGCCTTGGGCCAAAAACCCTTCGAATCTGATATGTTTGCACCGGGATTCATCCCTCTCCTTTTATTATCAAATATCAAACTTGCCGCATCCCCGGCAGACATTTTCCCAAATATCATTCATGTTTTCGCTATACTTCTGACTCGAAATGCTTTCCGAACATGGAAGATGCGATGAACAAATGAAGAGGCTTAAATGTCCCTGCGCTGCCATGGATCATTTCGCTATGTTTTCAAATTATCCATTCTTTCTTTATTATTAATGCAAATTCCAGGCTATATGGCCCTTCTTTCTAGTGACTAATCAAGGGTTTTCTCTCCTCCGGAGAGATGTAATTAACGTCGTGACCTTTATGGCATGACGGGTTCCAGTCTCAACACGCTACCCATTATCGTCTGATTAGTCAGACGGCGCGCACCGGTGACTTCAGGCCACTTCGGTCTTTGGAGCCCGCATAAACCATCACCTTGTGACTAGTACGCCTACGCATTAATAAATCAAAATAAAATAAATGAACAAAATAAATAAATAAATATAAAAAACTAATAAGCTCCCACAGGAATCCAAATGCAACAGTAGACCGCGACGGTCACATTCGATGCCTTTGTTCAAGTTCTAGAAACTTGAGATGGCGTTCACCATGGGATGTGCAACATCATTTGTACAAGAAAGGGTTCGTAGAAGGTTATATGAATTGGACGTATCATGGTGAGGATGTCTTGTCGTATGAGCCCGACAATGTTGCAGACACAAGTGGATATATGGATATGGTTGTAAATGATGTTGGTCCCAATTTTAATTTTCATGAGGAACATGCATACATGGAAGAAGCATCGAATAAGACAACCAAAAGATTTTATCAACTACTTAGTGATGCTGATGAGCCGCTATGTGATGGTTGTGAAAAGCAGACTCGGTTGTCTACGGTCTCACAGTTGCTGAACTTGAAATCTGAATTTCACATTAATGAGAATTATTTTGATCGTCTCCTCCTCTTCATTAAGAGTATGTTGCCTCGAGACAAGAAGTTGCCTGAAAATTTTTACCGTGCAAAGAAGATGGTTAATTTGCTAGGGTTTGGATATGTGAAAATAGATGCATGCCTGAATCAATGTATGTTATATTACAAAGAAGGTGTAGGTAAGAAATTATGTTCTATTTGTTATCATGACATATTCAAACCTAAGAGAGGGGACAATTCATAGTAAAAAGATGTATCTTACAAGATATTGCGATACTTCCCTCTAACGCCTAAACTCTAGTGGTTGTATATGTCCTCTAAGATAGCTCGACATATGACATGGCACACAGAACGAGTACACCGTGCTGATGATATAATCAGTCATCCCACCGATGGCGAAGCTTGGAGTTACTTCAGTCTTACTCATTCTACTTTCTCAAGGGAGCCACGTAATGTTACGCTAGGTTTATGCACAGATGGTTTTAATCCATTTGGTGGTTCAGTGGTGTCTTCCTCTTGTTGGCCAGTGCTCATGACATCATACAACTTTCCGCTGGACATGTACATGAAGCGAGAAAATCTATTCTTATCCTTAGTAATTCCTGGTCCAAAAAATTTGAGAAAAAATTTGGACATATATCTCAGACCGTTGATTGATGAACTGAAATATTTATGGAATGATGGAGTTATTACTTATGATGTATCTAGGAAGCAAAAAAATTATTATGAAGGCTGCACTGATGTGGAAATAAGTGACTTCCCTGCATATACAATGCTATTTGGTTAGATCACACATGTGAGGTTAGCATGTCCTTACTGTATCGAAGATACTAATAATTTGGATTGAAACATGGAGGGAAAGCATGCTGGTTTGATTGCCATCGGCGGTTTCTACCAAGTGATCCTCTTTTTCGAAGGTAAAAGGACTCATTCCAGAAAAATACTATTGAAATGGATGTAGCAGACTTACAACGGGTGTCTGGTTGACATATGGCGACATAGGTGCAAAATTTGTTAGATGTAGTACAACTATCTAGTAGCATACGGCAACTCCCTGCATTTGGAAAGGATCACAACTAGAACAAGAAAAGCATCTTTTGAGAATTTCCTTACTAGTCAACTCTTCTTGTACGACACAATCTGGATGTCATGCATATCGAGAAGAATATTTTTGATAATGTATTCAACACGATCATGGACATAAAAGGCAAAACAAAGGACAACGCCAAAGCGCATATAGACTTAAAGATGCTTTATAAACGTCAAGAACTGGAACTGCAGAATATACATGGAAAAGTTGTACAGCCTAAAACAACTTACGTGCTTACGGATACACAGATTAAGGAAGTGTGCCAATAGTTGAAATTGTTTAGATTTCCAGATGGATATGTGTCTAACATAGCCCGTTGTGTGAATGTTAATGAGGGGAAAATATATGAACTGAAAAGTCATGGCTGTCATGTGTTCATGGAGAGGCTAGTGCCTATTGCATTCCGTGACTTGTTGGCAAAGCCTGTATGTGGAGCACTGACCGAGTTGAGTCAGTTTTTCAAGATGTGCATCAGAACTCAGATTTCGGGATGTACAAACTATCGAAGAGAATGCGATCACGACCATTTGTAAGTGTAACATCCCAATCTGTCCTAAACTTAAAAAAATAATTAAATATTTTATATTTAGAGCCCATACAAATTTTAAGTTCTCTTAATCAAAGCTCAGTATCTTGAACGGTATAGTGAATATGAGTTTAACAAACTTTATTAAGTAAATTAAATAGATATCTCACTTTAATATTGTGTAACTTTTCATAGAAATATCAGAATAGGGTCAATATTAGACCCATTGGAAAGAGAATTCAAAGATCTGTAAGTTTTATGTTGAACATATTTCTAAATTTTGACATTTGATAAGTCAAATATACAATAGAATGAATTGATATCTTGAGAACTTGTCATTGCCAACTTTTAAAGAGTTTTTGTGAAAATTTCCTCATCCCCCCCTTCCAACCACATCCGATGGATACAAAAAAAATCTACACATTATCCCCCCCACGTGATCATCTCCCTCCTCCTTATCCCTCCCTTGACCTTATCCCTTCTTCCCTTCTTATCTCTTTCTTCTTCTCATCCTCACCTCCCCCTCCCCTATAAATACTCCACCTTCCTCCCCCCCCCCCCACCCATCGTAACACACCGCCTCCCTCCTCTCATCTTTTCTCTCCTCCTCTCCCTCTCATATGTTCTCACTCTCCTCCCCCTCCCAACTCTTTTTTTTCTTTTCTTACCTCTCTGTCACACGTCCTCTCAACTCCCCCTCTCTCTCATTTTTTTCTTTTTTTCTTCTCATCTCAGCCCTCTCTTCTCTCCCATCTCTCTCTCTCTCCCTCTCTCTCACACGTTCTCTCACCCCTCTTTTTCTCATTTTTTTTCTTTTCTTTATTCTTTCATCTCTCTCTCTCTCAACTCCCTCTCTCTCTAATCTTTCTCTCTCTCTCATCGCTCTTCCCACTCTCTCATTCTCTTAAAAATAAACAAAGAAGAGAATACATAGTCCGAATAAGATAAATACTTGACAGAAA
Source organism: Amorphophallus konjac (assembly GCA_022559845.1). NCBI lineage: Eukaryota > Viridiplantae > Streptophyta > Magnoliopsida > Alismatales > Araceae > Amorphophallus > Amorphophallus konjac. The sequence goes on along the minus strand of CM040117.1, from coordinate 188,906,468 downwards.
TTTAGACGGAGAATTTGGAAGTTTATTTGAAGCATTTCGTCGTTCTTTATATAAAAAACTCTCCTTACGGGTAAGTTCGGGTTGTTTAAATTTTATTATTTGGGTAAGATATAATATGATAAAAATTATTTTTGGGACAAAAAAAATTATCTATTCCTACGTAAGAATTATTACGAAAGCTCGGACGAGGTATTAAATTTAATTAGAGAAGCCCACCCTAAAAGTACGCACATGATAAATCGACTGCATGTTATTTGATATTTATATTTCTTTAATTTGACTTTATTTAAGATGTAATTATTTCTACTTAAATCAGTGATTTATTTAATATATTTGACCTAATAATTTATGCTTAAAATCTGTTATTTATTTAGTGACTATTACGTTAATTTTATTTTAATAATTAGAAGTGTAATTTTATATAGTTAAATAATGGTGATTTATTTAGTTAATAAATTTGGCCCACTGTCCTATGATTTAAAAATTATTTTATGATATTAAAATATGACTCGATGATAATCAATTATTTTAGTAATTTTAATAGTAAGTTTTACGTATTGAAGATGACTATGTAATAAAAAAAATATAGATAATAATAATTAAGTATATGGACTGTGTCACTTTAAGGAGGTGTGGGGCGACAAATCGTAGTTAGCGTCCGCTACGAGATTAGGCCCATTTCCGAGGACAAACAGGCTTCTGAAAAATCCGGAACCCAGAATAAGAAAATTATCTGGGGATTGATGGAGTATTAACTCACGATCCTGCGTGGTTGATCAAGGCCGATATGCTCCAGCGTCTAGATCATTTGTCTTTAAGTCGACGTATGGATGCCTAGGTATGTGTTTGCTACTGCTTATAGTGACATGATACGTGTCCAATATGTACTTACCCAATATGAGATAATTAACTAATGCATTAGGTGATTCTGTAAATTGGCATGGCCTAATATGAAGTTCATATTTGATATATGACTCTGTTATAATCTGAAAATAAGTTCATTTGTATAAGCTCTGATTTAGTTAAAATATGTACTATGTCATTTATAAGTCAGATAAGATTTGTTATATGTAGTTTCTTATAAATACGAAAAACTATTCTGTTCTATTATATTTTCTTCGCATTCAAAACATATGTACAATCCAATGAAATTGTGATTAGCTTTATATATATCATGAATTTGCACACGTTATTATATGATAAACATGTGATTGGTTTTAATGTCTACCGAGTCTTTGAACTCATTTCTGTTGCCCAACCATTTCAGTAAACTGACAAGCGTGCACTATTACTCCGACAGGCAATAGGTCGGAGGGTGATCCCCGGCATAATTTGGATTTCCGCTACATATAATAAGTAGATTTAGTTTTATTTGGTATAATGAATGTAAATATGACTTTTCAGTAGAGATATGTAGTACTCTATATACGATGTAAATTATGAGTGTTTATCTTATGGAAATGGTATTGTTATGTTTTTGGAATATGTGATAGTTTAGCCTTTAGCACCTTACGAATATCTCAACCCACAATCGTCCGTCTATCTGTTGCGATGTCCCCGAACACGATACGAGATCGTGGAAAGGGGGTGCCACAGGTGTTGGTATCCGAGCAAAGTTGTGAGACTTGGAATTATTTGCAGCCATCAGATTTATACACCATACCACAAGATCTTAAGAGTTTATTTTATAATTTGATGTCAAACCTAGAATCATACTAATTCGGGTTAATTCTCCCTCACAGGAAATGGCACGGAGTGATAGGGTTGAGGTTAATACTTCTCCTAAGGAGTCTGTGCCCTCAAATGGAACATCACAATGAGTGGTCGGAGAAGCAATACATGGCGAGCTTACTCCCGGTGGGCATGGTGTGCTGTCTACTCAGGGTGTGTCAGACTTAGGAGAGTTCACACAAGCTTTTCAAGGGTTAGTGTAGACTATGCAGTTATAGGCCCAAACTCAGGTGATGATGCAAGCCCAATTACAAACCCGTATGTAAAAACAACCACGTAGGGCAGCAGGTGCTACCTTGATGAAGAAATTCAAAATTATGAGTCCTTCTTTTAAGGGGGAGAGTCAATCAGAGATTGTGGAAAATTGGGTAAGGGAAGTTGAAAAGATTTTCACAGCCATTAGATGTGCAGAGCAGGATAAGGTGATATTAGCTACATTTATGCTCAAGGACCGTGCAGATGAGTGGTGGAGGTCTACACTTAGAACCACTATCAGAGATAGATAGATTGAGATTGGCTGGAACGAATTTCTTGATGTCTTCCATGCAAAATTTCTCCCTCAGCATGTGAAGGACAAGAAAGAAGTAGAAATTTTAAATCTGACTCAAGGAGATATGTCAGTTGCCTACTATGAAGCAAAATTTACTGAATTGGAAAAGTATGCCCCCCATATTTGTTCAGATGAGCTTAGAAGAATGAAGAAATTTGCTAGAGGTTTGAAGAGCAATATTAGAAGTAGAGTTGCAATTTTTGATCATCAGACTATGGCAGTAGCTTTGAGGATAGCTTTTGTTGTGGAAGCTGAATATGAGGAATTCTTACAAGAAAGACAAAGAGATAATGCTAAAAGGGGCAATCTTGGTTCAGCCGTGAGGAAAGATAAGAAGATGAAGATGGCATTTCTGGATAGAGTTCAGCCAATTAAAAGAGATAATATGCCAGTTTCTCAGCGAATGCAACATAGAGGCAACGAATGTTGGCGGGCTGCTGGTAAGTGTTTTTCATGTGGACAGATAGGACATACGATAAGAGATTGTCCTAAAAGACCAAGGCAAGAGCAGCAACCACAACAGCAGCGGAGAGTTCAAGCCAGAGTTTATGCTCTAACAAAGGAAGATACCAGAGATGCCAATGTAGTAGCTGAAGGTATTATTCTTATCGATGATATACATGCTAGAGTTTTATTAGATCTGGGTGCTACACATTCATTTATTTCTCTGAGGTTTGCTGAATTAATGAAAGATAAACAAATTGTGAAAACTGATGAGATGTCCATTAACACACCAACTGGGGAGATAGCTAGAACCACTTATGTTATTCCTAGCATTGATGTAATGCCCCGGGTTTTTTAGATTATTGTCTGGATTTGGATCCGTGGATTTCAGATCGTTTTCGTGGGTCGCGGATTGAGTTTTGCGGTTCACACATGTTTTTACCTATCGGACCTTTGGAACCCCGTGTAGGGTGAACCGTTGCGTTCTCTGACTCCGGGACGTTATCACTGCGTTGTGCATTTTTCGAGGATCGTGGAGAATATTTTTCTCTATTTTTGGTATTTTTTAAAATTTTTGAATTTTCTATATGTTTAACCCCCTTCTCTCTCTCCTCTCATTTCTCACTCTCTCTCCCTCTCTCTTCTCTCACGCTCTCTCTTCTCATCCTCTCTTCTCCGGTAGTCAACGGAGCGAGGGGGGCGAGGTGCGGGGCTACGCGGGCGAGGAGGACGGCGAGGATGGGTCGAGGATCGAATGACGGAGGCGCGGTGAAGCCCGGCCGCGAGTTCAGGGTGCCGCATCGTTCGTGCGGCGTTTTCTTCACGGATCGGTGTCCACAGGGTATCAAGTCTTCGGTGGAGGTAGGGGGACGGATCCTTAACCCTTGTGCTTCCATTCCCGTGGTTTTGGTAGGTCGTGGTGAGCCGAGGGGGCTTATTCTTGCATTTTGGGGAAAATACATATTTTTGAGGTGTTAACCGGATCTAGAGTTTTAATCACATTTTTGGGATATAAATGGGTCCTCTCGATGCTAGAGAGGTTGGGGACTAGTTTCCCCTTATTTTTCCCTTCACATGGGTGTGAATGGGGCGTGGAATGGATTTTTCCCGTGATTCCCACCATTTTCGGTTTGGGTCAAGAACGCGCTCGATGCAGAGGTCGCATTCTTGTGGGAAGGTGACGTATCGCGATGCCGCGTTCATCGAGGGAGATGAACAGTAGGGTGATTAGGGTCGCGCCCCATTGACCAAGTGCGATCAGGTCACGCTCGCCATGTCGATCGCATTCATCGGGCAACGTGCCTGGAGAGGTTGCCGCAACAATGGATCAACGCGCTCAGGAGACCAGGCATGTCAACGGTCATCGCCGTGTCGCGCCTGGGGTATCAGGTGCGTTAATCATGGATCGCGATAGTTGTTCCCGTCACGTTCGTTGAGAATGCGCTCGAGTCTTACACCACGTTCATTAACGCGCCCTGAGTAGTGTGCGCGTTAATGAAGGCGACCTGTTTTGTAGGCCAGAGCAGGGGAGAGCCGCCGGGCATGTTTCCCTTGGCCCGTGTGAGTCCCAAACACCCTTGGGTTCTGTGACTATGTTTTTGGATGTCCGAAGGTACCGTCTTACCTCGATTAGCATGCCCGTGGGCTTTGAGAGTCCGGGTGACCCTGTATGTGTTCCGGACTTCTGTGTATTCGCTAGATCCAGTGGCCGTGAGTCGACATGAGTGTGGAGGGCTGCTCACGCACATCATGGGCTTTCTGAAAAGTGTTTTCCGTGTGGGCCGTGAGTTAGGCCCTTGGACTATGAGTCCAGTCACCCAGCCTAGAGCTAGAGGTATCTTGAGTTCCTCCTTCGAGGGAATGGTCTCGACGGTTGTGAACTACCTCGTGAGTCATCGTGCCAAAGTTTTAAACTTAGGGATTCGGCTAGATTAACGGCGTTGTGCCATTGTGTACGACAGTCTTGACCCCGAGTCTTGTGACTCAAGGAGCGTCGGATTTAGTAGGTCTAGTGGGCTGTCCAGAGTTTGGTGGCGTCGTGCCACCTATTACTCTGTGTTACTCACAATGGGTGTGTGAGTGGCTTTCCATGTTCATGTCTAGTGACCTCCCACTGGTCGTAGCCTTCTTACGGCACGCGTGTGCTGACCCACCCGGGAGTGGTGGAGCGGCTTACCCGAGAGAGACGGTTTTTAGGTTGGTTACCCTAGGGCCCCCACGCGCAACCTGAGTCCGGGCTTCGGGGGAAGAACCAGCTAGAGGATCTGACCTAGGACGCATGGTCTATTTGTGCACACTTAGTTGGGCGCTGCCGGACCCACGCTGACAAGCGTTACCCCAGCTATTCCTTATTTGTGGTATTGGTTACTGTGTGTGTCTCAGCCTCCGCCTGGGGCGTGGTAGCGAGATACCTGAGGCTATGGACTAAGTCGTCAGTGGACGCATCTGGTCTTGCTTCTGGTGGGCAGTGTTCCCGTCACGTGACGTGAGTTTCTCGTGAGTCGAGTTCTACTTCGCGTCTGCAAGATGTGGTTTTGCATGGAGTTTCGGGTGTTTTCCCGATGCTGAGGTCTAGGGGTTCCGGTGAGCGTCACCGAGGGCTTTCCCCTAGATAGCGTTGAGTTCCTGACAGCGTGGTCATTTTCCTAGTAACATGACTAGGGTGGTGTGTTGTCTGGTGGTCCCCCGACTGTGAGATCGGGGTGCGTGTCTTCCGGTACAGTAGGAGTAGCTGTAGAGCCAAGGTTTTACCGGCTACCATGTTTACTGTTCCTGTTGTTATTGTTGTTCTTGCTGTTGTTACTTTCCACTGCCACCGTTGTTTACGGTTGGGGTTTCGTGGGACCCCTACTGAGCCAGTGACATGAGGCTCACCCCTGGTTTTCAGGTGCGGCGGTTCTTCCTTGAGGTTCGAGGGTGCTACGCGGAGGTTCTTAATTGCCAGCTCGTCGGGCCGAGTGTTCACTTGGCATTTGGTACGTTCTTCTGCCTTAAACTATACTTTCTGTTGGACTGGACTCTGTTGTAATTGTTTATTTATTTCTGTTATTATATCTATTGTCCTACTCTATTTCTTATTTTTGTGTACACCACACCTATCCTTTCAGCCCTTCCGAGCCCTTTGGCTCGTGGGCGGCGGTCCAGGGTTCGAATGGTATCAAGTTATCCCCGGTATCCAGATCTTGGGTCGCCACAGTTGGTATCTGAGCTATGGTTATGGTGTGTACATAGGAATTCAAGATATTGCAGTGATCAGAGTCCGTAAGGTCCAGTACATTTGGCAGCTGGCATAGGGTTTCATGCCTATTTTTTGCTTGGTTTCTCGCACAAGAGCCTGTGTGCGCGGTGTTGGCAGTGTGAAGGTGGTTGTCATTTTTCGTCGGAGTGCCGGCGTGGGGTCTGAGGATCGAGGTCGAGAGCTTTCTCCCTTTGATGGTCGCCCCGGTGGTGCTGCGTTGGGTAGAGGTTGCCGGTAGATGTCTTGCTGCGGTGCGGCGTTCGAGGAATCTATAGCGAGGTTAGGCGGCTGGTGCGGATTGTTCGTGGTTATGCGGCCCTGAGTATGCTCCGAGGGAGCTATTATTGGGTTGGCCACCCTAGCTCGAGGTTTATCCAGCCCCTGTGGCATTGAGATTGTGATTTAAGGTGGCAGAGCGGGTGCTCTGGTCGGGAGATGTGCTCGGATAAGCGGAGGATCTTCTTGGTGAGCTGCTGACTATTGAGCTCGATGTTCTTGTCATGCTCTGTGGCGTCAGAAGTGACGTGTTGGTACTTATTATTTTTATGGATTTTGAGGCAGGATTGGGTGGAGATGTCCCAGTAAGTTCTTTCTCCTGCGCTTTTACGTGTGAATGGGATTTGTTCGCCTTTGGTTTGGTTCGAGATGTGAAGGTTCCGCAGCGAGTTCGGGACTCGATGATGAGCGTTGGCGGTTGCTGATTGTGGCTCATGTTGTAGCTCGAGGCGTGATGTGTCGCAGTTCGAGGAATTGCAGCGGTGGTGCATCGAGAGATGTTGTGATCGTGGTCCGACAAGACACTGGGCGAGTGTTGTCGGAGATGCTCGCCTGATGGAAGTGATGGTTTTCCAGTGCTGGAAGGTGCTATTCCCAGCGTGTGCAAGGTTCGAGGTCAGGTCGAGCGTGGAGACCTTCCGTTGGTCAGAGGTGTATTAAGTTTCTCCTTTGGTTGGAGAGAATCGTGTTTGGCTAAGGTTCGTCGTCTTGCATCATGTGCTCGGATTGGTTGGCCACGGTGTGCCATGAAGTCCGTGCAAGACGCGTCCCGTGTGTTGGTGAGGTGGTTGCTAGTGAGAAGCGTTGCCTGTTCCTTGATGTGTAAGGGTGTTGGCATTATTCCGGAAGGATGAGTACTGGCTGGGCGGTGTTTGTAAGAATTTTCCGTTGGTGTTGTGATTTCCGATGTGTTGAGAATCGGAGCCTACTGAGTTGCAGAGGATTGTTGGGATGGTGGATCCCGAGTTGTCGTTGTGGTGGCTCTGCGTGTGAATCAGAGTGCAAGGAACGTAGCGTTGGTTACTACAGGCAGATCTCTGAGGATGTGTTGAGCGTCGGAGGATTAGTTCCTCGGTATGAGATTGTCTCGGGTTACGTGAGATGTGTTGTTGCCGTGTCATTACTTAAGACATTGTGGTTGTGGCACTAGCTGGATGGAGAGTTGGGGAAATATGTTGGCAAGTGTGCTTCATGAGTAGCCTGTTCGTGTGTTGGAAGTTGTGTTCTCAGTTAAGATCATGTTTTGGAGAAGTGATCTCTGAGAGATTATGGGTCCCAGTTGGTAGCTGCGAGCGACTGGTAAGGCTAGCCACATGGTCGACCATGGTGAGATGCATATTGTCTAGGGACCCGCATGCATTGGTCGTGGCGTCGTCGACCAGGATGTTGTGGTGGCAGGTGGCACTTTCCTGTTTTGGAGTTGTGCGCCGTGAATTGCTCAGGTTGTGTCCTACAGCTCTGTGATAAGAGCAGAATTGGGATTGGCAGGCTTCCATTTGGAGTAATTGAGATGGGATAGGATTTGATGAGACAGGACGGTGGTCAATGCCTGTGCGTGGAGGTCCTTGATGAGACATTGGCGTCGGAATGGTGATCCTTGGTCTGGTGACTGCTGATTAGTCTTTCACAGATAGAAGATGTTACTGGTGGTTGTGGTTTGAGAATCGCGAGAACCATGTGCATGTGAGGCCTTTGGTGACCATTTCCATGATGTGCTTTCCGGATGGGATCTGGGCTTTATCAAAGTTTGAGTTCTGGCAAAGTTGGTCCTGTGCTGTTGTGGCATTCGGCTTGCCAGGTGTAAAGTGGTCCTTGGCGTGGAGCCGACGGATTTGTAGCGGTCAGCAGGATCGTGAGGCTGACGTTTGGTTGGTCCGCCGCGCGTGGCTGGATCGGTGGCTATATCTCGTAACGAGGACCGTGTCTCCTCGGTGAGGGAGATTGTGGCAGCAGTGCCATAAGTGGGTTTTGTTGTGACTGAGGTGATGTTAGACTTGCGCTTTTATGTCATGCCTGCTCTGATGATCGATGTGTGTGGTGTGCAGAGCGAGGTGTTGTTCGTGATTATGGTCTGACGATGTCCCTTAGATTTGGTGCGTTTGTGAGAATCAAGGTTTTTCTGTGCTGGGGCTCTGACAACGTTGTCACTTGGTTAAGGTGTTCTCCCCCTGTGACTTGGTGCTTGTCCTGAATTTTGAAGACGAAATTTCTTTAAGGGTAGAGGGCGGTAACGCCCCGGGTTTTTTGGATTATTTTCCAGATCTAGATCCGTGGGTTTCGGATTGTTTTCATGGGTCCCGGATTGAGTTTTGCGGTTCACGCGTGTTTTTGCCTGTCGGACCTTCGGAACCCCGTGTAGGGTGAACCGTTACGTTCTTCGACTCCGGGACATTACCACTGTGTTGTGCGTTTTCCGAGGATCATGGGGAATATTTTTCTCTATTTTTGGTATTTTTTAAAATTTCTGGATTTTCTATATGTTTAACCCCCTTCTCTCTCTCCTCTCATTTCTCACTCTCTCTCCCTCTCTCTTCTGTCACGCTCTCTCTTCTCACCCTCTCTTCTCCGGCGGCCGACGGAGCGAGGCGGGGGCGATGCGGGCGAGGAGGACGGCAAGGATGGGTCGAGGATCGAGGGACGGAGGGGCAGTGAAGCTCGGCCATGAGTTCGGGGTGCCGCGGCGTTCGTGCAGCGTTTTCTTCGCGGATCGACGTCCACAGGGCGTCAAGTCTTCGATGGAGGTAGGGGGACGGATCCTTAACCCTTGTGCTTCCATTCCCGTGGTTTTGGTAGGCCGTGGTGAGCCGAGGGGGCTTATTCTTGCGTTTTGGGGAAAATGCATATTTTTGGGGTGTTAGTCGGATCTAGAGTTTTGATTGAGTTTTTGGGGTATAAATGGGTCCTCTCAGTGCTAGAGAGGTTGGGGACTAGTTTCCCCTTGTTTTCCCCCTCACATAGGTGTGAATGGGGTGTAGAATAGATTTTTCCTGTGATTTCCGTCGTTTTTGGTTCCGGTCGAGAACGCGCTTGACGCAGAGGTCACGTTCTTGTAAGAAGGCGAAGTATCGTGATGCCACCTTCATTGAGGGAGATGAACAGTAGGGCAGTTAGGGTCGCGCCCCATTGACCAGGCGGGATTAGGTCGCGCTCGCCATGTCGGTCACGTTCATCGGGCAACACGCCCGGAGTGTTTGCCGCATCAATGGATCAACGCACTCAGGAGGCCAGGCGCGTCAACGGTCATCGCCGTGTCACGCCTGAGGTATCAGGTGCGTTAATCATGGATCGCGATAGTTGTTCCCGCCGCGTTTGTTGAGAACGCGCTCGAGTCTTGCGCCACGTTCATTAACGCGCCCTGAGTAGTGTGCGCGTTAATGAAGGAGACCTATTTTGTGGGCCAGAGCAGGGGAGAGCCACCTGGCGCGGTTCCCTTGGCCTGTGTGAGTCCCAGACACCCTTGGGTTCCGTGACCATGTTTTTGGGTGTCTGGAGGTAACGTGTTACCTCGATTAGCATGCCCGTGGGCTTTGAGGGTTCAGATGACCCTATGTGTATTCCAGACTTCCATGTATTCACTAGATCGAGTCGCCGTGAGTCGACATGAGTGCGGATGGCTGCTAATGCACTCCATGGGCTTTCTGGAAAGTGTTTTCTGTGTGGGCCGTGAGTTAGGCCCTTAGACTTTGAGTCCAGTCACCCAACCTAGGGCTGGAGGTATCTTGAGTTCCCCCTTCGAGGGAATGGCCTCGGCGGTTGTGAACTGCCTCATGAGTCATCGTGCCGAAGTTTTAGACCTAGGTATTCAACCAGATTAACAGCGCTGTGCCGTTGTGTACGACGGTCTCGACCCCGAGTCTTGTGACTCAAGGATCGTCAGATTTAGTAGGTCTAGTGGGCTGTCCAGAGTCTGGTGGCATCGTGCCACCTGTTACTCCGTGTTACTCGTGATGGGTGTGTGAGTGGCTTTCCGTGTTCACATCTAGTGACCTCCCACTCGTTGTAGCCTTCTTACGGCACGCGTGTGCTGACCCACCCGGGAGTGGTGTAGCGGCTTACCCAAGAGAGATGGTTTTTAGGCTGGTTACCGTAGGGCTCCTACGCATAGCCTGAGTCCGGGCTTTGGGGGAAGAACCAGCTAGAGGATCTGACCTAGGACGCATGGTCTGTGTGTGCACACTTAGTTGGGGGCTGTCGGACCCGCACTGACAAGCGCGACCCCAGCTATTCCTTGTTCGTGGTACTGGTTACTGTGTGTGTCTCATTCTCCACCTAGGGCGTGGTAGCGAGACACCTGAGGCTGTGGACTAAGTCGTCAGTGGACGCATCCGTCCTTGCGTCTAGTGGGCAGTGCTTCCGTCACGTAACGTGAGTTTCTCGTGAGTCGAGTTTTGCTTCACGTCTGCGAGACGTGGTTTTACGTGGAGTTCCAGGTGTTTTCCTAATGCCAAGATCTAGGGGATCCGGTGAACATCACCGAGGGCTTTCCCCTAAACAGCGTTGAGTTCCCGACAACGTGGTCATTTTCTTAGTAGCGTGACTAGGGTGGTGTGTTGTCTGGTGGTCCCCCGACTGTGAGATCGGGGTGCGTGCCTTCCGGTACTGTAGGAGTAGCTATAGAGCCGAGGTTTTACCGGCCACCGTGTTTAATGTTCTTGCTATTACTATTGTTCTTGTTGTTGTTGCTTTCCGTTGCCACCGTTGTTTATGGTTGGGGTTCCACAGGACCCCTACTAAGCCAGTGACAGGAGGCTCACCCCTAGTTTTCAAGTGCGGCGGTTCTTCCTCGAAGTTCGAGGGTGCTGCGCAAAGGTTCTTAGTTGCCAGCTCGTCGGGCCGAGTGTTCACTTGGCGTTAGGTACGTTCTTCTGCCTTAAACTGTACTTTCTGTCAGACTAGACTCTATTGTAGTTGTTTATTTATTTATGTTATTATATCTGTTGTCCTGCTTTATTTCTTATTTTTATGTACCCCACACCTATCCTTTTAGCCCTTCCGAGCCCTCCGGCTCGTGGGCGGTGGTCCAGGGTTCGAATGGTATCGGGTTATCCCCGGTATCCGGATCTTGGGTCGCCACAATTGATATGGTGATTCAGGGGAGGATTATGCCAGCATGCGTGTATTTGCTAGAAATGATTGATTTTGATGTCATCTTGGGAATGGATTGGTAAGATAGAAAGCTTACCCTTCTAGATTTTAATGGAAAGAAAGTGATTTTTCATAAACCTGGGAAGCAGATATTTCACTATCAATGTCCAAGGCACTGTTCTAGTAGAACACTAGTTTCTGCCCTTAAGGCTTTGAAATGGCTCAGAAGTGGGTGTCAAGGTTATCTAGCTAGTGTAGTGGCCATTCCTTCTAATGAAAATAAGAAAACCACCTCAGATATTGATGTTGTCAGAGACTTTCCTGATGTATTCTATGATGAACTTCTGGGTTTGCCACCACACCGAGAGGTGGAGTTCACTATTGAACTCTCACCGGGTACTTTACCCATTTCCATTGCTCCCTACTGAATGGCACCAGCTAAATTGGCAGAATTGAAGAAATAATTGCAGGAACTGCTAGATAAGGGGTTTATTCGACCAAGTGTATCCCCTTGGGGTGCACCTGTTCTGTTTGATAGAAATAAAGATGGGTCACTTTGATTATGCATTGACGATAGGTAGTCGAATCAAGTGACCATTAAGAATAAGTACCCTTTGCCAAGAATTGATGATTTATTTGATCAGCTACGAGCTGCCACAGTGTATTCAAAGATTGATCTCAGATCTGGATACCACGAATTAAGGATAAGGGAAGAAGATATCTCAAAAACTGCTTTCAGAATATGGTATGGGCATTATGAATGTCTGATTATGCCATTTGGGTTGACTAATACACCAGCAGCATTTATGGATTTGATGAACAGAGTTTTTCAACCATATTTGGATACATTTGTAGTAGTGTTTATTGATGATGTGTTGATCTCTTCTCATACTATTGAAACTCATCAAGAACATTTGAGAATTGTGCTGGAAACTTTAAGGAAACATCAACTCTATGCGAAATTCAGTGAATGCGAATTTTGGTTAGACCAGGTTCAATTTGTAGGGCATATCATTTCTGGAGATGGAGTGTCTGTTGATCCAGCTAAGGTTGACGCAGTTTTACATTGGGAAAAGTCAAAGAATGCCAGTGAGATTAGGAGCTTTTTGGGTCTTACATGTTATTATCGTAGGTTTATTGAAGGTTTTTCTTCGATTGTAGCTCCTATGACCAAGTTGACTAGGAAATGAGTTTCTTTTGAATGGTCAGATGAATGTGAAATGAGTTTTCAAGAATTAAAAACAAGATTAACTATAGCCCCAGTACTTACTTTACCTTGTGAGTCTGGAGGATTTGTGGTATATACAGATGCCTATAGAAAAGGACTAGGATGTGTCCTGATGCAGAATGGCAAAGTAGTAGCATATGCATCCAGACAATTATAGACCCATGAGATAAATTATCCAACACATGATTTGGAGTTGACGGTGGTGGTACATGCTCTGAAAATTTGGCACCATTATTTGTATGGTGAGCAGTTTGAAGTATTTGCAGACCATCAGAGTCTAAAATATATTTTCTCTGAGAAAGAATTAAATTTAAGGCAGAGAAGGTGGATTGAATTTTTGAAGGATTATAATTTCACATTGCATGTGGTAGCAAATGCACTTAGCAGAAAGAGGCTAATGGCAATCCAGTTATGTCAAATTTGGAAAATGACATCTGATGTAGTGGAGTATTCTTCTATATGTAAAGGGAAAAACTTATTTTTGGCCCAACTAACTATTCGGTCTATAAAGGTTGAACGAATTGTGCAAGTACAACTAAATGATCAACAGTTACAAGGATTGATTGGCACACTGTGATTTACTCAAAGTGAAGATGGAGCAATTAGATTTCAGAGAAGATTATGTGTACCTTGGAATGAGGAAATAAAGAAAAATCTATTAATGGAGGCACATCAATCACAATATTCCATTCACCCAGACAGTACAAAAATGTATAGAAACATGAAGAGATATTTTTGGTGGATTGGCATGAAAAAAAATATAGCAGAATTTGTCGGCAAGTGTCTTACTTGTCAACAAGTAAAGGCAGAGCATCAAAGGCCAGCGGGACCACTACAGTTGATGGAAATTCCACAGTGGAAATGGGAGCATATCACTGTGGATTTTGTAATGAAATTACCAATGACTAGGAGAAAACATGATTCTATTTAGGTAATTGTTGACAGGCTTACTAAGTCAGCCCATTTTCTAGCAATCACAATGACACAATTGTTGACACCCAAACCAATGAGTTGGGTCGTCTCTTTACTTTATTTTATGATGTCCCGGGTTATTTGCCGATTGTTGGGTCATTCTTGGGTCATCTTTGGGCTTATTTTATGGGTTGCTCTCCCTGGTTGGGCCTAGTTCATTCTATTTTCTCGTCATTTGAGCTTATTGGGCCTAGATAAGGGCTAATAAGGATTTTGTTGTGGATTTTACTCGAAGATTTATCTGCCTTAATCTCTTTTGCCACGTCTCTTAGCCTTGCGGTCTATCGCACGACCATTTGGTGATGTTGGCGGTCCTTTGCTAGACCGCTAGGAGGCAGAGAGTCCCATTAGGTTTCTTTGGTCTTATCTTTTGGTGGACGACTGAGCCTTGTGGTCTATCGGTCGACCATTTTTCCGAGCCTTGCGGTCTATCACAAGACCGTTAGGGGAGACAGAGAGTCCTACTCTGTCTGATCTTCCTCTCTTCGGCCGTGGTCGAACTAGAGTCCTTGATTTGATGATTTCTCTCTAAGTGTTGATTCTCAGAAGCTTTTGTTTGTTTTTATGGACTCTTGGGAGTATTATCTTTGAGATTTATCTAGGTTCAGCCCTATTTTCTTGTCATTATCCCTCCAACTCGACCCAAGGATTTGGGGGTCTATAAATAGAACCCTTGACTTCATGGCTTGAGAAGGAGATTTTTGGAGCTTACGTCGAAGTGTTGCCGCATCCTGGAGCAAGTACCAACTAGGGGGAGCTTGTGTCTGCATCCTAGGGTCATCTGGTTCAGGGAGTAGCCGGTTCTTAAGTTGTTTTTGTGTCTTTTTCTTCTCTTAGTCTTTGTTCTTCTTTGCATCATCATAGGATATTCCTCTCTTCTTCTTCAACATTCTTCTGTACTCACATCACGTTTTTAAACATCCTCCTACTATTTTCACGCCCCACAGAGGTTAAAAAAACCAACAACCCCCCCAGGTATTCACCCTTCCTTTTATGCATACTAGTTTCATTGCATCATAGATACTACATTTTTTCAGGGCTAATTGGGTTGTTTCTTCTTGTGTCTACACTCTTTTGCAGGTCTACAGAGCTCATTATACGAGGCCCAACTTTTCTGGCCGGCCAGGAGGGGTGGAGATTCAAGTTCCACGTCATACTTTTCTGGGTGCACTTAGCGGCCGTCGCCAGACCTTTTGCCTTGCCTTTCGGTCTATCGTCCGACCGTTTTCCTTTGCCTTCCAGTCGTTTCAGGACCATTTTCACGTCTGTACCTGGTTTTCTCTCCCACGGGCGAGTGTGCTTCACTCGATTTCTTTCCAAGGTACGTGGTGTAGTTTTGCTGCATTGCTTGCTTTGGTGGCAATCACATCTTTCTTATTTGGGTATTGATCATCATATTTTTCCATCTCTTCTTATTTTCTTTGTTCTTTTAGTCACTCCATACTCACAGCGTATGTTTACTTTCCATCTTTGCTCCACGCCCACGGCGTGTGTTTAGTTTGTCCTATTGCTTTTATTTGCACTGTAGAGATGACATACCTACATGCTCCATGCTTGATGTTATTGCTTGTTTGAGTTAGCACATATCACACATCATACCTCCATATCTCACACACATCATCACACCACTATCACACATGAAATATCTACAACCTTGATTTTTTGTCGATCATAGTGGGACAGCTAGTGCCAATCGTATTGAGTGATTGTTAGACCTACTCTTCTTTGTTTTTCCCAATTGCCCTTGTGTTTTCCTCGGTTTTTCCATTTTATTCCCTGTTGTTTCTGCTCTCTGGTTCCCTGGCGGTCTCCTCCAAGCCGTTTTCGGCTTAAAAGTAGTCTAGTGGTAGACCGTCTTATCTCTTTAGCGGTCCTTAGGTGATCGTTTCTCTAGTCACAGGTACGCATCCCGAGGATTACTGTTATTTCTACATTTTTGCTGATATCTATTGTTCCTAGGTGCTATCTGATCTCCTCCCTTGTTGTGGCATATATTTATATCATTGTTTGCATATTGTTTGTTAGTCTCTAGGGTAGAAATTGCATGCATTCTAGTGCACATAGGATCATTCATCTCTCAAATCATAGTTGCATTCCTACCTTGGTGCATGATCCTCTCGCCTCCATATTCCTTGGGGTCGACTAAGTGACCACATTCGGGACCTTCGTAAGTCCCCACGAGCAGTGGATTCTCACACGGACACCGTGCCAGTTGTACCTTTGCCACCCCGTGTCTAGGTTGCATAAGTGAGGGAGAGTTTACACCTAGAGTCAACCAAGTCCCCACTATCCTTTCCCATTAAGAACCTATTGTTGGAGAGAATATTTTATCTAAATCACTAAGGTTCTAAAGGGGAAACAAATAAAAATTTGTGCATCATTATAACTTGGTTGATTTTGGTTGCCTCTCATCCCCTTCTTATTTGCATATTTCCTCCTTGTTGGGTCATTTTGTTTGGTTGCTTATTGGTGGTTGTTTGTGTTGTTTTCATTTGATAGGTGCCACATTACATGTGGAGTTGCTTCAAGTCCATAGGTTCATCTCCTTGGGGCAATTCCTCCTTCATCTCCTATCTTAATCCTTTGTTTGACTCCACCATGTCTTCTTATGATTTCCCCCATTCCCGCAAGGACTCTCTTCCTCAGGGACTCCTAGAGGACCCGTCTAGGGTCATGCCACCTCAGTCTGGAGAAGGGTTCGCCCCTCCTCCATCCTCTGCTCCCATGGAGGGCGGTCAGCCCTCTCCGTCCACCCGATCCACCAATAATCCTACAAGTCACATTCTTCAAATGATGGCCCAGTTGTATCCGGCCCAACTTCAGGCCCTTTATCAGACCTTGCAGGGGTCAGGTGTCCCGTCTCCCATGATTTCACAAGGTCTATCTGCTACTTCCATCTCTCAGCCTAGGGTTGATGGGCCCGGGACTCCACCTGCTCCTATTGATCTTACCCCGGTCCGGCCCAAGACCCTTCATTTCTCGAATCTGGAGGCGGGCCAGTCCTCTGGTTCGGCCCATCAACCCCTTGACAAAGGGAAGACCACTCTTCCCTCATCCACCCAGATTGATCTCTACAGGCCCGTTCCCTTAGGACCACAAGTCCTTGTGGGCATGGCCGATTTTGTTCGCCCTCAGCAGGGGGCGGTCCATGCTTATGCCAATTCGGGCCATCCTTCGGCCCAATATCCTTCTTATGGGCCTCCCCTTCCTTCCGTTTATCCTTCGGCTCCTCGCTTTGAGCCCGCACCTTTCACTCTACCTACTCCATCTTGAGAGTAGGAACTCCTTGATAAGTGGACTGCCATGTAGTAACAACTCGACTTCCTTTAAAACCGGGTCGGCCCACAGTCCTTGGCAGATGTTCCCGTTCCTAGCTTTCACAATATTCGTTTCCCTCCTCAATCCGAGCTCCCCACATATCGCAAGTATGACGGGAACAGTAACCCATACATTCATGTGAGGGATTTCATGTATGAATCAGCGCAGTTCCAATATGATGATCCCCTCATGGCATATTTATTCCGATGATCACTAGATGGAGTCGCACTGGAGTGGTTTTATGCTTTGCCATTGGAAGATGCTGAGAGCTTCAAAGTTGTTAAGAAGAAGTTTATTCAGAGGTTCCAGGACCGGGTCGGCCCGGAATATTCTTTCACAGATCTGGTTGTCGAGAAAATGAAGGCCGATGAGGATTTTGCTACCTATGCTGACAGATAGAGGCAGATGGCTGCCCGTGTGCCCAGTCACATTCCAGAGGAAGAAAAGGTCAAGTTGCTTATTTTGATGCGGGACAGACACGCGACTTGGGACTCTAGCTCGTGATCGCCCTTAAGCGAGGGAAGACGTGGGACCGTGCGCAGTTGAGAAATCGACAGTGAGTCTCGGGTATCGGCATTCCGCGTGTACTCAGTGTTGACACCCATTTTATGACCAATGAGTTGGGTCATTTCCTTGTTCATTTTTATGATGCTCCGAGTTGTTCACCCTTTGTTGAGCCTTCTTGGTCAATTTGAGGTTTATTTCATGGGTCATGTCTCCTTGGTTGAGTCTGGTTCCTTGCTTCTTTCCGCTGGATGAAGCTTAGCAGGCTTTCGTTTCGTTTTGCACTCTATCACCTCTAACGGTCCTTTGATGGTGCGTTACAATCCTCTGACGCATGGGCCTTGGTCCGTTACATCCTTGCAGAGCCCTTACGTTGAAGGTTTCTTTCAAGCTTATCTTTTTAGCTTATCCGTTGAGTGTGACGGTTTATCGTGCGACCGTTACCTTCTTGTCACGCGTCACTCCTCGACCGTTACATTCTTTCAGAGTCCTGAGTGCGTCAACTTCGCCCGTTGATCTTATCTTCTTGTGGATAGCGTTCTGTGACGGTCCCTCCCTGGAGCGTTACATCTGTGTGGCAGTCTATCGTGCAGCCGTTACATCAAACAGAGAGTTCTAGCAGAACTGCTCTTTCTCTGCTACTCCGTGGCCGACTTAAGAGTTTGTTTCTTTGATTTCTTTTCCAAATCTGATCCTTAGAACCTTCTATTTGTTTCTATGTACTCTTGGGAGTATTATCTTCAAGAGTTTGCTAAGAAACGTCCTACTTTTCAGTTGGATTATCCTCTGCTCGACCAGAGAGTTTGAGGGTCTATAAATAGAACCCTTGACTTTATGACTTGAGGGGGGAGACATCTGGAGTTCGCGTCGAAGTGCTGCCGCATCCTGGGGTCAGAGCCAACCAAGGAGAATTGCTTCCCACGTCCATCTACTTCCAAAGTCCAGGGAGTATTCGTTTCAAGGGTTTAGTTCGGCCACATTGTCGTCTTAGTGTCTTTCTCTCTTCTAAGCATTCATAGCATCGTCCCCCTTCTTCAACCACGCTCTTGCATCTGCTGCATTCATTCAAAACATCCTCCCATCTTTTAAAACGCCCAGAGGGGTTAAAAAAACCAACCTCCCTGGTATTTTCCTTTCCTTTTGCAGGTTCTTAAGTTCTTTGATTTATTGATACTACTTTGTCTAAGGGCTAATTTGGGGCTATTCTTCTTGTGTTCTACACTCTTTTGCAGGTTTACAGAGTCCCTAATACGAGGCCCAAGCTCTCTGGCCGGCTGGAAAGCTTGGAGATCAAAAGATTCCCAATTCTATTTTGCAGACTCTCTGACGGTCTATCACAGGCGCGTTAGGGTCTTGTACCGATCTATCGTGGGACCGTCACAATTCTGTGGCGCACCAGTTTTCGACCGTTACGTTCTACAGAGCTGCAGTTTCCTGGTTGCTTTCTCTCTCCCATGGGCAAGTGCATCGTCCTCCTATTCTAAGGTATTTATCAGGTCTTTGGCTTGTTTTTACCTTAGTGGCGATCACATCTTTTCTTAGTTTGAGCAGTAGCTTTCTCCTTCACCATATCTCCTCTTTATCTTTGCTTGTTCCATCTATACGGTGTGTTTTGCTTTATTCCTTATTCCATGCTCCGGCGTGTGTTTTTCTTTCTTTGCTTAGTTTAGTTTTGATTGAGATAGCATGCCCATGCTAGAGCTTATGATGGTTGCCTAGGTTCATGATTCACATGTTCATAGGTTGAGTGATTTCATTACTTGGCTCATACTTTCATCATAGTTGGAATCATAGCCCATCTTGCAAAAGAAGGGACACATTAAAACCAACAGATAATTTTTTGGCGATCACGGTGGGACAGCTAGTGCCAATCGTGCTTTGGATATCTGTTAAACCTGCTTTCATTTCCTTGCCCTGGTTGCCCATGTTTTCCCCGGATTTTCCTTTTTTTTTCTCGTTGTTTCTGGTTCCCTGGCTACTCTGACGGTCCTGCGTCCACGCGTCACCTTACTTTGACGGTCTGGTATTCGACCGTCACACTCCTCTGGCGCTGGTATACTAGACCGTCACATACTCCAGATAGGTACGCATCCCGAGGTGCAATTTACTTCCTCAGTTCTCGCTGTGATTTTCATGCTTGGGTGCTATTCTGTCTCCTCCTTGGTTGGTTCATATATTCATATCATTGTGTGCATATTTGATTGTTAGATTTTAGGCTAGAATTTGCATGCACCCCGGTGCACATAGGTTCATGCATATCTTCATACATTAGATTGCATTCTCCTACCTTGGTGTGTGGACCTCTCGTCTTCATATTCCTTGGAGCCAACCAGGAAATCACATCAGGGACCGCCATAAGTCCCCACGAGCCATGGATTCCCACATGGACGCCGGGCCGGTTGTACCACTTCCCACACTATGTCTAGGATTGCATAAGTGAAGGAGTGATTACATTTAGAGTCAACGAGGCCACATATCCTTCCCCTATTAGGAACCCATTTTGAGAGCACATTTTAATCAAGTTACTAAGGTTCTAAAAGAGGAAGAGGTCCAAAAATCTTGATTGCATCATCTAAACAAGAGGAAGAGGTCCAGCAGTCGGCCTGTTATTTCTATACTGGATTTAGATTTCCCTTGGGCTTATGCACCTCGCAAGCCCATCACTGCACCTGTCAATATCAAGATGAAACCCCAGATTCGAGATTCCAAAGGCTGGGATATTATATTAAAGTTGGGCTATCAACCGGGGAGAGGCCTCGGTGCACAGTTGCAAGGGCGGACCAAGCCGATGCCCAAAGGAAGAAAAATGGGCAGGAGAGGTCTCGGTTATCGAGAGTCCGCACTATCAGTTTTGGGTGACTCAGGACCACTTACCTGGGATTACCGCCAACACTTTGTAAGAGGACCCCTCCAGTCAAGTACAATAAATTCACAGTCAGCACAGTCGGGAAAGAAAGATACAGCTTGCACAGTTGCTAGACAATCCCTGTTACCAAAAGGGACTGTTGATGATATGCCAAATTTTAATAAGATATTTGCCAGAATGTTCAGCGAGCCAGATGATCATGATCGGGATCAGGAAACCCGGCTTGTTCTGTGGAAGCCGAAGCCAGTTGGTCATCTGCAGGAGAAGGGGAGCTCACCCATTATCATTTCTTGGTCTCTCTCCCGCTTCACATCTCTTTTTCAACAATTGGAATCCATACCCCGTTCTCCCCCGATTATGGTCGATCCGTATTTTACGGAAAGATCACCTGAAATTTTGTTTGTACCATGTATATGTGGGCGCTGCCCTCCCATTGATCTGTCAACTCTATTCACTTCTCCTTCCCCCACTGCCGAACTCCACGAGATGTGGTTTTCATCTTCCGACCCCTTCTTCGATTGCATCTTCCCCTCTCTATTTCCCATGCAACTTCTTCCTCCTCCATCCTGCTGTGTGGTCTCCACTGATCTCCACACACAAAAATGTCAAATTTGAAACGGAGATTTTAGTGGAAGATTATGCTATCTTGTCCACATCCTCCTCCCAGGGGCACGAGTCCCCTGCTCCTTCCTTTCCACTAGATTTCCTTTTTCCTAGTTTTGGCGTAGGGTCCGTAGAGTCTAGGGAAGTACAGTCAGTTAGGTCTAGAGAAGTAGGGTCCTATTCTACGTCGTCCAATCCTTCCGAGCCTGAGCCGCGCTCGCTTGCGCGTCATTCTAAATTTGTTCCTGATAGGTTCTTGCAGGATTTAGCTCAGCGATGTCGTGCTCTTCTGAAGTGCCCGAAGTTTGTAGCTACGGCAATCATGATTGAAGATAATGAGGAAGTAGAAGGGGTGTTGAGCGACGACGGACTCGGCGTCTATGAAATCCTGGATGAAAAGGACCCGATTGATGATGAGGACAGCAGCGTAGATGACACTGCCGATCTGTATGCGCAAGGATTAAAGAGATTCGACGAGCCATCATCGGCAGTGGATGAACCTACGAAGGAAATAAATTTGGGGACTGAAGAAGACCCAAGGCCCATTATCATTGCCGCTTACCACCCTCCGCAAGTAGAAGAAGATCTGATCAAGGTTCTGAGGGAGTATAGTGATTCTTTCGCCTGGTCTTATGAGGACATGCCGGGTCTTGACCCCTCTTTAGTGGAACACCGTCTCGTGCTTAAACCAGGGGTAACACCCGTAAAATAGAGATCAAGAAGATTTCACCCCCTCATGGCCTTGAAGATTAAGGAAGAGGTCGACAAGTTGTATAAGGCCAAGTTCATTAGAGTTGTTCTATATCCTCAGTGGGTGGCGAATATAGTCCCTGTTATCAAGAAGGATGGGAAAGTGCGTATCTGCATCGATTTCAGGGATCTTAATAAAGCATGTCCCAAAGATGATTTCCCGCTGCCTCACATAGACGTCTTGGTCGATAATACTGTTGGGTACGAAGCTTTGTCATTCATGGATGGTTACTCAGGCTATAACCAGATCCGTCTCGCTCCTAAAGATCAAGAGAAAACCTCTTTCACCACGCCCTAGGGCACGTATTGTTACGTGGTTATGTCGTTCGGTCTGAAGAACGCAGGTGCCACTTAACAGAGGGCGATGATGGCCATTTTCCATGAAATGATGCATATCTACATGGAAGCTTACGTGGATGATATCTTGGTGAAGTCAAGAACCAAAGAAGAACACCCCTCTATTCTGGCTAAGGTGCTGTAGAGAGCTAGGGAGTACAAGCTTAAAATGAATCCGAAAAAGTGCGTTTTTGAAGTCTCTTCAGGGAAGCTGCTGGGTTTTATAGTTAGCAAACGGGGGATCCATATTGATCCTAACAAAGTAAAGGCCATCATGGACATGCCCCCGCCAAAGAATATTACGGAACTTCGTAGACTGATTGGTAGATTACAGTTCATCAGAAGATTCATATCCCAGCATTCTCAAAGGTGCCGCCCATTTTACGAGTTGCTCAAGGCGGGGGTCGAGTTTGAATGGAATCAAGAGTGTCAAAAGGCCTGCAGAGGCAAAATCTCACGCTGTTCCTGAGCGGGCTGATAATCACCAGATTGTGAACTGCAAGATAGGGAAACAGATCAGGGGGCCCAGGGGTAGTCCCTGAAGCAAACCCTCCGATGCTTAAGTCAGTAGAGCTATGGCGGGAGCGATAATGGGGAGGGGCTAGTTTATGCGCGAGATCCCTCTCCACCAAAGGGGTGAAGCGGTTCGTGCTCAGGAGTTTAGGGCGTATGATTGCCTTTTTGGCTTACCTTTCACCAGAGGGTACCCCTGGTTTAAATAGTGCGCCGTCCCCAGGAGTCCTGCAAGTCGAGGGGTTTCAGGTAGAGGTTACGTCCTCATCGTGGGCTTTTATTGCCTTATCGTAGGAGCGTTATCCTCGCGGGGAAGAAGAAGTCCCCTGTCTTCCCGGATTCTTGCTTGTTGCGGACTCTTAACGGCTGCAAAGATAAGTATTCGTCGGCCGTTCTGAGCTTCGGAGAGGCCGGCCCTATCCGGGCGGTAGGCTTAGCTCGGTAAAAGATGGGTCGGATAGGCCGGCTTATGCCTCCTTCTCCCGGGCGGAGGGATGGCTCGGGCGCGGACCTTCCAGTGACCTGACCGATGCTCGGGCCCTCCGAGCCTGAGGCCGCCTAGGAGGGTTGTTTCCTCGAGCGCTGTAAATTGGGCTTTCTCCCCTAAGTGGGCCTTGTGGGCTGTCACTTGGGTGAGCTTGACCTCATTGGGCCCTGCCGGGCCTAGTTGGGCTGCTCCATTGGGCTGCAGAAATCCCCCTCTCCAAGGCCTATGAGGACTTGAAGGTATATCTATCCAATCCCCCGTTTTGCAACCTCCTGTCCCTGGGAAACCCCTTATCCTGTACATCTCGGTCATAGAGGACTCCCTAGGAGCGGTTTTAGCACAAGTGGACGATGAAGGAAAAGAGCGGGCAACTTATTAACTCTCCAGGTTGTTTAACCCGACTGAGGCCAAATACACTGCTATGGAGAAGTCTTGTGCCACCTGAGTGTGGGTAGCTCAGAAGCTTAAACATTACTTCCTTGCCCACCCAGTTAGGTTGATCTCTAGAATGGACCCGATCCGCTATCTCTTAGAAAAGCATGTCCTTTCTAGTAGGTTAGCTCACTGGCAGCGCTTCCTCTCTCAGTTTGATATCACCTTCGTCGTTCAGAAGGCGGTCAAAGGATACGCTATTGCTGAGCATCTTGCTCATCTCCCCATTCCTCACACGGACTCTATTCAGGACGATTTCCCTGATGAGCATCTCTATGTCCTCACTCATCATCCCTTTTAGTCTCTGCACTTCGATGGTGCACTCAATTCCCAGGGCCGAGGGATAGGGGCTATCCTGCTCACTCCGGAAGGAGTGACCATTCCCTTTGCTTATCAACTTTGATTTCCTGCTACCAACAACATCACCGAGTATGAGGCTCTCCTTGCTGGATTGAAGCACGCCTATCTTCTAGGCGCGCGTTACTTAAATATCATAGGGGACTCTCAGCTCGTCCTGCGGCAGGTTCTGTCCACCTACCGCACTCGTGACCCTAAGCTCAAGCCTTATCAGGATCTGGTCACGCTTCTTGCTAGGCAATTCCGAAAACTCATCTACATCCATACTCCCTGATCTCATAACATTCTAGCTGACGCTTTAGCATCCCTCGCTTCCTCTCTATCTTTCCCTCTCAGTCGGGGTACTGAGACTATCGTCGTTCAGAGATTGGACGCACCCTCTCTTCAGGATCCTTGGTACACTAACCTTAGGAAAACTGTAGAGGCGAGGGCTGAGAAGGAAGAGTTTAAGGAAGTGTCTTTGATGGAACTAGAAGAGATCTTAGAGGAAGAAGAATTACCCTGGTATCATGAAATTGAGATGTTTTGCAAAGATGGATCGTTCCCGGAAGGGGCAAGTGCCGAGCAGCGTAAGTCAATAAGAAGAGTCGCCTCAAGGTACACTGTCATCGCAGGAGAGCTATACAGGCGCGCTACCAATGAGATGCTCATGAGATGTTTAGACGATGATGAAGCTTGGAAGGTGGCCAAAGCATCCCATTCTAGTGAGTGTGGAGGTCATGTTAATGGCCAGGCTCTAGCGAAGAAGATCCTTAGGCAGGGTTACTATTGGCCCACTCTAGAGGAAGATTGCTCCCTCTATGTCCGGAGGTTTCTTAAATGCCAACTCCATGCTGATAAGATTCATGCTCCGGCTTCATCTCTTCATCCTCTATCTGCTCCTTGGCCATTCTCCATGTGGGCGTTCGACATTGTCGGCCCGCTCGGTGATCCCAATTCTCAGCTCAAGCAAAAATCCTTCATCCTTACCGCCACTGAGTACTTCACCAAGCGGGCTGAAGCCAAAGCGTACGCAGAGATTAAAGCTACTACGGTATGCCACTTCATCATGAAGAACATCATCTCGCGGTTCGGAGTGCCAAGCAGCATCGTCACCCACAACGGACCCCAGTTCGTCTCTCAAGAGCTCAAGGACTTATGTAAGAAGTTCAATATTGCATTGCATCATTCTTCTCCATATTACCCACAGGGCAACGGTCAGGCCGAAGCCACTAATAAAACCCTTCTCAAAATCATAAAGAAAACATGCGAATCTCATAAGTTTTCCGATTGGCCAGAAAGATTGGTGGAGGCTCTATGGGCTTACCGCACCTCCGTTCGTACTCCTACAGGGCAAACCCCCTATGCTCTCACTTACGGGATGGAGGCGGTGCTCCCATATGAGATCTTGATCCCTTCCCTAAGGGTGTAGCTCGATAAGGAACTTAATCTCGATGAACATCGAGAGGCGTTGCTTGTCCAGCTGGAACTCTTAGACGAGAAGAGGATGAATGCGGCCGATCACGTATCCGTTTATCAAAAGAGAGTTTTACGTTATTTTTAAAAGAAGGTAATTGAGCGCAAATTTTAAAAAGGTGATATGGTTTTGAAAGGCAAATTCATACGGTCTGTAGGTCCTAGGTCTAAATTACAACCTAACTGGGAAGGGCCGTTCGTTGTCAAAGAGGCTTATCCAGGGAACGCTTACCGCTTAGTGAATGCAGAAGGTGAGGAGCTCGCTCACACTTGGAATGGGTTGTATCTTAAGCGTTTCTTTCCTTAGAGTCTAGCCATTGCCACCCCGGTAACGAGGCAATCTTTCCCTTTCACCCTGAAAGAGGACCCTGAGCACGGGAATCACACACTGCACGACATCCCTGGTCAGGTTTCCCACTTTGTAGACACCATTTATCCTTGGCCATGCTTTGGGGGAAAGTCAAAAGTCCCTGTCCGTTTCTTTTTTCGGCTGAATCTAGGGGCAAGAGGTGAATAAGGAGGCGACGACCAATCTAGGCACCCTGACGAGAGGAGGTCTCAAATAGGGGCAGTCCGTTATGACCTGACGCCACGAGAAAAGAAAAAGAATAAAGAAAAGGAGCAGTTTCTTTGACAAAAGCAAAGGTCTATCTCGAAAGTCTATCAATCGTAATCTCAAAGCTCCAAGAAAAGAAAGGAAGAAGCTAGGCATGGCAAGAGTGGCAGTGCAGTTTCCCCGTGGGACGTATGAGCCCGGTCGTATGCGTGCCTAGAGTGGGCAAAGGTTCGATGACGGACACAAAGCCCAGGCACAACAGACCAAGTCTCTGAATGGGTTGTCTGGAAAGGAACTCAAGCCCTAAAAACTTCTATATCTGGCCTAAGCTTACCCCCGTATTCTATTTTCCTTTTTAGGACTAAGACAAGTACCCTGGGTATGTCCTTGGTAGAGCCACCGTCACGTAAGTAGGCCCTGGCCAGGGATTGTCACCTTTATTTGCACGCCGACCTTGGGAATTCTCAATGGAATAAGGAGGGCCCATGTTGCTAGGGGAGGAACTGGTTTCCAAAAAAAAAAAATCGTATATCTCAAAATAAAAAAAATCATATATCTCAAAATAAAAAAAAATCATATATCTCAAAATCCAAAAAAATCATATATCTCAAAAAAAATAGTATATCTCAAAATCAAAAAAAAATAATATATCTCAAAATCCAAAAAATCATATATTCCAAAACCCAAAAAAAAATCATATATCAAAACCTAAAAAAATCATATATTTCAAAATTCAAAAAAATTCATATATTTCAAAATCTGAAAACGTCAGATATTTTCAAAATCTCACAAAAATCTAAATATTTTCAAAAATCTGAAAATACCATCATGTGCATCGCATGCATTGCATTGTTTCCATTGTAGTTTCCGCCTATTTGATAAGGCTCCACCCCTTGACCAAATATCAAGAAAAGATCATTCTCTAACTTACTTTAGGCAAGGGGTTGAACCTAAGAACAGATCTAACTTGTTTCTTGTCTAAGTGTGTACAGAACGCAGGTTCAAGACCAAGGTTCAGATTGCAAGCTTACAAGTCCGAGGTCTGTAACGCTCCAGCATTAGACCACCATAAGTCTATGACGGTTCATCCTTGGACCGTTACATTCTCCCGAAGGTTGAAATCCTCTGCCTCTCAGCAAACCCTCTCTGACGCGTCCACGATGGACCGTTAAATCACTCTGACGGCCTAATGTTAGACCGTTACGTCCTCCTAAGGAACTCAGCTCTCTCAGTTCATCCATTCTGACGGCTCATCGTAAGACCATCAGGCGCTTGTGGGGGCCCTGTGTAAGACCGTCACATTCTTCAGAAACTCTGTTTTCAGGCCAAATCAAGTAACAAACTCATGATTTTATCAACTGAGGCACTTCTATTCATTGAATCTAATAATACACAGAAAGTTGATTGATAAACTGCAAATTCAGAAATGCCATAAAAAGAGAAAAGCTCAAGCTACATTCAAATTCCTATCCTCAAGAGGGCGGATCTTGCGCAATTCCTTCACATAGATATGGCGTTCCTCGTCATCTTCTTTCACCTCTTCTTGCCACGGACGCACTTTGCTGATCTCCCACATGGTAAGTGCGTTCCGGATCGCTCTATCATCCTCCTCAATCCCCATCTTCCTAGATAGAAGGGGAGGGTAGTGTGCAAGTGTAGGAACTACGGTACGGGGTAGCCCGATTTGAAGGTAGCATCGGTGTGGGTTATAGATCACCATGGTAGTGTTCCCCACTAGCTGAAGATCAAGGCCTGATCTCTAGGGTACTCTAAGCAAGGTGTTCCACTGAACTCTTGGACGCATCATGAACTTCTCTATTGGCAAAGTATTGAGAAAGAGGCGCCATTCATCCCCCGCTTTCTTGTCCGCCGTCCGGCATTCAACCTGTGAAGAGAATCCAAAGGCACCTCCAATAAAGAACAAAGGGTGGCTCCCGAAGATCCGGCTAGTTGAAGGTATGTCCTCCTTGGGTTGAAACTTGATTCTCACTCCTATCCAACACTAAAGGAGTATCATTGAGCCGAATAGAGGTCCTCCTAAGCAAGATGAGCTAAGTCCTTCATATAAGTATGAAAGGACCGCTTGAGAAATGGATAAACCCCGCCACAACCCGCTGATGATGCCAAAATTTTAGATATCTAAGAGGTGGTCGGTGGTCGTGAAAAGGAAGACTCCGCATAAGCAAACCGACACGGCTTTGGCAATGGCTTCATATCTCTCCCACTTGTTCTTGCAATGAGAGACTATCCATTGAGCCATGGGTATCAAGTGAATATGGCATGGGCTGATCATGGTTCTCACGTCCTTTGCATTGTGTATGAAATCGCTTAGGATCAAGGATGGGTCAATAGGTTCAACCGTATGGCACACTAGATCTTCATCCCCCTTAGTCCTAGCAAGGGCTAGGTAGGTCTCTACCTCCTCCAATAGGACTGTAGCTTCAAAGGGAGGGAAGACAAAGGTGTGTGTTTGTGGATGCCATAATTCTATAAGAGCTGAAATGTTTGCCCAATATAAGGACAATTTCTGGAAGTTTTTGGCTAAAACTAACAAAGGTTGGAGGTGCCATGCCCTAAGGATTGACAAGACTTCTAATGGGAGTTCTTTGACCATGGGAGCCACCCACTTTAAGTTGGAGTAACACCTTGGACCAGGGAGAGGCTAGAGAAAGGAAGAAGAAGGAAAGAGAAGA
The DNA here is from genome assembly GCA_022559845.1 of Amorphophallus konjac. Classification (NCBI taxonomy): domain Eukaryota; kingdom Viridiplantae; phylum Streptophyta; class Magnoliopsida; order Alismatales; family Araceae; genus Amorphophallus; species Amorphophallus konjac. The sequence continues at coordinate 188,878,074 of CM040117.1, read as the reverse complement.
ATCATAAGTAGCATGGAAAGTGCATAAATTGATAAGTTTTGAAGTCGATTGAAACTTACCACTCTTTGGGCACTTGAGCTCAGATGCTTGGGGATGGATGTCAATCTTTGCAGCTCCCCATGCTCTCTTTTGGCTACTTTGGGCCCAGTATAGACTCTCTCCTCCTTTCCCTTTGGTGATGTTTTCAACCCATGTAGCAAAGAATTAATGAAAGTTGCGATTTTTGGGCTTATTCCTATCTTATAAAGGCTTGATTTTGGTACTAGAATGATAAGATTTGGCTTAGAAAGTCTTATCCTAAGCCTAGGAGTGTTCTAGTATGGATTAAGGTCTCCTAACCTCGAGTTTGTGCTCTCACGGCAGAATCCATCTCGGAGTACAGTTTGTTCTCTAACGGTCTATCGTAGGACCGCCACAGATCTCTGACGCTCCATCTCTGGACCGTCACATTTCCTGCTACACGTTTCAGTTTAAATCTCGCTGCCATGTCTGACGGTCTAACATTGGACCGCCACAGATCCCTGATGCTCCATCCCTGGACCGTCACATTTCCTGCTACCTTTTTTAGCCCAATATCGTTATGTCATGTCTGACGGTCTAATCTATGACCGTTAACTGATTCTGACGCTCCCACAGTGGACCGTCACATTTCCTGCTACGCAGTTTTCAGTCCACCCTCTGTCATCTCTGACGGCCTTGTCTTGGTGCATTACATTGGTCTGGCGCTTCTCTACTAGACCGTCACACCTTCTGCTGCAGGTTTCTGTTCTTTCCCCTCTCCCTTTGGTTTGACCTGCCGATCTTACACTTTATCCCCTGTTCATATCCATTCATTTGCACTCCCATCCACACATTTATTGTCATCCATCCATTCACACATTTACATCCATTTCACCCTCACATTCATGCTCATACTCACATTCATTCATTCATACACATAAAAAACAAAATGTAAAAAGAATTTTCATTCATTTCATTTCATTTACATGAGTCATGTACAAGTGTGGGTGTCAAAAGAAGAAAAAGAATACATCACTCGGCCGGTCTATCTCCCGGGCCCTCACTATCACCAGCACCCTCTTGCCGCTTGGCTGGCGGCCCCATGGTACTGTGCTCCTCCTCTCGTGGTCGTCTCCGATCTGCCTCCTCGTTCCTCCGCCGATCGGAAGAACTGGCCAGGTAGTTTCCTACCGATCCGCTCGGTACTCCACTCTGTGTGCCTCCCGCTGTAGTACTCCGGGATGCACTCAGCACAGGTCCACGGCTGATCGTCCGGACTGTTCGCTCTACGGCCCGGAGTTCAATCTTCAGATCATGAACCTGGACTCGCGCCGCCTGAGCCTCGGTCCGGTATCTCTCGAGGTCCGCTGTCCGGGTAGATGCCCGCTCCAATTCTCCACTTAGTCGGGCTACCTCTGCCTGAAGACGCCCTGCCTCAGCTCGAGAGCGTTCTAGTTTTGCCCGGGTCCGCTCAGTCTCTGCTCGAGCTCGCTTCATCTCGGCCAATGCTGCGGTTAATTCTCTCGCCTGCATTAGCATTTTTTTTTTCATCATGGTCAGCATTTGCATGAATAAAAAAGTATTTAAGTCATAAGGTATTTTGAGTCTAAAGCATTAAATTCTTACCCGCTCCGCGAGGGTGGCCTCCGCCTCCTCGGCCCGAGCTACTGCTCGAGCAAAATCTGCATCTCGCTCAGCCCGCCTACCGGCAGGCTGTGACGACGAAGACTGAGCGTCTGGTCCTGCCCTTTGAGCTCCCTTGGCCCGCTGCATTTAGAAGTCAAGGTTAGTCATTTGCATCATAAGCATAAGCATTTAAGTCTAAACTCACCAAAAGCTCCAAAGCGGTCCGGTACTCATCCCGCTGCTGGATGGTGGCATGGAGGAGTCCCGCGAGCTCGGCTATGCGTCCCTGTGGGTCTAGCTGCATTCAGAAATTCAATGTCAGTGCATATAGAAGTTCATTAAATAAGAGTTTTAGTTTAGAAGTGTTGAGTCCCAAAGGCCGGCAATCAAGAGGGGAGGGGTGAATTGATTGGCCAATAAAATTTACTTCTACGAGAAAACTTGTAAATTAAGCATGCAAGCACTAGAACTCACCGAAACATGGATGCACTTGTTAATGCGTATGAAAAATGTAGATGTTTGATAATGAAATAGGTGTATGCTCAACTCACCGTGAAGCCCACTTGATTAAGGAAGCGGAAAGACAAACCACAAGAGACACGCGAAATTTTTAGGTGGTTCGGGTACACTGCCGTGACCCCTATGTCCACCCCTCACTCGTGAGGATCAAGACTTCACTATGAAGTGAGCCACACACACACGCTGTGTATAACAGCAAACACTCACACACACGGCACCCGATCTGGGCTGCCAAACAAACACACACACACACACACACACACACACACACATACACACACACACACACACACGTTCATGTTTCCGAGCACGAACACCACACACAAGAATATGAATCAAGTTTTACAACATATGCTCAAGCTCAAACTTGAATGATTCAGAGAATAGGGAGTGAAGAAAGATTTATCATGGTTGAAGCTCCCCCTTTCACTTCTTTGAAGGTAGTTGAATGCTTCTTCAGGAGGAACGGTTGATCTTGGAGGAAGACTGGAGGAGAATGGTGCAGAAATGAAGTTGTAGCTTGAATTCCCTTGCAGCTTCCAATTGCAGATGATATGGGGACTTGATTCCAACCTCTTCCCTTCACTTTCAGCTTCAGATCAAGGTGGAAGAAGGCTTGGGAGCACTTGCTACGACCCTGCACACCAAAAACATATATGTCTATTTAAAAGGGCCTTCTATTCTTTTAATCTCACCTAGCATCGTCTTTTTTCTAAGCCACATGGACTTGTTTAATTGTTTTAGGACAGTCAAGAAAAGCTAGGGAACCAGATCCACATTTTGTGGAATGTTTTGTGGAGGTTGGACTAGGATAGGAAGACTTTTAGTGCAAAGAAACGGAGGTCAAAAATCACGGCTGGATGTCGGACCTGAAAGGGTCGACCCTTGGGGTCGACCCTCGAAGAGGGTAAACAACTCAAGGGTCGACCCTCGAAGAGGGTAAACAACTTCTGGAGCAATGGGTCGACCCTTGGGGTCGACCCTCGTTCAAAAAGATTCTGCCAAAAAGAAATGTTATAGGGGTCGACCCTTGGGGTCGACCCTCATGCTTGGAGCATTCTGTTAAACAGAGTTTTACATGGGTCGACCCTTGGGGTCGACCCTTGCAGCCAGAACATCCAGAAAGTGGTAAAAACCACCTAAAAATGGTGCCAACCTAGTGGAGTTAAGGAATAGAGTTTACACCAAAAAAATGCATGAATCTAAGGCATGAATAATGAAGAACCAATTAAATTACCTTAGATTCTGAAAACTACTCTATTACCTACTTAATGCAAGGCATGAATTTCAACAAGGATATTAAAAGAGCTAGGATTGATCTCACCAAATGTCCTTGTGTCATTCAAGTCCTTAACTGCCTTCTTGCCCCTGTCAAGACATGCATTCTGAGTTAGCTTTGGCGTTTGCAAATTAAGATTGAACTTCTTACCAACAGAGGTGATTCCTGTACTTCCGAAGCTTATCATGGCATACAAGTTAGAACATTTTAACATGCAAATATATAGTGTTTGGTCATCATTAAAAATCATTAAATATACTCACAAAGAGGGGGTTCAACAATCTCCCCCTTTTTGATGATGACAAAATACTATATTGCGAAAGACAGACTTGAAACTATATGCCAAGAGATAGTTGTAAGATAACAAGGAGCCTGAACAACATGAGAAGCACTTGACCTTCCATCACACAACCATGAACCATAATAGGACCTCTGTCAAATTGATCAATAAGAGGCATGTTCCAACAATACTTACCGACAATTGAATTGGAAGAACAACCACAACCATAAACTGAATATATTAACAAGGGGAAGTGAAGTACAATGCAACGAGATGCCATGCCATGATTTAGAAGACAACGCGGCACCTAAGACAGTACATGAATGCAAATACAATATGAGAATGCAACACTCATGCATGCAAGCATACATCACACATAGACTATAAGTAGCTGCGCCGAATAGCTAGCCGGGCACAAATATAGACAAAACTTCTCCCCCTTTGGCAACATCAAAAAGAGGGGGTGAAACGGGATAAGAAAAGTGCCATGTGAATGAATCAGAGTGCGTGGACTTGGAGGACGCCTGATATAATCCAAAATTTCATGGTACAGTTGGGTGTGATGAGCCAAGGCATCGGTGAATGATTGAGTGCATTCTTGGTGAGAAAGCTTCAGATCATGAAGTTCGTTTTCAATAACTTCCAAGGTCTCTCCATACTTGTCCAACCATTCATCAATGTGATCCAAACGATCTATGATTAGCCTGGCCGCCTTGGAGGGTATATCTGCCGCAGGAGCAGGGGGTGATCCCTCCCCATCTTGTTCTTCTTCAGCCTCATCGTCCTCTTCAGAACTTGCAACTGGAATGGCGCTTTTCAGCTGGCAAACTAATTCACCATCATGCATAACATAGCCCATGTTGTGACAGATTGAGTGAATGGTAAAAATGTCAGCATCTCGCATAGTCTGTGAAGATTCTGCTGAAAGATCTATCTCCTTGTATTGGAGAATGGCAGTTAATGCAGCAGTATAAGGCAAAGTTCGATTCTTGTGTTTGATGCTCGAGCATATATGCTCCAAAATAAGTGCTGGAAAGTTGATTGGAATCCCATCCAAGAGGCAGTAAATAAGAAACATATGGATTTTTGTTACTTTGTCATGTCTTCCCCCTCTTGGAAGCAGAATGGTAGTAATCATTCTATGAAGAATGTGTTGAACAGGAGGGAAGCGATTGGCATTCAACCCAGCAACGGAATGGCCTGCTCGGTCTTCAGAAGTCATGTAAAGATAAATTGTATCTTCTGGAACAAGAATATCACCAAAAGCATATCCCACATGAGGAAGCTGAAATGCTTCGCCTAGTAGCTGTGGGGAAAGAATAATATGAACCCCATTGACCTTAGAGATGGGATTGTCACCGGCCATTGACAGGTTGCTATAGAACTGATACACTAAGTTGGGATATAATCGTCGGTGGCCAGACATGAAAACGTCCAAGTTCGGTTGACTACAAATGACATCAACTAGACTTGGAATATGGTTGCTCAGATTACCGAAATCGACTGCCCGGGGACGGAGAACCTTCTGATCGAGCACCTTGCTGGATGACGGGTGACCACGTAGTACTGCACATTGTTCGGCTCGTTCAGAGCGAAGCTCTCTTGCCGTGCTCGATTCTTCACCTCGGCGAGATGGACGTCTCCTTGGGGCCGCATGATGTGGTATAGAGCGAGATGGTTCAACCGGAGAGGAAAGCTATACAAAAGAATTTATGATCCTCCACACAGACCAAGAGCGTACCTCAAGAGATTGGAGGAGCAAGGAACGATCCTTGGACTCGAAGGAAGGAAACTCGCATGGGTAGCCACCGGGAGATCCGCGGCTAGGGTTGGAAGATTTTGGAGCTAAGAATGTGTTTTTAGGGCTTGCAAGAGGTGGTGGCTGGCCTTGGAGGGGGTTATAAGTATTTATGTAGGCATGGGAGGGGTTAACTTAGGGTTAGAACCCCATTCGCGGACGGCCCGGACGCGGACGAAACGCGCCGTCAGAATGGGTCAACCCATTGGGTCGACCCCTGAAACTTAAACCCCGACAGAAACTATTTTTGCGAGGGTCGACCCCAGGGGTCGACCCCTTTACTGAAATTCAGTAGAAGGATGGAAAAATAACCGGAGGACCAAAATAAATGTTAGGCTCGAGTCCCCAATGAAAAAAATGTGGAATCAATGAAAATGAGAGTGTTTTTAAGGTTTTAAACAATTGGGGAATTACCATATTAATTTTAAGATCATATTTTGGCGTGCTTATATCCATTGCTCCAGAATTCAGAATTATGACAGTTTTGCTCCATCAATGGCATGCAAACGTATTCAAGGTCATAATTGGCCATAGAAGTGACAACAAATATGTGGGAATATAATATAGATAGAAGAAATGCAAGAATACACGAAGATAATTGATCATGCAATGTTTTTGGTCTTTATGATTTTTCACACAGCTTGATGCACATGTATGACAAGGAAAATATAAACTAGCATATGACTAATGCAAATGGATGTAATGAGGTGATCTATACACACACTGACACACATAATCATGATGTAGACTCTTCTATTCTACAGACCCCTAATTCTCTTCTAAAGGTTGTGAATTTCTCTTCACAGAGGGGTTTTGTGAAAATGTCGGCAATTTGATGATCTGTCTCAATGAAGCTGATGTCTACATCACCCTTGCAAACATGATCTCTAATGAAATGATGTCTAATTTCAATATGCTTAGTGCGAGAATGATGGACAGGGTTCTTGGATAGATTTATGGCTGATGTGTTGTCACAAAGAATTGCAGTGTTTTTGAAGGATTCACCATAATCAATCATTCGTTGTTGGATCCATAGCACCTGGGTAACACAACTCCTGACAGCCACATATTCGGCTTCGGCGGTTGATAGAGCCACTGAGTTTTGTTTCTTGGAGGCCCATGAGACCACGCACCCCCAAGAAATTGACAATACCCGCTGCTGCTTTTCCGATCCACTTTACAACCCGCATAATTGGCGTCAGAATAAGCAACTAAATCAATGCTCGAATTACGCGGATACCACAATCCTAAATTACTTGAACCAACGATATATCTGAAAATTTGTTTAACAGCCGACATGTGTGATTCTTTTGGATTGGACTGAAATCGTGCACATAAACACACATCAAATTGAATGTCAGGCCTACTGGCAGTTAAATATAACAAGGAACCTATCATGCTTCTGAAAAGTTTTTGATCCACGGATTTACCTGATTCATCTTGATCAATTTTTATTGAGGTGGACATGGGAGTTGGTTATGGTTTGGTAGAGGTCAAGTTAAACTTTTTTAGTAGCTCCAATGCATACTTCTTCTGATATATGAACATACCGTTAGCCGTCTGTGTGACCTGCAATCCCAAGAAGAATGTCAGTTCTCCCATAAGACTCATTTCAAACTCACTTTGCATTAATTTGGCAAAGTCTTTGCTGAGAGCATCGTTGGTGGAGCCAAAAATAATATAATCTACGTAAATTTGAACAATTAAGATTTCCTCACTATTCAACTTCGTGAAAAGGGTTTGATCAACATTATCTCGTTTGAATCCATTTTGAATGAGGAAATCACTTAACCGTCCATACCATGCTCGGGGTGCTTGTTTCAGACCGTAGAGTGCCTTGTCTAGCTTGTACACATGGTCTGGATGCTTTGTGTTCTCAAACCCCGGTGGTTGCTCCACGTACACGTCCTCCTGTATGTCGCCATTCAAAAATATACTCTTAACATCCATTTGAAACAATCTAATGTTGTTACAGCATGCAAATGCTAATAGGACTCTCACAGCCTCGAGTCTTGCTACTGGAGCAAAAGACTCATCGAAATCAATTCCAAGCTCTTGGCTATAGCCTTTAGCTACTAGCCTGGCCTTATTCCTAGTTACCACTCCTTGATCGTTTGTTTTATTTCGAAAAACTCACTTTGTTCCGATCACTGAGTGGTTCCTAGGACATGGCACGAGGAACCACACTTTGTTCCTTTGAAACTGGTGTAGTTCTTCTTGCATAGCCATGATCCAAGACTCATCCTTCAAAGCCTCTTCAAACGAGTGAGGTTCAAATTGGGAAAGTAAGGCAATATAGTCCTGATTTTCAACTTCCCTGAAGGAGGCTCGTGTTCTTGTTCCGTCTTCAACATTGCCGATCACATTCTCCGGCGGATGGTCCTTTTCGAAAGTCCATTGCCTTGGAAGCTGTTGTTCCAACTGATCTTCCGGATTTGCATCATCTTCTTGTGGTTCTTTTACTTCTTATTTTTCAATTTTTCTTTCCATCTTCTCGATATTACCGTCATTCAATACATCGTCCTGCAATACAGAATTTTTATTAGTGCTTTTAGAAGATGATTCATCAATGATGACATGGGGGCTTTCTTCAACTACAAGAGTTCTCAAGTTATACACTCGATAAGCTCTTGAGCTAAGAGAGTATCCAAGAAATATACCTTTGTCACTTTTGGGGTCAAATTTAGCCAGGTCCACCTTACCATTATTGTGAATGTAACAAACTAAGCCGAACGGTCTAAGATAGGAAATGTTTGGCTTCTTACCTCGGTACAACTCATAAGGGGTTTTCTTCAATAGTGGTCTTACCATGGCGCGATTGACAATGTAGCAAGTAGTGTTCACTGCTTCAGCCCAAAAGTACCTCGGCAAATTATTCTCGTTTAGCATGGTTCTTGCCATCTCAATTAGCGTCCTATTCTTCCTCTCAACAACACCATTCTGTTCGGGAGTTCTTGGTGTGGAGAAGTCATGCGTATAGCCTTGAGCCCTGCAAAAATTGCTGAACTCATGGTTATCAAATTCCTTACCGTGATCGCTCCGCACGGCCATGATGCAACACCCCTTTTCATTTTGGACTATCCTGCAGAATGCTTCAAATTCTGTCAGGGCATCATTTTTATGTGAAAGGAAGTAAACCCAACAAAATCTAGAGTAATCATCCACAATGACAAACTCATACAGTTTACCACCGAAGCTATGTGTTCTGCTTGGTCCAAATAGGTCAATGTGGATTAACTCAAGGGGTCTTGATGTAGTTACATCATTCTTGCACTTGAATGATGTCCTTGTTTGCTTACCCATGCTGCACGCCCCACAGACTCCTTCATCAGTAACCTTCAGCTTAGGCAATCCAACAACCAAATCATTCCGAGACAGTTTTAGCAAAACATTAAAACTAGCATGCCCAAGTCGGCGATGCCAAAGCCAAACATCATCATTATTCCTTGCAACCAAACACAGATTTTCATGAGAGGGTTCATCCAAATCAATCATATATACATTGTTATGCCTGAGACCAATGAACTTTATCTCATGAGTATTCTTATTTACAACGGTGCAGTAGTTAGAATCAAAAATCACATTGCATCCTTTATCACAAAGTTGACTTATACTCAAAAGATTATGATGCAATCCTTTCACGAGTAAGACATTCTCAATGGCATGATTTTGATTCTTACCTATCTTACCTTCTCTGATGATTTTGCCCTTGTCCTTACCACCAAATGCCACTGTTCCACCATCCTTTTCATGCAGGTCCGCAAATAATTCTTTGTTTCCCGTCATGTGCCGAGAGCATCCACTATCCAAATACCACCTATTCCATTGAGCTCTCAAGCAGACCTGCAGTCACAACAACCGTACTTATGCAAATTTTGGTACCCAGGCAAGCTTGGGTCCATGATGGTTAGAAACATGAGATATGTATGATCTATTTCTCATTCTAGCAAAACTTTCATCATCAAATTTCAGAATTCTGCAATCATACATATCATGGCCTAACCTTCCACAATAAAAGCATGTAATGGCTCTGTCCTTGTTTCTTCTCCTTTCTTTATTCAAGAATGAATTATGCACATGTGTTTTTGACGTGGATGGAGATGAACTTCTGGGAGGCATGTGAGTTGAATGTGTTTCAGATTGTAAAGTTTTCGCCTTTTTAAAAATGACAATAGCATCCTTCAACTCATGATTTTCATGCATTAGAGAATGAACTTGATTTTCAGCCTTTTCTTTAGATTGATTGCATGCCATGCTTTCAATCTTTTCTTGTTCCAGATTACGTTTCAAATCATCATGCATTTTAATTAGTGTGGATTGTTCTTCTCTCATACATGAGATTTCTTCTTCAAACAGTTCAATTTTGGATGCAAGAATTTCATTCTCATGTTTCAAATTTTCATTTTCAGATTTCAATACATGGCAATTTTCACGAGTTTTCAGCATGAGGACGATGCTCAATTTTCTTTTTCAGATGTCTATTTTCATATCTAAATTTTTTACATTTTTCATATAACGACTCATATGCAATTTGCCATTGTTCACAAGTGAGAGTTTCAGTTTCAGAATCTACCTCATTTCCATCATCATCATTTGCCATGAAACATAGATTCTGGACCAGCTCATCTAGTCCATCTTCATTCCCGGACTCTTCTTCATCTTCGTCGCTCTAAGTGGCCACCATGGCCTTGGGCTTCTTGAATTTTCCTTTCTTGAACTTTTTCATCAGATCGGGGCACTCACCCCGCATATGGCCGGGTTTTTTGCATTCGTAGCAAATTACTTCTTCCTTCTTGATACTCTCACCTTTGTTAGGACCTTGCTTCCTTGGTCCTTTTCTGAATTGACCTCCGAACTTTTTTGTTCCTTTGATGAATCTTCTTGCTCTTCTTGTGATCATGGCAACCAGCTCTTCATCTTCAGTGTTTCCAGTTGAATCAGTGTCACTGCCCTCTAAATCTTGTGGGTTCACTTTTAGGGCCAAAGGTGTGACTATCTTCTTCTTTTTGTGGTCCTCCTCACTCCTCTTGATGTTGATTTCATAAGTCATCAAAGAGCCAATTAGCTCATCCAATTTCAAGGTGTTGAGATCCTTTGAATCCTCGATTACAGTGGCCTTTGTATGCTACTATGGTGACATGGATCTTAGTACCTTTCTGACGAGTTCCTTATCGGAATATTCTTTACCAAGACCCTTTAATCCATTCGTGATTTCCGTCAATCTCGTAAACATATCAGAAATGGACTCCTCTGGTTTCATCATAACTAACTCATAATCCCGGACTAACAGATTCGCCTTGGTTTCCTTTACTTCCGATGTTCCTTCATAGATTAACCGCAGCTTGTTCCACATCTCCTGCGCAGAAGAACACATGGAAATACGTGAGTTTTCATTAGGATGAATGGCACACTGAATTATATTCATAGTTTTAAAGTTTGCTGAGCATTTCTTTATGTCCTCATCATCCCACTCATCCTCATTTTGAGATAGAGTATACGGACCCTTGCTAATGACGCGCCACACGTCATAGTCTTGGGCACGAAGAAACACATACATTCTATTTTTCCAGTAGGGGTAATTTGATCCATCAAAGAACGGGGGTCTTTGAATCGAATGCCCTTCAGGCATCATCCCCTTGTTTGCCATATAAAGGGATCTGCTCTACGACCGTGTGGTCGAGTGAAACAGAGACCAAAGCTCTGATACCAATTGTTGAGTCCCAAAGGGCGGCAATCAAGAGGGGAGGGGTGAATTGATTGGCCAATAAAATTTACTTCTACGAGAAAACTTGTAAATTAAGCATGCAAGCACTAGAACTCACCGAAACATGAATGCACTTGTTAATGCGTGTGAAAAATATAGGTGTTTGACAATGAAATAGGTGTACGCTCAACTCACCGTGAAGCCCACTTGATTAAGGAAGCGAAAAGACAAACCACAAGAGACACATGAAATTTTTAGGTGGTTCGGGTACACTGCCGTGTCCCCTACGTCCACCCCTCACTCGTGAGGATCAAGACTTCACTATGAAGTGAGCCACACACACACGCTGTGTATAACAGCAAACACTCACACACACGGCACCCGATCTGGGCTGCCACACACACGCTGTGTATAACAGCAAACACTCACACACACGGCACCCGATCTGGGCTGCCACACACACACACACACAGACACACACACACACACACACGTTCGTGTTTCCGAGCACGAACACCACACACAAGAATATGAATCAACTTGAATGATTCAGAGAATAGGGAGTGAAGAAAGATTTATCGTGGTTGAAGCTCCCCCTTTCACTTCTTTGAAGGTAGTTGAATGCTTCTTCAGGAGGAACAGTTGATCTTGGAGGAAGACTGGAGGAGAATGGTGTAGAAATGAAGTTGTAGCTTGAATTCCCTTGCAGCTTCCAATTGCAGATGATATGGGGACTTGATTCCAACCTCTTCCCTTCACTTTCAGCTTCAGATCAAGGTGGAAGAAGGCTTGGGAGCACTTGCTGCGACCCTGCACACCAAAAATATATATGTCTATTTAAAAGGGCCTTCTATTCTTTTAATCTCACCTAGCATCGTCTTCTTCCTAAGCCACATGGACTTGTTTAATTGTTTTAGGACAGTCAAGAAAAGCTAGGGAACCAGATCCACATTTTGTGGAATGTTTTGTGGAGGTTGGACTAGGATAGGAAGACCTTTAGTGCAAAGAAACGGAGGTCAAAAATCACGGCTGGACCCTTGGGGTCGACCCTCGAAGAGGGTAAACAACTTCTGGAGCAATGGGTCGACCCTTGGGGTCGACCCTCGTTCAAAAAGATTCTGCCAAAAAGAAATGTTACAGGGGTCGACCCTTAGGGTCGACCCTCGTGCTTGGAGCATTCTGTTAAACAGAATTTTACATGGGCCGACCATTGCAGCCAGAACATCCAGAAAGTGGTAAAAACCACCTAGAAATGGTGCTAACCTAGTGGAGTTAAGGAATAGAGTTTACACCAAAAAAATGCATGAATCTAAGGCATGAATAATGAAGAACCAATTAAATTACCTTAGATTCTGAAAATTACTCTATTACCTACTTAATGCAAGGCATGAATTTCAACAAGGATATTAAAAGAGCTAGGATTGATCTCACCAAATGTTCTTGTGTCATTCAAGTCCTTAACTGCCTTCTTGCCCCTGTCAAGACATGCATTCTGAGTTAGCTTTGGCGTTTGTAAATTAAGATTGAACTTCTTACCAACAGAGGTGATTCCTGTACTTCCAAAGCTTATCATGGCATACAAGTTAGAACATTTTAACATGCAAATATATAGTGTTTAGTCATCATTAAAAATCATTAAATATACTCACAAAGAGGGGGTTCAACAAGAAGTTCATACCGGTCGTCGGGTGCCCTTGAACACCTAGTCCCCATACCACTGGGAGTAGGCCTTGAGGTAGGCCTCGTCACTTTCCGCCCAATCTTTTACAGCCCGGCCTCTCTTGTTCCAATCATGAACGTACTTGGCCTTTCAAGCACACCAATCCACATCGCCGCTGATGCCCTTTGAGGACTTGCCTGGGCGCTCATCATTTCTGCGGGGGAATGTCACCTCTGGCTGATGACGCCCCCGTGTCCGCAGGATCAACCGGTAGTGCAGGGGCTCGATTACATTAATGCAGTGCAGCCATATGTCACGCCCGCTGTACGCCAGGGAGGCTTGGACCCAAGGCTGTCCCTCATGGCCCTCGTCTCGGTATGGGGTCCATCTTACCTGAAAAGCATATTAGTCCATTTAGAAGCATTCAGGTGCATTTAAAACATTTAGAAGCATTTAAAAGCATTTATGGCATTGCAAAGCATTTAAGTTTAAGAGCTTACCGATGTGTGCGGGAATGAGTCTAGATCATCCTGGATGGCCCGGGTCAGCCTGTTGATCGATCCCGTGTCCCTCGCTACCACCCATCGCCTCGCGATCGGGATCCGCTCGGGGTACATCTGAGTGCCTCGCCCAATCCCCGGAAGGTATACGAAGCTCCAGATCTGCATTTAGAGTCAAGTGTAAGTAAAGAGCATTCATAAGTCATTTTGCATAATCATCTAGAAGGCATTTATAGTTCATCGTTTACCTGAAGGAAAGGCGAGAAGCCGCCCAACATCGTCCATCGGTCTGTGGTGCTGAGTGACTCGAAGAGGAAGGCAAGCGTTGTCGCTCCCCATGCGTACTTCCCCACTCTGCCTAAGTCCTCCAGCAATGGCAGCAGCCTGCAGCTGATCACATCTGCTCGGGTCGAAAAAAGTAGCTTTGGCATTAGAAATCTACAGCATGTACAGGTTGCCTGGTCTGAGATTCAAAGGCCTAGGCTAGAGGGTGGCCTTGGCATTAGAAATCTACAGCATGTACAGACTGCCTTGGCTACTAAAACTCTTTGGAATATTTTACATGGCTCATCACTTTGGTCTCAGTTTGCCCGCAGGAGGTTTATAAAAGCACACTTTGCAAACTGCACTAAACCTTTTCCTGCAGGGATGCCCATGGCTGTTTTTAAACAGGCCAAAGATTTAATTCTAACCCACAGCAGATGGTTTATTGGAAATGGGACAAAGGCTGACTTCTTATGGGATAACTGGACAGGAAATGGTTCTTTTCTAAACATTGCTAATGTCAGTGATAGCAGTGGACCAAATGGTATTCCCAAAGCCTCTGTGAGAGATGTTTTATGTAACACTCAGCATCCAGCCAGAGGGTTTTTAAATAATGAAGCCACTTTTCCTGTTATTCAGCTCAACTCTGAGTCTGACATGTGTGTATGGACTGCAACTCCAAAGGGTTCTTTATCAGTAAAGTCTGTATGCAATCTAGTCCACACCAAAAGTCCATCAAGGTCTGCCTGGGCTAAACTTTGGCACTCTGTGGTAAATCCGAGGGCAGCAATATTCATCTGGAAACTGCTCCATCGGGCACTCCCTGTGGATAGCAGAGTGGCAGACTGTGGAATCCCTTTGGTTTCTAAGTGCAGTTGCTGCTCTCTCTCTGCCAATGAAGACCTTAATCACCTCTTTATTCAAAGCAATATGGCATCAGGCTTGTGGGGCTGGGTGTATCCTTTAATCAGCCATAGGATTCATCTTAGTGACCAAATTACAGTCCGGTGTTGGAATCTACTAAAGGCAACTGATTTACACTCAGCATTTAGCTTTGTTGGGATGTATGCAGTTGTTTTAATGCTGTGGGAGATATGGAAGTCAAGGTGTGCCATCAGATTTGAAAATAAGCCCCTGAATATGGACTCAGTAAAGAGAAGAATAATCTACTCAATTGCCTTGGCCATAAACAAGCTTTCTTTCACCAAACCTCCATCTGCAAATTAGCTAAACTGTCTTAGCTCTCTTCATCTGGTTCCTAGTCTCAAGTTTAAGCAGTCATCCATTGTTTATTGCAGAATTGCACCCAGATTATACACTCTACATGTAGATGGTGCTTCGAAAGGAAACCCGGGAAAGAGTGGAGGAGGAGGATGCATCAGAGATCCAGCTGGTAGACTCATAGTTGGGTTCTCATTCTTCTATGGTTCTGGCAACAGTCTGCTGGCTGAGGCTAGGGCCCTACATGATGGACTCTCTATTGCAAAGCAAAGTAGATTAAAACTGGCAGAAATATACTCCGACTGTGCACTTCTAGTTGATGCAGTGAACAAGTCTTCCAATCCTAGCTGGATGATCATTCCTTGGTGGAGGAAAATCATTGAATTGACTCAGGAAAGTGGCTGCCAAATACAACATACCTTTAGAGAGGGCAATAAAGTGGCAGACTCATTGGCTAACAATGCTTGCTTGGCTACCGAGAACAAGATATTCATGCATGAAAAGGAGCTCCCACAGCTGGCGAGGGGAACACTTAGGGTTGATAAAGCTGGTTTGCCAGCCTTTCGTTGTATGTATCCTCAAGTAGCTAGAGGTTATGATTGTCACACTTTATCGGGCTGAAAGCCCTGCTTTTCCTTTTGGGGACTGCCCCTTGGTCAATGTAATCTCTTCATATATCAATAAAATTAAAGCCGCAGTCATTTCCTGGGGGAGTGAGAACATTCCCCCTCTTTGAGGGTGGGGTGCACTCGACCAGTGAATGATCTGTTGGTCGGTTTTAGTGAAAAAGAAATAGTAGCATCAGAAATCATCTCAGGACCTGGTCTCCCTCCTGTCCTGCCTCTGCCGCCACTCGCGGGCGCACCAGCTCAATCACTCGGTCTATGTGCTACTCGGGTAGTTCACCGATCGCTATAGCCGCTCCCCTCAGTCCCAAGCTGTCCTGCAATCTCGACCTCGAGAGCTGGGATGATGTATGCCCCGGCCTGATCAAGTCCAAGCCCAGCAGCTCCTGGGCTAGCACTCTATAATCTCCATATGTCCACCCGGTCACGGCAGCTCCGTGGATTCGCAAGCCGGTGATCCTCGCCATGTCTTCCAATGTGGGGATCATGTGACCCCAGGGGAAGATGAATGCTCGGCTCACGGGGTCCCATCTCTCGTGGAGTACGTATAGCAGTGCTGTATCTGTCCTGGTCACCTCGATGCTCAGCACCTCGGAAAATCCCATCCTAGCCAATCTCTCTCTCTGAAACTCGGGCAGTGCCTGGTATACTGCCCGGATCTGAAGCCAAGATATCCTCGTTCTTCTTTTCCCCTGCACAATTAGAGCATAAGTCAGTCATTACATCATAAATTCATTGCATTGCATTAATATATAATGAAAAACATAAAAAAATTGAATAAGCAAAAAACCCTAAAAATCAATTCTGGTTCTGGTTCCTCTAACGGTCGTGCCCTGGCGCGTCAGAGTTCTCTGACGCACCAAGGGTGGCGCGTCAGGGACTGTAACGGTCACTGCAAGGACCGTTATGTTCCCAGTGCGTGGGCATCATTCCCTTCGTTCTCCCAGCCCATGGCAATGGCCCAAATGGCCTACATATCATTTGAATGGGTCCCCAGACCCATTTTTTCCCCCTCAAGCATACATGCATGCACATAAAAATTGAAAATAGGATTTTAAGGTGAGGGACCTACCCTACGATCTTGCCCTCTTTTCCTCTTCTCTGGGGCTATGGCTTCTCCTTCGCCACCAATAGCTTCTTCTTCTCCTTCCTCAGTTGTGGAAGGGTCTTTCTCCACCATCTCTTCTGCCGTTGCCGCCGATTGCGCGGTCGCCGCCGAGGGGACCTCCTCTTGGCCCACTCTTGCCCTAAATCGCCTGAGGGCCTTGCTCTTAATGGCCTTTCTCTTCTTCCCTTTCTCCCTCTCCATTGGTGGCTGGGGGAGCTCGTCGCCGGTCATGCTCGTTGGTGGGGTTTTGCTCGGTGGTGTTTTTTTTTGGGTTTGGGTGTTTGAGTGAATGAGGGGGAACGACCATTCGGTTTGTTTTTTTTGAATGCTCAGAAAATGTGACGGTCTATCGTATGACCGTCACAGTCTCTGACGCGTCTTAGTTGGGCCGTCAGGTTGTTCAGTCATCTATTTTTGAAAATGTGAATCGACGTTGTGTGACGCGCCTATATTTGACCATTAAAATGATCTGACGCATCTTCCGTGGACCGTCAGAGGCTTTGAAACATTTTGATGAGATAAATGCCCTATTTTGTGCTCGAATGATCATTATGCTTCCAATGCCATATCTTATTAATGGAGTTCATGCTTATGAATGGTCATGCCCTATGTTTTCAAAGAAGTTCATAAATGATTGTTGTTGGCTAATCTCTCCTTTCCTTTCTATGGATGAAATCATGAGAATCATAAGTCATCATGCTTCGCCATTTTGCCGCACAGGTAAGTCAGGTATTGTATCTCGATCCTTATCCCTTAATGCATTACTATATGTTATATATGATATTATCTCGAGAATCGGCTGGTCATTCATGTGTTCTGGGATCTGATGTTCCCATTAAACAAAAATGATGATGATCTAAGTGCACATGATTAATCGTTGGATAGGCCGTTAGGTTGGAAAACTTGGGGACGATGGTTCTGTCTTACACGCCGTGGTTGCAGATGGTGTCCTGACTCTAGTTTCTCTGGTCTAGCAATATTATTCTCGAATATCTTATTATTTTATTCTTTCTTTACATTCGTTTTGATGATTTCTTTATTTTAGCCCAGCATGCATCATGCGAATCTTTGAGCTTTTACGAACCTTCATCTGTTCAAGGTGTTTCAGTAATGGTGAATAGGTGTGTTCCATGTTCCCGAATAAGGAGAGTCATTCCACTCTGAATTAGAAGGTTTCCTTCGGTCTCTTCGCTTGGTTTGGTTAGCTGAAGATTCCTGTCTGGAGTTTAGTTAATCGTCTCTTTCCTTTTTCCGTTGCCCCGGCCGCTGGCCGTGTTTTCCTTTCCTTAGTTGTTAGTTCCTCCAGACATGTGTCCTTTGGTTGGCTATTTCCTTGTGATTGGTTCAAAGTTTTCTGAAAATTCATGTCGCTCGTTGGTTGAGAACGGGTGTCAGTTGCCTTAACGCCCACTTTTCAGTCCGCTCCACTTCATTTATGCTTCATCTCCATGTTCCATTTCGCTTTCACTTCACCTCCGCTCGCTCCCCTGCAAAGAGGACGTTAAGGAGGGGCATCTGTTGACACCCGTTTTATGACCAATGAGTTGAGTCATTTCCTTGTTCATTTTTATGATGCTCCTAGTTGTTCACCCTTTGTTGAGCCTTCTTGGTCAATTTGAGGTTTATTTCCTGGGTCATGTCTCCTTGGTTGAGTCTGGTTCCTTACTTCTTTCCGTTGGATGAAGCTTAGCAGGCTTTCGTTTCATTTTGCACTCTATCGCCTCTAACGGTCCTTTGATGGTGCGTTACAATCCTCTGACGCATGGGCCTTGGTCCGTTACATCCTTGCAGAGCCCTTACGTTGAAGGTTTCTTTCAAGCTTATCTTTTTAGCTTATCCGTTGAGTGTGACGGTTTATCGTGCGACCGTTACCTTCTTGTCACGCGTCACTCCTCGACCGTTACATTCCTTCAGAGTCCTGAGTGCGTCAACTTCACCCGTTGATCTTATCTTCTTATGGATAGCGTTCTGTGACGGTCCCTCCCTGGAGCGTTACATCTGTGTGGCGGTCTATCGTGCAGCTGTTACATCAAACAGAGAGTTCTAGCAGAACTGCTCTTTCTCTGCTACTCCGTGGCTGACTTAAGAGTTTGTTTCTTTGATTTCTCTTCCAAATCTGATCCTTAGAACCTTCTGTTTGTTTCTATGGACTCTTGGGAGTATTATCTTGAAGAGTTTGCTAAGAAACATCCTACTTTTCAGTAGGATTATCCTCTGCTCGACCAGAGAGTTTGAGGGTCTATAAATAGAACCCTTGACTTCATGACTTGAGGGGGGAGACATCTGGAGTTCACGTCGAAGTGCTGCCGCATCCTGGGGTCAGAGCCAACCAAGGAGAACTGCTTCCCACGTCCATCTACTTCCAAAGTCTAGAAAGTATTCATTTCAAGGGTTTAGTTCAGCCACATTGTCATCTTAGTGTCTTTCTCTCTTCTAAGCATTAATAGCATCGTCCCTCTTCTTCTACCACGCTCTTGCATCTGCTGCATTCATTCAAAACATCCTCCCATCTTTTAAAACGCCTAGAGGGGTTAAAAAAACCAACCTTCCTGATATTTCCCTTTCCTTTTTCAGGTTCTTAAGTTCTTTGATTTATTGATACTACTTTGTCTAAGGGCTAATTTGGGGCTATTCTTCTTGTGTTCTACACTCTTTTGTAGGTTTATAGAGTCCCTAATACGAGGCCCAAGCTCTCTGGCCGGCTGGAAACCTTGGAGATCAAAAGATTCCAAATTCTATTCTGCAGACTCTCTGACGGTCTATCACAGGCGCGTTAGGGTCTTGTAGCGGTCTATCGTGGGACCGTCACAGTTCTGTGGCGCACCAGTTTTCGACCGTTACGTTCTACAGAGCTGCAGTTTCCTGGTTGCTTTCTCTCTCCCGTGCGCGGGTGCATCGTCCTCCTATTCTAAGATATTTATCGGGTCTTTGGCTTGTTTTTACCTTAGTGGCGATCACATCTTTTCTTAGTTTGGGCAGTAGCTTTCTCCTTCACCATATCTCCTCTTTATCTTTGCTTGTTCCACCTATACGGTGTGTTTTGCTTTATTCCTTATTCCACGCTCCGGCGTGTGTTTTTCTTTCTTTGCTTAGTTTAGTTTTGATTGAGATAGCATGCCCATTGTAGAGCTTATGCTGGTTGCCTAAGTTCATGATTCACATGTTCATAGGTTGAGTGATTTCATTACTTGGCTCATACTTTCATCATAGTTGGCATCATAGCCCATCTTGCAAAAGAAGGGACACATTAAAACCAACACTCGGATCAAGTCACAGGATGGGTCACTCACTCTCTCTCATAGCGGTGATAAAAATATACGAGCTAGATACCTAACACTCACAGTGGCATTCAAAAATATACGAATTGAGCAAAATGCGATAAGAGAGACGGGGCGAGTTTACCTCCACACTCCGGGCGTGGGGAAGATGATCCCGTCCAAGATAGTAACTCCCGGTAAAAATAATTATATAATAATTACAGAAGTGAAATTTTGTGCCCACTCCACGCAGGGAGGTAAAGGGCTACACAAGTGGGCCTGGGAGGATCGATCTTGGGTTGACGGGCAGCGTTTTGATGTAGCTTCAGTGGCACTTGTACTCACGAACGTGGGGCCCACGTGCTGGTCGGTGGGGCCGAGTGGGCTCGGAGTGGTACCGCTGTGACATTGGCTCCTGGAGGGACGCTCCCTGGGTAGGCGACGCACTGGTTCACCTCGTGGAAGGTGACGCGGTGGCTGGGCAGTCGTTGCGGCTTGCTGGCCACGGATCTGCACATCAGTTTTTGGCCTGTGCGACTCGGTGAAACTCGCTGCTGCGATCACTCCCGACGTCGGATCGATGCACAAGAGGTACCGTTGGAAAGCTCTTTCAAAATACATCGATCAAGGGCCAGGGAAATAATTTTGAATTTATCATAACTGGCCTTGATCGATTTTACAAGTTGCTGTTGGACAGAACCCGAAATCTCGGGACAGAGGTAGTTTTTCCTGAGAACTAAGGTTGACTATGGTTCAAAGTTCAAATCTGGAAGTTGACCTCTTCACAAAAGTTGTAGAGGGAGAAACAAGAAAGACGGGGACAATTTGTATTTGACTTTTGGTGGAGGTTTCAATTTTTTGAGGATTTTATACGGGCTGGGGGTCGGATTTGAACTGCACATGACAGAACAGATTTAGGAAAAGATAGTGATTTTAAAAAAACAAAAAGGACTCCAGAAATTCCATGAAAATTTGTGGATGATGGGGGTGGTTGATAGAACTTTCAATAAAATTGGTGACTCAATAGGACAAGGGAAAGGGGGTCGAAACGTGAAAACTCAGGGTTGCTGTGACAGGATCTGAACAGAAGATAGAACTGGAAGACTGAGGAACATGAAAATGAAAAAATAGCAAACGAAAGGAAAATGACTGGATTTTTTTTTGGAGACTGGGGTGGACGTGGATGACTCACCCTCCAAATTTAGACTCGATTTGAGCTCTTGATGGAGAGCTAAAATTTGAACTTTGATGCCCTATCCTGATGTAGACAGAACTCCGGCGATGATGACGGCGGCGGCGACGACGGCGGCGGTGGTAGAAACAGAAATCAGAGGATCAGAGGGAGAGATAGAATGGGTCTCACACCCTAGAAGGCTAGAGGAGGAAGAAACACATCAGGGAGAGAGAGGGGAGGGGCGCACCATACAAGGAGCTCCAAGAATTTCACCAAATTTTCATCATTAATTCTCATAAAATGTGAATTACACCCTATTTGTATGAAATGTAAGAAGACTCTAAATAACCATGGATCTAGAATTGGGAGGGGTAAAAGAGGGAGTTCAAATCTTATTCTCCCATATGGTTTGGAACCACATTAAAAAACACTAAATGGGGAGGGCGCACCCTTGACCAAGGGAGCTTCCAACTTGGACTTTTTGGTCCATTTGTCCCCTTGAATGGTCCAACCATCTAGAAGGCCAGCTAGGACTTTGACCAGCCCCACATGGACCCCTATGGCTTAGGTGGACCAATGGGAAAGGAGTGGGGGCCCCCTTGCTGGACATACTGATATTTTGCACAAAAACCCAAACAATCATAGGGAATGACACATTGGCTTATAAAGCCTTACAATTGTGCATATGCTTTCCCAAGGATATAAAAAAAACTAAAGGACACACACGCAAATTAAAATGTCAGTGCTCTTGCTCTGATGTCCCCATCAATTCTCCCCGGGTGGGAAGAACTCGACCCCGTCGAGTAAGGGGGGCGGCTGCTCGAGTAGCTCCGGCGGATGCGTTACCAAACCTGGAAGCACAGAGTACGCTCCACTCCAAGTAATCGACACCTGCTCATCCCGTATAGATTCGATATGCACGCTGCTGGGGAATGGGGCTAGAGGTGGACACTACGGGGTGGGGTCACTCTCAAAGGAGGGAGGCGGCTCAAAGACTCACTAGGAATCACCGCTTGTCCCTTATGTGACTAGATCCGATATGTAAAGTAGAACCGATCACAAAGCCCGACAAGTTTCGAACTCGAAAGGGACTAACAACGCGAGCGTACAAAAGACCGACTCGACTCAATGTATGCACAAACACATGACAGCCAAACGAAACAACGACTCACAAAGACCCTAAACAAACCTAATGTTAGTCCGACCCGTACGCATGCAAGGGTGGACCAGGACACCCGAATGTGTGCCATGCATGCATGTTATGCAATCGGCGGTTTGTGGCATGGGGAACACCTAGACGTCCAAGTATGACCCAGTCATGCATGGACGGTCCTTTGGAATTGGGAGACTTGAGAGGGCTAGGAGATCGGGTGTAGGTGTATCGAGAACGGGCTTGGTGGGTATAGATGACCCGTCCAGTGGGGTAGGGGTGTGATAGTGGACTCCCTCGAAGACGTGAAGTATATATGGTGGGTCAAGGGGCCCACTAGGGAATGGGTCAAAGGGATCAAAGAAGGTATGACCCCTTGTGGTGGGTTCCCACAAGTCACGGTCCCATGTATGGAAGTCTTGAAGGTGTAGATGGTCACCTTCATGCAGTGTGGTAGGTGGGACGGTGATCTTATGTAGGAAGTATGATACCTCCTTCGGGCAAAAGGGTATGAAGTCGGGCTCGGTCGACATGGGGAGGAATAAGAGAATCTCTGTGGTGACACAACCCATGGTGCACACGGAGGTAATGGACCCTAAGGCCGGATGGGTGAAGCTAAGACTAGTGGGTTGGTCGAAGCCTCATGCCAATACGTGCGTCAACTTCCATTGCCAACCTAATCCCACAATAAGGTCATCCAATGTATCAACATGATGACTAGACCGAAATGTGGTATGGAATGAGTTGATCGGCACTAGTGGTAGGGTGGGGTCCATGGATGGGTAAGGAGGTGGGACCAAGCCATCCTTGAGCCAACTAAGTAGTGGCTCAGCGATGAAAAGTGTACCCGTTAGAAACACGGGTGGCTCTGGCTTTGGTAGCTCCAAATATGATGGTTCCGAATAAAGTTCAGAAGGTGAGGGTGGCAATGGAGCACTTGTCCTTTCTATCCTATCCAACCAATCCGAAAATATTTTATTGATTTCTTCAAAGGTGTGGGTTGGAGTAGGGGCCTCGGGGTGGACTCGCTCCTCGTCTCTCGGCTCGGGTGTGGACCTAGGCTCGGCTATAAGTGGGGCTTCCACTTGGTTGGAGGTGCTTGGGTGGGATGGGACGGAGGTGCCAAGGTGATGTTGGTTGGAGGCGACTGGGCGGGCAACTTGATTGGGACTGCTTTGGTGGGCTTGGATGGAGGTGAAGGGGCGGGGTTGGTTGGAGGTGTGGCCCACTTGATTGTGGGTGAGTTGGTGGGGTCGGCTAGTGGTATGACCCCTGTGGTTGGAGGTAGGTGGGCGGGGAAGATAGACCCTCCTAAGCGCTCTCTTCATATCCCACCATGACTCGATGGGCCTTAATCTCCTATCCTTCTGGAAGTATTTGATGTCCCTCCATGTTTCGGTGGCTTCATAAAAAAGTCACCTTTTGGCAAAGTCGACTTGCATGGGCCCGGACATAAGGTAACACTCAAAGTAGTCGTCCATAAAGGCTTCCCACTCTAGGTAGTCACTCAGGTTTTCGGAGCCATAGAAGTCCCGGGCTACGGGTCTACGGGGGTGGTCCGGGTGGTTCTCCCATCTTAGATAGTATCGCCACCTTGCAGAAGATGCGGCCCCTTGGTCGTCCATGGGACACGTGGACATTAGTGAATGGACATGCCAACAGTTGGTGACAAGACACTAGTCACGACCCTAACCAATGCAAAGTTGGAATGCACTAACTAATGCACACTAAGGACCCTAGACTTAAACCAAGACTCGGTACGTGGCGGAGTTAATCGATCCAAAGATCACTCGTTCAAGTGCGCGGCCTTCCCGATAGGCGTAGCCTAACGTTCGGACAACACCTTTTGATATACCGATTAATGGTATGCAAATGTGACACTTAGACTGACTTAGACTTAGACTCGACTTAAATGACTCTTTTTTTTGTTTTGTTTTCTACCCTAGACTCAACCTGCCCTGATACCAAATTGATGCGAGACAGACGCGTGACCTGGGACTCTAGCCCATGATCGCTCCTAAGCGAGGGAAGACGTGGGACCGTGCGCGGTTGAGAAACCGACAGTGAGCCTCGGGTATCGGCTTTCCGCGTGCACTCGGATCGAGTCACAGGACGGGTCACTCACTCTCTCTCATAGCGGTGATAAAAATATACGAGTTAGATACCTAACACTCACAGCGGCATTCAAAAATATACGAATTGAGCAAAATGCAATAAGAGAGAGGGGGCGAGTTTACCTCCACGCTCCGGGCGTGGGGAAGACGATCCCGGCCAAGATAGTAACTCTCGATAAAAATAATTATACAATAATTACAGAAGTGAAATTCTGTGCCCACTCCACCCAGGGAGGTAAAGGGCTACATAAGTGGGCCCGAGAGGACCGATCTTGGGTTGGCGGGCAGCGTTTTGATGTAGCTTCAGTGGCACGTGTACTCACGAACGTGGGGCCCACATGCTGGTCGGTGGGGCTGAGTGGGCCCGGAGTGGTACCGCTATGACATTGGCTTCTGGAGGGATGCTCCCTAGGTAGGCGACGCACTGGTTCACCTCGTGGAAGGCGACGCGGTGGCCGGGCAGTCGTTGCGGCTTGCTGGCCACGGATCTGCACTTCTATTTTTGGCCTGCGCGACTCAGTGAAACTCGCTACTGCGATCACTCCCGACGTCGGATCGACGCACAAGAGGTATCGTTGGAAAGCTCTTTCAAAATACTTCGATCTAGGGCTATAGAAATAATTTTGAATTTCTCGGATCTGGCCTTGATCGATTTTACAAGTTGCTGTTCGACAGAGCCCGAAATCTTAGGATAGAGGTGGTTTTTCCTGAGAACTCACGTTGACTGTGATTCAAAGTTTAGATCTGGAAGTTGACCACTTCACAAAAGTTGTAGAGGGGGAAACAAGGAAGGCGTGGATAATTTTTATTTGACTTTTGGTAGAGGTTTCAATTTTTGGAGAATTTTATATGGGCTGGGGGTCGGATCTGAACAGCACAGGACAGAATAGATTTAGGAAAAGACAGTGATTTTTAAAAATACAAAAAGGACTCCAGAAATTCCAAGAAAATTCATGGATGATGGAGATGGTTGACAGAACTTCCAATAAAATTGGTGACTCAATAAGACAAGGGAAATGGGGTCGAAATGTGGAAACTCAGGGTTGCTGTGACAGGATCTGAACAGAAGACAGAACTGGAAGATTGAGGAACACGAAAATGAAAAAATAGCAAACGAAAGGTAAATGACTGGATTTTTTGTGGAGGCTGGGGTGGACGTGGATGACTCACCCTCCAAGTTTGGACTCGATCTGAGCTCCTGATGGAGAGCTAAAATTCGAGCTTTGATGCTCTGTCCTGATGTAGACAGAACTCCGGCGATGATGACGGTGGTGCGATGGCGGTGCGATGACGGCGGCAGAAACAGAAATCAGAGGATCAGAGGGAGAGATAGAATGGGTCTCACACCCTAGAAGGCTGGAGGAGGAAGAAACACAGCAGGGAGAGAGAGGGGAGGGGTTCACCCTACAAGGAGCTCCAAGAATTTCACCAAATTTTCATCATTAATTCTCATAAAATGTGAATTACACCCTATTTGTATGAAATGTAAAAAGACTCTAAATAACCCTAGATCTAGAATTGGGAGGGGTAAAAGAGGGCGTTCAAATCTTATTCTCCCATGTGGTTTGGAACCACATTAAAAAACACTAAATGGGGAGGGCGCCCCCTTGACCAAGGGAGCTTCCAACTTGGACTTTTTGGTCCATTTGTCCCCTTGAATGGTCCAACCATCTAGAAGGCCACCTAGGACTTTGACCAGCCCCACATGGACCCCTATGGCTTAGGTGGACCAATGGGAAAGGAGTGGGGGCCCCCTTGCTGGACCTACTGATATTTTGCACAAAAACCCAAATAATCCTAGGGAATGACACATTGGCTTATAAAGCCTTACAATTGCGCATATGCTTTCCCAAGGATATAAAAATAAACTAAAAGATACAAATGTAAATTAAAATATCAGTGCTCTTGCTCTGATGTTTCCATCATATTTCCAATGCTACACCTACCTTTCGCAACATTTTGGCCATGAATGATATCGCTAATATGCATCAATTATACAGCCGGGCAAGGTTTATCCAAACCCAATTCAAGGACTCCCCCATCTATACTCTCTTTAAGGCCCAAAAGCCCAAATACAATAGAAAATCTCAGAGGCCCATCACTGAAGGAGTCCAAACCAACGAGCAAGTGCAAGCCATTGCCTTCCCTTTCCCCAACCAATCTGCTCCGTTCCGCTTTCCATAGCCTCCACGTAACCCTCAGCCCTCTACTCCACAAAATGCCCAACATGTTTTCCACACTCCCCAAAACACCCAGCCTACCTTTCCCTCTCCACAAAATACACAACCTTCCTTCCCCGCGCCTTAGCAACCGAAACAACCCCTGCAATACCACAACGTCCCTCCTCCCAACGGCTATACAACCAAACGCCCAGCTCCAAAGAGAGCCCAGTATCCTCCATTACCCGAGTCCCTGCTAGATATTTTCTCAGCTCTCATGTCCATTGGTGCACTTCAACTTCCTCTGGAGCGGCCTAATTGGAACCTGGCCGTCAACCAGTTTAGATATTGTATGTTCCACCGGCAGCCCGGGCACACAATAGAATCTTGCTTCCAATTTCGAGATTTTGTCTATGATCTACATGAAGGGCAACGTATAGACTGGGATGAAATACATGAGGTTATCACCAAAATTAGAGAGAAGAGAAGGCAAGCGCTGAGGCAGCAAGTGCAGCAACAAGGACCACAGCCACAGCAGCAGCAGCCTGCGCAGGATCCGGGGATCCATCAAAACCCCATGCCGAATCACCCACTCGCTCCACACCCCAACCACCGGCACCGGCTCAGGTGAACCTTGTTGAACGCCCGGCTCCCGACGCCGGGTGGTCTTATGATGATGAATCTTCTGTCCAACGGCTCATGGCCCCACACCATACCTACCGCAACCCTCCTCCACCTCCTACTCCCGTCATCCTCCCGCCAAACCATCAAACCACCGCCATTACACCACCCGCGCCCACTATTCCCTTTAAAACCATTATTCTACCACCCGCTATTCTCCATAAGCCCCTCATTATTTTGCCTACCTTCACTTCTCCGCAAGTTCACGTTCCACCTGTCCTTGCTCCCCTGCAAGTGCCCACACCGCCTGTCGTCGCCACGCCACCATCCAACCCTCCACCTATTATCCTCCCAGCACGACCCGTCCCCACCACCACTACTCCCATTACCCTCACTATCTCCACTACACCTACTCCTACTCCGCTTATCCACCCCATTAGGCCCATTAAATCGCCCACCATGAGCCCATCTGATGCCGTGTCGGCCCAGAACCTTGCCCTACGGAGCGGGCGTTTGTTCCATCCGAACTATCCTACCACTGATGCATCTGCACCCAATCCCCAGTTCTTGCAATAGGCTACTGATCAGGGAGAGGTAGATCCGCTGCCGGGTACTCAGTACGATCTGTTACATCATCTAGACGGGATGCCCACCAACATTTCAGTGCTAGAATTGATTAAGCGGTCTAAGCTTCACCAGGACGCGCTGCGGGATTTTCTACAAAAGGTCATGGTCAGTGAAGACATGGCAGTGGACAGCTTACCAACCGCCCTGGTTACAATCTCCAAGGGACCAGCTATTACATGTTCAGAAACTAAGCTAGCACCCCCCGAGGCTCGTCAAATGCCGCTATGCATTTCCATCATTTTGAACAAACTAAACATAGATGCGGCATTATTAGACATTGGGGCCTCTATCAACGTGTGTCCTCTCAGCACTTGAAGGGCGTGCAACATCTCAGAAAATCTGCTAAGGCCTACCCCGACATGAGCATATGATAATTCAAGAAGGTCGTGCCACGGGGTGGTCACTATTCAAGCTGAACTTGGGCCATTAACAATGCCCATCAAATTTTATGTGCTCGACATTGACCCTATGTTCAAAGCCATTCTGGGTCGACCGTGGATTGACAACCTTAATGCCGTACCATCCACTGCCCATCAATGCCTTAAGTGCCCCTTTCAAGGGAGGGTGGTGAAGGTTAAAAGCATCTCCACGGTTCAATCAGTCGAAGCCATCTCAGAGAAGATCTTATCAACACTCTGGCCCAACAATTGGCCTGTTATCTTGGTGCTGGACCTTAATTTTCCCTTGGCATATGCACCACGTAAGCCAGCCATCGCTCAGGTGAATGTCAGAATGAAGCCCTAGATAAGGGATTCTAAAGGCTGGAAGATCATATTGAAGCTAAGCTACCAGCCGGGCAGGGGTCTCGACGCTTAATTGTAGGGCGGACCAAGCCGCTCCCCAGGGGCAAAAAAATGAGTAGGAGGGGCCTCGGTTACGGAGAGTCCTCATTATCAGTTTAGGGAGACTCGGGGTCATTGACTTGGGATTACCGTCAGCACTTTATCAAGGGCCCTCTCCAGCTAGGTACTTTGAATGCACCACCAAGTAAGCTCAAGAAAGAAGATATAGCTTGCACAGTTGCTGGCCCGCCATGTCTGCCTAGGGGGCCTGTTGATGATATGATTGATTTCAGCGAAGCTTTCTCCAAGATGTTCTATGAAGAGGACCGTCCAAGGAATCTGGAGGTGCGGTTGGTGCAGTACACGCAAGGAAAGTCGGCTTATCGTACGCGGGAAGAGGGGAGCTCACCCATGGTTTTCACTTGGTCTCCTTCCTGTTGGATGCCTCTTTTCCAAAGGCTGGATTTTATACCCCGTTCACCTCCTGTCATGATTGATCCCTTGTTGCTGGAAACACCAACTGAATTTCTAACTTGTCCATGTGGGCGTTGCCCGCCAATTGATCTTTCAAGTATGTGGTTCTCCTCCTCTGATCCCTTCTTCGATATCTTCTGCCCGTCCATTTACTTTCTCGCCCTTCCCTCCCCTTCCTCTTCATCTTGCTGCGTGCTCTCCACTGATCTCCAAAAAAAACGTCGATTTTAAAACAGAGATTTCAGTGGAAGATTACGCTGTGTTCCGTCCATCCTCCTCCCAGGGGAATGAGGCCCCTACTTCCCTTCCATTAGAGTACCTCTCTACTAGGTTAGATTTAGGGTCAGTCGAGTCTAAGGAAGTAGGGTCTATTAGGTCTAGAAAAGTAGGGTCTTGTTCTAGTGCGTCCAATGGTGGGACGCTAAAGGTGATCTAGAGGGGGGTGAATAGATCAGTCACCCGTTAAAAACTATTGCAGCAGATTCAAATGCGGAATGAAAACTTCTACTGAATAGATAGAGGGCACAAAGCAAATACTAGCCAGAACTGAAGAACCGTCCTAAGCAAGCATCTACTATGCAAAGAACAGAAATATAGAAGCGATGCAAACCACAAAATAATCACATAGTAGACAAGATATTTTTAGGTGGTTCGGTCCACCAGACCTACATCCACCCCACACTCAACCAGAGTGTGGATTACTGCTAACTCACAGCTTGAACCGCTGGGCCTCACAGCTTGCCTACAACCTGCTGAGCCTCACAGCTTGCTGTCCGAGGTATCCACCTCACCTGCTGAGCCTCACAGCTTGCTGTCCAGAGGAATCCTCCTCTGCAAAACCGCTGGGCAATACAGCTTAGCCGTCTAGTGGAATCCTCCACTGCAAATGCTGACTAATAGCTTGAACACAAGAGTTTCAAAAAAACAAAACAAAAATAAACGAAAGATAAAATGTATCCCTGTAGGGAATGTAGCTCAAACAAGTGAGCAATACTCAGTTCTGGTTTTGAACCAAAGATCTGAGGAACATCTCTCTCAACTCTCTCTCTCAACTCTCTCTCTTAACTCTCTCCTTCTTCTCTTTCTTTTCTCTTCTGCTGGATCGTAGAAGCTCTCACTCTGCCTCTGCTCCTTTTATCACGATCAGTCTTCTTCTGAGGAAGAAGGCTTGCTTTTATAACAGTAGGAGCCGCACTGGGTGTGTGTCTTCCACAGTTCCCGCCCAAATGCTTTGGCCACATGTCATCATCCTGTCAGCCCTTCCAGCCTCGGATCACGTGCCCAATCATTAAGCTTCTTGAGACAGTACCTGTCAGTCAGTCGAAGAGAATCATCAACTTAAGACAACAAGACCTTGTACAGACATCATTCATGCAAGCAAGACAGTGCATGGCTGTACAGACTTGGTGAATGCAAAGACAAAGCATGGCAACACACAATGTGCAGACTTCGTGCAATGCATGAGGTAATGTATAGACTTGGAGTGCAATGTGCAACCAATGTACATACTTTGCAATGCCTAGTGTTAAAGCATGGGAACACAATGCATCATGTACAGACTATGCGATATGCAACCAGACGATGTCTAGCCTTTGTTAAATTGATGCTCAACAAAAAGACGCCTCTTTCCTAGGCGTCAGTTTCAGAAGTGACGCCACTGTTGATAGGCGTCAAATTCCGAGCATAGTGGACTGTATAGACTTTCTATGGCATCGAGGCAACTATGACGATGTGCAGACTCTGCGTGCAACTAGCCAATGTATAGACTTGGCGTTGTGCAGCTAGCCAATGTATAGACTTGGCGTTATGAAGCACACAGGCTATACAGACTTGTGCTAACGCTGCAAGTGGACAATGTACAGACATTGTTTTAAACGATGCACAATGCATAGTGTATGGACTTAGCGTGAATGCAAGAAGACGATGTATAAGGCTGTACATACTTGATGGCATGCATCGATGTACAGACTTTAGACATGATGCAATGTATAGACTTGACTAATGAACATACTTGCATGAGACGCAACATGAGACGCTCAATGTACAGACTTTGCATGAGACACTGCATGAGACGCTGAGCTGCCAAGAATGTATAGACTTGCATGAGACACTGCATGATACGATGCGATGTACAGACTTGCCTGGCCGATGCATAGACTTTAAGGTATGCACAGAGACGATGCATGAGATGATGCGATGAACAAACTTGCCTGGCCGATGCATAGACTTTAAGGTAAGACGCTAGACGCTGTACAGACTTTACTTGCATGTGCAGACTTGGTGATGTATAGACTTGCACAGTTCTAGCTAAGGGATGTATAGACTTTATGTGAAAGCCCAATGTACAGACTTGCTGAACTAAACGTAGGTAAAGATAAGGAGTGTATAGACTTGCTCAGTTCAGAACGTAGGTAAAGATGCAATGTATAGACTTAACATATGCACTGGTTGTACAGACTTAGCCACGAGCTGAACTATCAGATGTATAGACTTTGCTCAGTTCAGCTGGTGGATGTACAGACTTGAGATGAATGCATGAACAAGCCGATGTACAGACTTGCCAATGTATAGACTTTAAGTGCAATGCAAAAGGCTGTACAGACTTTGAGACTTAGCGTTAATTCATGGGCTGTACAGACTTCCTATATGCTCAAGTCCAATGTATAGACTTGCTGAGATGATGCACCTGAAGAATGTACAGACTTAATGAGCTGTAGCATAAACACATCAGCAGAGAATGTATAGACTCTGCATGCATAAGGCAAGCATGCGATGCAACAGAATGTATAGACTTTGTTTGTGCTGTGCAGCCGATGTGCATACTTGCTAGCCAGACACTACAAAGACTCTGTACAGACTTTATAGCGTGCAAACATGCCATTTGAATGTATAGACTCTGTGGACTTGATAGCATGCGGATGTATGGACTTGTGCTGGCTTGATAGCATGCATGAAATACCCTGTACAGACTTAAACAATGTACTGACTCTGAACGCATGCAATGCAGCGGGGCAATGTATACTAAGCACAATCACTATGTTGCTATCATCAAAATAAAATATCATATGCTTGTGCCTAAGGGGCACAACATTCTCCCCCTTTTTGATGATGGCAACAAAGTGACAGTGAGTCACCAACTAAATTTTCTCCCCCTTTGACATGATCAAAAAGAAAGAAAAACATGAGTGCAACATGCAGAATACATTACAGATTTCCCTTAGAACAGCTCAAACTCCCCCTGAATGAATAACTCCCCCTGAAATTATTTCTCCCCCTTTGAGAAGGAATATGGAAGGATGAAACAGATAATCAAAAGGTAGAGAAGGTAGGAGGGCCAACAGACAACAGCTGATGCATTGGTTCAGAAAGTGAGCATGATTATAGACAACTGTTAAAGCGTAAGAATCAATAATTTATGGTCTTGAAAGAATTCAGATTTAACAGTGATAAAGATAGAGTAAAGCAGCTGACCACTGAAAAAGAGTTATAGACTCCATTTATAGCAATGAATCTAGGGCACATGGCTTTAATAGATAAGTCAGAAACAATACCCTTTGTGATTAAACATGGAAGTTTAAGAAGGCAACTTGAATATGTATTGAGAAAAACAATTTTCACTCAATGACTTTTGATTTCAAAGGGTTACAGCAGTTTATTTTTCACTTTTTTTTAATTTTTCAGAAACTGAGCTAAGTGAATAGACCAGTGGCATTTATGTTGTTGACATTAGGTGTACACCTTGATCAGAGGCAGGTATCCCCAGTTACTAGGCATAAACTACTAGATCTATTTCAGATCAAGACCTACAAGGAACAATTTTCACCTTTGACATTAAGGGCACACCTTGATCAGAGGCCAGTACCCCCAGTTACTTGGTGAAGACTCCCCCTATAGATTTGACCCTATGAACAGAGATAGTCTGAAGCACTTCATGACTTATGAATTCTCCTACTTCTTTGGAGGAGATCACAGTTTCTCAGTGTAATTCAGCCATTGCTCTATCACTGTGTTCAGCTCTTTACATTGATGATCTTATTTACTGCTGCCCTTATTTCTTTTAGAGTGATTGTTTAAAAAATAGTACACACTCTATTTACCTTTTCTAGACATTTCCAGTTTAACACTTTCAGGCATTAAAAAATACTTTTTCCATTCTAACCATGAGACAAAGATTAAGAGCTATAAAAATTTTCTTTTATCTCAAGTTCTGAAGTGCAGACACTTAACTCTTCAATTTATAAAGGTTAAACATTTAGTTCCTCTCAATTTGTAAGTGTGATTCTTATAAATGAATAATTGCAATGACCACAGCTCAATGCACTAAACCAGAAGCAATACCGTTGTTCAGTGAAGGTTAGGGAAATGATGGAAATTGTTAAAAAATGATAGCAATAGGCATGAAAGTCCAAGAGCATCTGATGTCAAAGACTATGAATGGAGTGAGTGGGAACAATGAGGAGTGAAAAAGATTCAACGTAATGAACATAACTCTCAGCTCCCCTTGACACCATGATGCAAATAAAAATGCTATGCAATGAGTCATTTCTTTTTAAAATTTTCAAATTCAATGATATGCAGTACACTGCTCTATATGAAGACTGGACCCTATATACCATAGTGGTCATGCAAAGAAATGCAGTGCAAAGTAGTCCTATATGCATTAAACAACTTCCTTGATGCAAATGATATATACAGACATTAGACACATGCATCAACTATATGCATTAAATGAACCATACAAACTCAGTGCAACACATGAATAAGTGAGCTCAGTGCAAAGTACATACATGCACAAACATGAGAGAAGTATACTCGATGCAATGTATGAACAACCATGAACATGTCTTTAAGTAAACTCGGTGCAGGGTATGCATTGACTACAAAAGTGGTTGTGTAGTGCATCTAGCATCTTATGTACACAGTGCAATAAATGGCAAGAGAAGAGCATCAGATATGTGCAAAATTAAATTCAGTAGCTGAGTCTGGAATGCAGACTGATCAGCTAGACAAGAAGAGAACATCAAAATTAAACAACCAAATCAACATGACTTTTTCAATTCTGAAGGTAAATCACTTACCTGCTTTACCTGACTGATTTATTTTTACCCTTGGTGTTGCATCAGATTGTTGACAAGGCCTCCAATTTCTTTCAGCTTTTAGAATTTTTGGCCCTGCCTCTTGTCATATGCCTGGAATAGCTATTCCTGTTTCATCATTTTATTCCCGGATACCAGGCATACCTGCAAACACACTTAGGGAGCAGATTTTGGAACCCAAGATAGTTTGGGCCCCAAGACAGAAGCAGATATGTGAGAGTGAAAACATCACAAAAGCTGTTTAGGGATCCACACTTGTGTGAAAGTGGATGGTTTGGTGGATTCTACAGCTTGAGAGTTCTTTTTGTTATTTTTCTTTTTCTCAGCACCAACAGGTTTAGCTTTCTTTTTCTGGTGCTGTGATGGTTTTTGTGTAGTCCTGGCATTCATTTTATTAGAAACATTATTGTTTTTCTGCCAGTGCCTTGGCCAATGAGTGTACTGGAAGTTGTGGCCAAAATTGGTCCTAGGCTGACCATAGAACACCTGTTGACTAGGACTCCATGTCCTAAAGTGACTATCCCATCTCCTAACTGGCTAAGATCTATAGGGCTGAGTGGGGAAATTCTGATACCTAGACCTCATGTATACAGGGTTCCACCCAAACCTATTAAGTAGTTGTGAGTGATTGTGATGATAGACTTGGGCTCGAGGGAAATAGGGATGTGCAAACTGGTTTCTAGCTACACTTGGTCTCCCTGCAACCTTTGACCCTCTAGGTTTCTGCACTGACTTATATTGGGTCTTTTTCTGAGCAGTTGATGGTGGTGGAGACTTAGCAGCCTTGGACTGGGGTTTTGATGTGCTAGCTGGCTGACCCCTAGCCTTGGACTTACCCTTGGGAGAAGAACATGCAGCTCTAGGCTCTACAACTTTCTGCTTTCCCTTGTCCTTAGCACTGGACACTTTTGATTTTACATTATTGAAAGCAGATTTTTCATTGACCATTTTTATGAGTGGTCCTTTATTCTTTTCTCCCACGAATGAAATGGTTTTCAGTTCAAAACTCTTTTTAGCTGAGGGATTAAAATCGAGACACTCCTTTCTGAAGTTGACTTTTGACCCTAGCAAGGCATTAAGATTTTCTATTCCTTGGGTCATGCTTTCAATGATTTTCTTTTTGTCAGAATTTTCATTTTTCCAGATTTTCAATAGTTTTCTTCAATTCAGCATTCACTGACAAGATAGCTTCATATTTTTCAGTTGAAATCTTTATTTCATTTTCAAATTTCTGAATTGACAATTTCAACTCATCAATGACATTTTTCAGCAACTCATTTTCTTTCCTACAATCAATCAAAACATGCTTTAATTCATTAAAATCAGAACATGCACTTTTCAATTTGTCATTCTCTGATTGTAAACATACAACTTTATCAGAAAGTGTTTTATCATTAACCAGAGAATTCATTTTCTTCTTCAAGAGTCTGTTTTCCTTCTTAATATCATTCGCTTTATCTAACAGTTCTCCATAAGCATCTTCCCAATCAGAAATAGTATAATGTTCGAAAGGGGATGATACCTGATCAGACTCTTCTTCTTCTTCTCCATTCCTGGCCATCAAGCAGATGTCCTTTTCTGATTTCTCACTATCTGAGGAAGTGCTCAGCGTGCCTTCTTCCTCATCACTCCATGTACTGACCATGGCCTTTCCCTTTGGCGCTTTCTTCCATGGTCTTCCTTTCATTTTCTGTAACTCTGGACAATCAGCCTTCATATGGCCAGTCTTCCTGCAATGATAACAAGTATTATCGTCAGATTTTTCAGCAGGGTTAAATTTATACCTGTTTTGCTTCCTGCTGTGGTGTTTTCTGTAGACATTTTTCCCTTCTGTTCTAAGAAATCTTCTGAACTCTCTTGTAATCATAGCTAGTTCATCCTTTTCAAGCTCCGATCCAGATAGGCTCCGATCACTGGATGATCCATTGCATCTGGACTGTTTTGAATAGCTATGCTTGGCCTTCAGAGCAATAGGCTTCTTGTATTCGAGCTCTTCAGCTTGTAGAAGATTCATCTCGTACGCCATCAAAGAGCCTATCAGCTCATTAGGTTTCATCTTTTGTAGATCTTTTGACTCCTCAACCACAGTTGCTTTGGTATGCCATATCGGAGTCAACGATCGAAGGATCTTCCTCACAACTTCATGATCAGTATAACTTTTTCCCATATTTCTTAGACCATTTGTTATGATGGTCAGACGCGCATACATTTCGGTCACTGTCTCACCGGGCTTCATCCGAAATGCTTCATACTTTGTCACTAACATATTAGCCCGTGTCTCTCTCACTTGAGATGTTCCCTCATAAATGACCTCAAGGGTATCCCACATCTCCTTTGCCATCTTGCAGGATGACACTCTATCAAATTCAGTGGGATGGAGTGCACACTGAATGGCGTTGATGGCGCTCCAATTCAGAGTAGATTTCTGGATTTCTTCTCTGGTCCACAATTCCTCATTCTCATGTAGCTCATAGGGACCTTTGCTTATAATCTTCCAGATCTCGTAGTCTTTGGCTCTGAGGAAGACCTGCATCCGGTTCTTCCAATATGGGTAGTTGGATCCGTCGAAGAATGGTGGCTTTGTGGTGGACTGTCCCTCTGCTATTAACCCTCTAGCATCCATGGTCGTTCCTCTTAAGGATGTTAGTCCTGCACAAAGAGTTAGGCTCTGATACCAATTGTTGGGACGCTAAAGGTGATCTAGAGGGGGGTGAATAGATCAGTCACCCGTTAAAAACTACTGCAGCAGATTCAAATGCGGAATGAAAACTTATGCTGAACAGATAGAGGGCACAAAGCAAATACTAGCTAGAAATGAAAGAACCGTCCTAAGCAAGCATCTACTGCGCAAAGAACAGAAATATAGAAGCGATGCAAACCACAAAATAATCACACAGTAGACAAGATATTTTTAGGTGGTTCGGTCCACCAGACCTACATCCACCCCACACTCAACCCGAGTGTGGATTACTGCTGACTCACAGCTTGAACCGTTGGGCCTCACAGCTTTCCTACAACCTGCTGAGCCTCACAGCTTGCTGTCCGAGGTATCCACCTCGCCTGCTGAGCCTTACAGCTTACTGTCCAGAGGAATCCTCCTCTGTAAAACCGCTGGGCAATACAGCTTAGCCGTCCAGTGGAATCCTCCACTGCAAGCGCTGACTAACAGCTTGAACATAAGAGTTTCGAAAAAACAAAACAAAAATAAACGAAAGATAAAATGTATCCCTGCAGGGAATGTAGCTCAAACAAGTGAGCAATACTCAGATCTGGTTTTGAACCAAAAATCTGAGGAACATCTCTCTCAACTCTTCTCTCTCTCAACTCTCTCTCTCAACTCTCTCCTTCTTCTCTTTCTTTTCTCTTCTGCTGGATCGTAGAAGCTCTCACTCTGCCTCTGCTCCTTTTATCACGATCAGTCTTCTTCTGAGGAAGAAGGCTTGCTTTTATAACAGCAGGAGCAGCACTGGGTGTGTGTCTTCCACAGTTCTCGCCCAAATGCTTTGGCCACGTGTCATCATCCTGTCAGCCCTTCCAGCCTCGGATCACGTGCCCAATCATTAAGCTTCTCGAGACAGTACCTGTCAGTCAGTCGAAGAGAATCATCAGCTTAAGACAACAAGACCTTGTGCAGACTTCATTCATGCAAGCAAGATAGTGCATGGTTGTACAGACTTGGTGAATGCAAAGACAAAGCATGGCAACACACAATGTGCAGACTTCGTGCAATGCCTGAGGCAATGTATAGACTTGGAGTGCAATGTGCAACCAATGTACATACTTTGCAATGCCTAGTGTTAAAGCATGGGAACACAATGCATCATGTACAGACTATGCGATATGCAACCAGACGATGTCTAGCCTTTGTTAAATTAGTGCTCAACAAAAAGATGCCTCTTTCCTAGGGGTCAGTTTCAGAAGTGACGCCACTGTTGATGGGCGTCAAATTCCGAGCATAGTGGACTGTATAGACTTTCTATGGCATCGAGGCAACTATGACGATGTGCAGACTCTGCGTGCAACTAGCCAATGTATAGACTTGGCGTTGTGCAGCTAGCCAATGTATAGACTTGGCGTTATGAAGCACACAGGCTGTACAGACTTGTGCTAACGCTGCAAGTGGACAATGTACAGACATTGTTTTAAACGATGCACAATGCATAGTGTATGGACTTAGCGTGAATGCAAGAAGACGATGTATAAGGCTGTACATACTTGATGGCATGCATCAATGTACATACTTTAGACATGATGCAATGTATAGACTTGACTAATGAACATACTTGCATGAGACGCAACATGAGACGCTCAATGTACAGACTTTGCATGAGACACTGCATGAGACGCTAAGCTGCCAAGAATGTATAGACTTGCATGAGACACTGCATGATACGATGCGATGTACAGACTTGCCTGGCCGATGCATAGACTTTAAGGTATGCACAGAGATGATGCATGAGATGATGCGATGAATAGACTTGCCTGGCCGATGCATAGACTTTAAGGTAAGACGCTAGACGTTGTACAGACTTTACTTGCATGTGCAGACTTGGCGATGTATAGACTTGCACAG
Organism: Amorphophallus konjac; assembly: GCA_022559845.1. NCBI lineage: Eukaryota > Viridiplantae > Streptophyta > Magnoliopsida > Alismatales > Araceae > Amorphophallus > Amorphophallus konjac. Next base: position 188,839,462 of record CM040117.1, on the reverse strand, counting down.
TTCTAGCTAAGGGATGTATAGACTTTATGTGAAAGCCCAATGTACAGACTTGCTGAACTGAACGTAGGTAAAGATAAGGAGTGTATAGACTTGCTCAGTTCAGAACGTAGGTAAAGATGCAATGTATAGACTTAACATATGCACTGGCTGTACAGACTTAGCCACGAGCTGAACTATCGGATGTATAGACTTTGCTCAGTTCAGCTGGTGGATGTATAGACTTGAGATGAATGCATGAACAAGCCGATGTACAGACTTGCCAATGTATAGACTTTAAGTGCAATGCAAAAGGCTGTACAGACTTTGAGACTTAGCGTTAATTCATGGGCTGTACAGACTTCCTATATGCTCAAGTCCAATGTATAGACTTGCTGAGATGATGCACCTGAAGAATGTACAGACTTAATGAGCTGCAGCATAAACACATCAGCAGAGAATGTATAGACTCTGCATGCATAAGGCAAGCATGCGATGCAACAGAATGTATAGACTTTGTTTGTGCTGTGCAGCCGATGTGCATACTTGCTAGCCAGACACTACAAAGACTCAGTACAGACTTTATAGCGTGCAAACATGCCATTTGAATGTATAGACTGTGTGGACTTGATAGCATGCGGATGTATGGACTTGTGCTGGCTTGATAGTATGCATGAAATACCCTGTACAGACTTAAACAATGTACTGACTCTGAACGCATGCAATGCAGCAGGGCAATGTATACTAAGCACAATCATTGTGTTGCTATCACCAAAATAAAATATCATATGCTTGTGCCTAAGGGGCGCAACATCCAACCCTTCCTCGCCTGAGCCGCGTCCGCCGGCGGCTCATTCCAAATCCATTCCTGATAGGTTTCTGCAGGATCTAGCTCTGCGATGTCATACTCTTCTCAATTGCCCGGAGTTCGTAGCTACGACAATTGTGCTAGAAGAAGACGAGGAGCAAGACGGGGTATGGAGCGACGACGGATTAGGTGTTTATGAAGTCGTGGATGAAAAAGACCCGATTGATCTCGAGGACAACGATGTAGATGACACTGCCGACTTATATGCACAAGGTTTGAAGAGGTTCGATGAGCCATCATCAGCAGTGGATGAACCTACAAAGGAAATTAATTTGGGAACTAATGAGGATCCCAGGCCCATTATCATTGCTGCTAATCTCCCTCTAGATGTAGAAGAAGAATTGATCAAGGTTTTTAGAGAGTATAGCAATTCTTTTGCCTGGTCATACGAGGACATGTCGGGTGTTGACCCCTCCTTGGTGGAACACCGACTTGTGCTTAAACCAGGGGCAACACCCGTTAAACAAAAGTTGAGAAAATTTCACCCCCACATGGCCTTAAGGATGAAAGAAGAAGTTGATAAATTACATAAGGCCAGATTCATTCGAGTAGTTCTATATCCTCAGTGGGTGGCGAATATAGTCCCTGTTATCAAGAAGGACGGAAAGGTGCGAATTTGTATTTATTTCAGGGATCTAAACAAGGCGTGTCCCAAGGATGATTTTCCGCTACCTCATATATATGTGTTAGTGGATAACACAGCCGGGTATGAAGCTTTGTCATTCATGGATGGTTATTCAGGCTATAACCAGATCCGTCTCGCTTCGGAAGATCAAGAAAAAACTTCCTTCACCATGCCCTGGGGCACTTATTGCTATGTGGTAATGCCGTTTGGATTGAAGAATGCTGGTGCCAGCTATCAAAGGGCGATGATGGCTATATTCCACGATATGATGCATGTTTACACGGAAGCTTACGTGGATGATATTTTGGTGAAGTCGAGGACCAAAGAGGAACACCCCGCTATCTTGGCTAAGGTGCTTTAGAGAGCTAGGGAGTACAAGCTGAAAATGAATCCCAAGAAGTGTGTATTTGGAGTATCTTTAGGGAAGCTGCTAGGTTTCATAGTTAGCAAATAGGGGATTCAGATTGATCCTAACACTACCAGAAAAGGCGGGATTTCAGACGGCCAGCTTTCGTCTGAAATCTGTCTGAAATTCCGTCTGAAAACACTTTTGTAACAGATTTCGGACGAATTTCGGACGGAAAGAGGCCGTCTCATATTTTTTGTTACAAATTTCGGACAGATTAGTATCTGTCACAAATTCCGTCTGACATTTCAAACAGAAATATTCCGTGTCAAATCCAGTCTGTAAATACAAGTTTCGGACAGATTAATATCAGTCACAAATGCCGTCTGAAATTTGACACGGAAGCTTTTCCATCTGAAATACTATCTGAAATTTATTCCGTCTGAAATTTCACACGGAAAATATTCCGTGTGAAATACCATCTGAAATTATCCGTCTGAAATACCGTTCCAATATCCGTCTGAAATTTCAGATGTACATTTCAGATGCATGTGCTGAAATCCGTCTGAAATTTCAGACGCAGACGCACAAGTACGTTCAGACGGATAAATGTCATCTGAAATACCGTATGTTATCCGTCTGAAAATTCAGACAGATCCGTCTGAAAATCCGTCCGAAAAAACTTCCATTAAATTTTTTTAAAAATATAAAAGTGTTTTAAAAAAACTTGTTAAAATTCAAACTAATGACTAAAAACAAAACACATAAATAAGAAACTCAACATTCATAGATAAAAAAATATGCTGATCAAATATCCTCCTCCACATCGTCCATATCCTCGTCCCTGCTCTGCTCATCTCCTCTGTCGTCGCCCGCAGAAGGATCCTCCTAGATTAACAAAATAATAACATTCATTCATAGATAAAAAATTTAGTGCGGAGATAAATTAGATATTTTATTACATTGGATAAATTGAAATCAAACATAATATCAAATCGATAACTGCATAGATTTTATAGACCCCAACAAACCTAGCTGTCATCAGTAATTTAAATTAATTACATTTAGAGACTGCACTTTTGAGCGTCGTCCCCAAACCGGGTATCCGATTTAGATCTCGCCAATTCTCACAAGTCTCTTTTATCTCCCAGGTCATATTAGAATGATCGGCACGCCGATCAGACCGGTATTTCACATTTTAGACCCTCGGACCCGACTTCTTCAATTTTAGACGGGATGTATTTACAAAATGCACTTTTGAGCGCTGGGGCCAAACCGGGTATCCGATTTGGATTCCGCCAGTTCTCACAAGTCTCTTCAAGTCCTGTTAGAATTATCGGCACGCCGATCAGACCAGTATTTCAGATTTTAGACCCCAGAAACTCAACGTCTTTAATTTTAGACTAAGTGTATTTACAAAATGCGCTTTTGAGCGTCGGCCCCAAACCGGGTATCCGATTTAGATTTCGCAAGTTCTCACAAGTCTCTTTTATCTCCCAGGTCATGTTGGAATGATCGGCACACCGATCAGACCGGTATTCGGCACACCGATCAGACCGGTATTTCAGATTTTAAACCCCCGGACCCCGACTTCTTTAATTTTAGACTAAGTGTATTTACAAAATGCACTTTTGAGCGTCGGCCCCAAACCGGGTATTCGATTTGGATCTCGCCAGTTATCACAAGTCTCTTTTATCTCCCAGGTCCTGTTGTAATGATCGGCACGCCGATCAGACTGGTATTTCAGATTTTAGACCCCCGGACCCTGACTTCTTTAATTTTAGACGGGATGTATTTACAAAATGCACTTTTGAGCGTCGACCCCAAACCGAGTATCCGATTTGGATCTCGCCAATTCTCACAAGTCTCTTTTATCTCCCAGGTCCTGTTGTAATGATCGGCACACCGATCAGACCGATATTTCAGATTTTAGACCCCCGGACCCCGACTTCTTTAACTTTGGACGATGTCTATTTACAAAATGCACTTTTGAGCGTCGGGCCCAAGCCAGATATCCGATTGGATCTCGACAGTTCTCACAAGTCTCTTTTATCTCCCAGGTCCTATTGGAATGATCGGCACGCCGATCAGATCGATATTTCATATTTTAGACCCCCGGACCCTGACTTCTTTAATTTTAGACTAAGTGTATTTACAAAATACACTTTTGAGCGTCGGCCCCAAACCGGGTATCCGATTTGGATTCCGCCAGTTCTCACAAGTCTCTTTTATCTCCCAGGTCCTGTTGGAATGATCGGCATGCCGATCAGACCGCTATTTCAGATTTTAGACCCCCGGACCCTGACTTCTTTAATTTTAGACTAAGTGTATTTACAAAATACATTTTTGGGCGTCAGCCCCAAACCGGATATCCAATTTGGATCTCGCCAGTTCTCACAAGTCTCTTTCATCTCGCAGGTCCTGTTGTAATGATCGGCACACCAATCAGATCAGTATTTCAGATTTTAGACCCCCGGACCCCGACTTCTTTAATTTTAGACTAAGTGTGTTTACAAAATGCACTTTTGAGCATCGGCCCCAAATCGGGTATCCGATTTAAGTTCCGCCAGTTCTCGCAAGTCTCTTTTATCTCCCAAGTCCTGTTGGAATGATCGGCACGTCGATCAGACCGATATTTTAGATTTTAGACCCCTGTACCCCGAATTAAATGAATCCTTCTAAACTAAGTTAGTTTTGAAAACACACTTAGTTTTGAATTGAGTTATTTGAGCGTCAGGGCCAAACCGGATATCCGATTTGTAATCCGTTAGCTGACTCAGCTCTCACAACTCACGTGTACCTCGCAAGTCGTGTTGGAACGATCGGCACGCTGATTAGGCCAGTATTTCAGATTTTAGACCCCTGAACCCTGAATTTTCCCAATTCTTCTAAACTAAATTACTTTTGAAAGCTAACTTAGCTTTTAAATTAATTTTGAATATAATTGAGTAATTATGTCAAAATAAAAACATAATAAACACGAACCTGATGGGCCTGTGCCGTGGTGGTGGTGGATGCATGATGGAGAATTCTCGCCTGGGAGAGGAGGCCACTGATTGCCTACAACATGGTTGCCTGCTGGATAGATATCTCCTCTCGGATCTGCCGCGACATCTGCTGCTGCAAATCAGAAATCCTTCTTTGGACGATGTCTATGACGTCGCTGCCTTGGGAACTGGGGGCAGGTGGAGGTACACTGAATGCACTGCTACAGGTTTGGGCAGGGCCTGAACTCGCACACGATGATATCACCGCGCTAGAGTCCAGGCTCTCCCCAAAACCATATAGCCGGCCTTTCTTCGGTACGCCAGCTGCTACCACCCATTCCGCCGGATCGAACTCCGGCTGCTGCGTGTCTCCCTCCCCGTACTTCTCTGTCACAGCTCTGCTATATGTTTCTTACAGATTGAATAGCTTGACTAGTCAATTTCATATGAATCAATCCAATTTAAATAAACGGTAGAAGTTGCATATGTAGATAAACTTACCGCTACTGAGTGAGCTCTCTCACTCACAAATTGATCTGTCCCCTTCTTTTTGTGTGTTCTATCGAACACCTCGAGGAACGACGGAGCTCGATTAAGCTCCACAGCATGTTATACAATTCATAGTAAAAAAACGTCATATATATTAGCAAAATGTAAGAAGATAAATTGAAACATTACTTACCATTTTTTGTTTATGAGCCGCAAAAGAGGTGCACCCACTCGTATGCAAATTTGCGCCCGATTTTGACTCCCTGTTTGCTTTGGCTTTTTGGGACTTTGCTATCCAGCTGAGATCGGTAAATTTGTCACATGCTATCTCTCAATCCTCCTTCCTCATCCATAGAGCGCGGTCCTCCTTCCACAGCTGTCGGTCTTCACTCCCACCAGCCGCTATTTTAGCATGTGCTCGGGCCTCACGTACTTTCTTCCAGAAATTGTCCTTCATAGTCTTCTCCCAGGCCCTCCGACATCTCGCCGCGTCATGTCCACACGTGAATTGATAAGTTCGTTGTAAATAAAATAAGTTTCACACTTAGTATACTGTTGGGAATTGAGTTTGGAAAATACTTGAATTAATTGATATAATTATGTACTGAGAACATGTCCCATAAGTTGTCACAGACTTCCACTAGAAATTCTTTGAAAGATGTTACTGGGCCGGGCACATGTGCCATTACTAGAGAGTTGGAATGATGGACAGCCTCGTGAGGTTCAAATTTCTTACTGCAATTGTAAATGTCAAAATATTCATATTAGACAGTTGAAGGCTAAATAATGAATGTAATAACCTTATAAATTTACCCGGAGATCCAGTACGGACGACATCCATCGTGGTTCATGCCTCCCTCGTGACGACTGCCGGCATCGTCAAGTGGCTGAGTGGTGGGGGTGTGCCCTGTTTAAAAACAAGGGGGAGGGGACTGTGAACTATAAGAATTAAATATCATAAGTAAAACTTTTATTTTTCTGAAAATTAAAATATACATAATTGAGAAAATACTGCGAGGGTATTGGGACCAGTAATAATTAATAAACATAAGAAAAAGGAATATTTTGTTGAAAATTAAAACATACATACTTGTAGCGGGAGGTGGTAGGGATGGCGTCTGTAAAACAACTGGGACGGTATTGGGACCTGTCAGAATTAATAAACATAAGTAAAATGAATTTTTTGCTAAAAATTAAAACATACATACTTGTAGAGGGAGGTGGTGGGGGTGGCGTCTGTATAACAGGTGGTCGTGAGTCGACACTTGGACCTATAAGAACATTCTTTTAAGCTAGTAAATGATTATAACATTTATATAGCTAACTATTTTAATAGATATACATGTACCCGAAGAAGACGCGAAAGAGGAGGAAGTAGAGCCCCTATCACTGCCCTGTCTCCTCCCACTCCTAGTACGGCCTCCTCGGATCATTTCTTTACTACTAACAAAATAATTAATACATATTAATACTCAATTAGATAAGGCTAGACTAATGTTATTAAAAATTATGCAAAAATGAATAGTTATCTTACAGAATTACAAAAATGTGCCTCCCTCGATCATGCTGATGATATATCTAACTCATCATCATCTTCGTCATCCATACTTACCTCATCAGATTCGAACTCTTCCTCTTCATTCGATTCCTCCTCCCCTCTAACATCAACATTTAGCTCAGTCGGATCGACTTCTTCCACTTCATCTCCGTTACGTAATGACAGTGGCTCATTAGATTCGTCCAGATTAATATATGTGCGGCCGACAACACTGACTTCGTCTGATTGAAAATATTCAGCACTGGCAACTTCTGAGGGATTTTCACTCATATTAAACTCATAAGTGGAAAAGAGTTTTGATTTAACCTTGCAAACTGCCCACCAATCGTTATTCTTCGATGATGGGTAGCTTGAATAATACACTTGTTGGGCTTGTGAGGCTAAAATGAATGGTTCATATGTATTAAGTTTAGACCTATGTTTGACATCAAAAATCCCATAAGTTGTGTCATGTCGGACAGAATTATGATCAAACCAATGACACTTAAATATGTATACATCATTGTCTCTTCCCAAATACTGTAGTTCTAAGACTTCGTCAAGAAGACTGTAGTAGTCCAATTCCACTTCGTTGTATAAACTTCTCTTAACAGATATGCCGCTGTTCATCGTAGACTTACTTCACCTATAATCCCTCGTATAAAATCTGTATCCATTCACAATTTATCCTGGATAGGCACGTGCAACCGTCGAGGGGCCATAACTAATCTGTTGTACTCTTTGATCAGTAATGAGACCTTGTTCAACCTATATGTAAATTCTGATTAGTTATAATAAGGTTCAATCTCCTCAACATACATAACCTCAAACATATATATTCAACGATCGACACTAACCCGATGTCTCAGCCATTTGGCAAAAAACTTCTCGCGTTCTTTTTCAATCTCCACGTCCTGGATATTTGGACATTTTTGTGCTAATTCTGAATCAAATTGTCTGCAATATAAATGCACTATTACTTCAAATGAACTACAGAACAAGAATGAACAACTTATGGACATCGTTGGAAATGTGAGTTAAGAACTTACTCAACATAAGGTTCAATCTCGATGCAATTCAGAAGAATATATATCTCAGCGGCATACACCTCTCTATCTTTGAGCGTGTGCGTCGAGCAACATCCGAACGCACATCCAGGATGCTTAAATATAGAGAGCCAATCGGACGAATCATCAACTCCCCCATCATCATTACGTGGAGGTCGAGTACGACGCGTTAGAATCTCTGGCTCAAAGTACATGGAACAGAAGTTCAATATTTCTTCAAGAATATATGCCTCAGCAATCGAACCCTCCACCTTCGCCTTGTTGCGAACTTTCATTTTTAATTCATGCATGCACCTACAAGAACAAGTTACATGGCAATGAAATGTACCAACCATGGACGACATTTAACATAACAAAAATTTTGACACACCTCTCAAATGGATACATCCATCGAAATTGTACTGGTCCTTCGACAATAGCCTCGTATGGAAAATAGATGACTAGGTGCTCCATTGAATCAAAGAATGCCGGAGGAAATATCTTCTCGAGCTTGCAAACGGTTGTGACCACATTTTCTTCGATAGTTTGTACATCCCTCAGTCTGAGTTCTGATGCACATAAAATCTTGAAAAACTGACTCAGCTCAATCAGTGCTCCCCATATAGGCTTTGGCAATATGTCACGGAATGCAATGGGCAGAAGTCTCTCCATGAACACATGACAGTCGTGACTTTTCAGACCATATATTTTTCCCTCACTAACATTCACACAACATGCTATGTTGGATGCATATCCATCTGGGAATCTCAACTGTTTCAACCATTGGCACGCTTCCTTGATCTGTGTATCATTAAGCACGTAAGTTGCTTTAGGCTGCACTGTTTTTCCATTTACGTGATGTAATTCCAGTTCTGGACGTTTACTAAGCATCTTTAAGTCCATACGCGCTTTGGCGTTGTCCTTTGTTTTGCCTTTAACATTCATGATCGTATTGAACACATTATCAAAAAAATTCTTCTCCATATGCATAACATCCAGATTGTGTCGTATAAGAAGAGTTGACCAATAAGGCAATTCCCAGAAAATACTTTTCTTGTTCCAATTGTGATTCTTTCCAAAGCCAGAGAGTTGGCGTGTGCTACCAGACAATTGTACTACATCTGGTAAATTTTGCAACCGTGTCGCCATACGTCGACCCGACACCCTTTGTAAGTCTGCTTCATCCATTTCAACTGTATTTTTTTAAAGGAGTATTTTTACCTTCGAAAAGGATGGTCAGTTGGTAGCAACCATCGATGGTAATCAAACTAGCATGCTTTCCCACCATGTTTCAATACAAATGATTTGGTATCTTCCATGCAGTAAGGACATGCTAACCTCCCATGTGTGCTCTAACCAGATAGCATTCCATATGCAGGGAAGTCACTTATTGTCCACATCAGTGCAGCCTTCATTACAAAATTTTGCTTCCTACATGGATCATAAGTAACAACTCCATCAGTCCATAATAAATTGAGCTCATCAATCAACGGCCTAAGATATATGTCCAATTTTTTTTCAGGACTTTTTGGACTAGGAATTATTAAGGACAAAAATAGATTTTCTCGCTTCATGCACATGTCCGGCGGAAGGTTGTACGGTGTCATGAACACTGGCTAACAAGAATAAGATGCCACTGAACCACCGAATGGATTAAAACGATCTGTGCATAAACCCAATCGAACATTACGTGGCTCCTTTGAGAAAGCAACATGAGTACGACTGAAGTGCGTCCAAGCTTCACCATCGGCAGGATGACTAATTATATCATCGGCACGGCATACTCTTTCGGTATGCCATGTCATATGTCGAACCGTCTTTGAGGACATATACAGCCGCTGCAGCCTAGGCACAAGAGGGAAGTATCGCAATGCTTTGTAAGGTACATCTTTTTACTTTGAATTTCCCCCTCTCTTAGGTTTGAATCTGTCATGATGACAAATAGAACATGATATCTTATCTGTATCATCTTTGTAATATAACATACAGTGATTCGGGCATGCATCTATTTTCACATATCCAAGCCCTAGCTCATTGACCATCTTTTTAGCACGGTAATAAGTTTTTGGCAACTTCTTGTCTCGAGGCAACATACTCTTGATCAAGAGGAGGAGACGGTCAAAAAAAGTATCACTGATGTGAAATTCAGATTTCAAATTCAACAATTGTGACACTGCAGACAACCGAGTGTGCTTTTCACAACCATCCCACAGCGGATCATCAGCATCCCTAAGTAGTTGATAAAATCTTCCGGATGTCTGATTTGGCGCTTCTTCCATATATGCATGTTCCTCATCAACATTTAAACTAGGACCAGCAGCATCTACAACCATATCCACGTACCCACTTGTGCCTGCAATATTGTCGGGCTCATACCTTAAGTATTCCTTACCATGACACGTCCAATTCGTATAACCATCCACGAACCCTTTCGTGTACAAATGATGTTACACATCCCATGGTGAATGCCACCTCAAGTTTCTACAATTTGAACAAGGGCATCGAATGTGACCTTCACGGTCTGTTGCTGCATTGGGATTCCGCAATGTAAATTCAACGAAACTCTCAACTCCATACTTAAAGTCATCCGACACCACCCGATCAACTATTCTACGATACATCCATGAACGATCTGTCATCATTTTCCTGCACCCAATAAATGTTAATACACATCCTAACTTTGAAATCATTACTCCTAAAAATATTCACAATCATTTTCTCACATCGTTCACCACAGACCATTTATAGTTGGAAGAGGACTATTAATTAGATTATCACTTTTTAACCCATCCATGAAGGTTTGATCGCACAATCGCTTACTATATGTGTTGCACGATTTGCTGAAAATTTCGACAGTATCTCCCCACACTTCTCCGATATACCAAAAATACTTATTGATTTTAAAATTTTATTAAACACTTACAAGTAAGTGGTTAAGAAAATACTTAAAATCAATAATGGTATATCAGATAAGAGTGAGGAGACGCAACTGAAATTCTCAACAAACCATACAAACACATATAGTAAATGACTGCTTAAGTGCGATCAAACATTCACAGACTGTCCTAACAAGATAATTCAAGACTTTGAGGTAGATATATACATGCTCGTAAAAAAATGAGAACATACACATCAATCCCAAAGTCTTGAACGGGAAGGTTCATTGACATAATTTTAACACACTCTCCTGAGGTGCGTGTAATGTTAGGTCGCACCCACGCACCTCAGCTCATAATGAATAAACAAATGTAGCTACATTAGATAGAGGGCTTCAATTTCTTGGTGAGATACCTAGTGGGTGATAATCTTGGATGCCGCATTTTAGCACATGAACCAGGGTCAGGAAATACTTTCATGCTCATTAGCTTTCTTTAGAGTTTTTTTGGCTAAATATCATTATTCCTAAAGGAATTCTGCCAACGTGAAAGAGAGTTCCATCATTAGCAAGTAGAAGAACTTTCTCTGTATGACTTCTACTCTGTTAAGGTTGACAATAGATCTCAGCAGCTTGATGTTCTTCAAAAATGGGAGGAGAACATGAGTATTCTTTTCTTGGGCTATAAGTAATTTTTTAGAATTGTGTGCGATGTAAGAGGCGAGATAGGGGCTATATGTCAGGAGAGATTAGTAAAGGTCCCTAGCCTTCTCATTTTAGATGAAGGCCATACTCCTAGAAATGAAGACACAAATATTCTTCCTACGCTAGAAAAGGTGCAAACTCCCCGTAAGATGGTCCTTTCAGGGACACTATTTCAGAATCATGTCAAATAAGTTTTTAATATATTAAATCTAGTGCGTCGTAAGTTTGAGAACATGGACTCGGCACGATCTTGTCATGATGAGTCCATGTTCAGAAAAACTTACGACACACTAGATTCAATATATTAAAAACTTCTTCGACATGATTCTGAAATAGTGTCTATGAAAGGACCACCTTGCAGGGAGTTTGCACCTTTTCTAGCGTAGAAAGATTATTTGTGTCTTCATTTCTAGGAGTATGGCCTTCATCTAAAATGAGAAGGCTGAGGACCTTTACTAACCTCTCCTGACATGCAGCCCCTATCTCGTCTCCTACATCGCACACAATTCTAGAAAATTACTTATAGCCCAAGAAAAGAATACTCATGTTCTCCTCCTATTTTTGAGAACATTAAGCTGCTGAGATCTATTGTCAGCCTTAATAGAGTAGAAGTCATACAGAGGAAGTTCTTCTACTTGCCAATGTGTAGCTCCCAAGATATACCATCACGAGATGCCATGAGACTCATCACGAGATGCCATGAGATGAAAGTATCCTGAGTAGAGCATGTATATTAGGTGGCAGTAGGAGGCACCTAAAAGTTGATGCAGAGGCAGGTTTCTTTGATATAGTGGAAGAAACATTGCAAAACGAAGATCAATAAAAGGAGAATTTCTACCATAAAGGACCTTTGGGAGATGACCAGAGATGTCTTGCACTACTACAAAGGCGAATTCTTGGATGAGTTGCCATGACACATTGATTTCACTGTGCTATTATGTCTGAGTCCCAGATAGAAAAAACTTCTAGGATACTTCGGGAAATATGAGAAGTTTAAGAGAATTGATGTTGGTAGTGCAGTGTACCTGCATCCATGTTCGAAAGATTGTGCTGATTATGCTTCTCGAGACCGGAGTGTCATGAAAGTGAAAGATCAAGAGATTGATAATCTTTTGGACTCCATAGACTTGAAAGATGGAGTGAAGACAAAATTCTTTTTGAACATTTTGTCAATTGCAGACTCTGCTGGAGAGAAAGTGATTGTATGATTTCTGGTGACACAAATATTGAGCAGAGGGAATTGGCAATGAAACATTTCCTCCACTCACCTGATGCTAAGGTTCTATTTGGTTCAATTAAGGCATGTGGAGAGGGCATCTCTCTTATAGGAGTATCCTAGAAGTTTAGTATGTATTTATGGGAGGTTTTTATGTGTAGAAAAATCACCTAGTGCCATTCAACCAAATCAAAGGCCTTATGACCCTCTTTGAAAACATGATTTTTCCAGAAAAATGGCATGCAAGATCTAGAGATGCAAAAGGAATGCAAGGTGGCTGCCTTTGTTACCAATGGGTGTTGGTCTTTATCACAACCTGCTTCTTCTGAAATGGCAGACCTTTGGAATACAATATCTGGGATCCCTATTGCATCAGGTGGAAGAGATGAAATCTGATGGAACCATAATAATGGGTTGTTCACTACAGCACAATATTGGGAAGTAATAAGAGCAAAAGCTACACCTTTGCTTTATAGTGAATGGATCTGGAAGGGGCCGACAATACAAAGAGCCTCTCACTGTCTGTGGCAAGCAGTGTTAAGCAAACTCCCAACTATGGACAATTTACAAAAGAGAGGACAACACCTTGCTTCTATGTGCTACTTTTGCAAAAATAATTGTGAATTTTCAGAACATCTATTCTTTGAATGTCCTTACTCTAATTGGATTTGGAAAGAAATTCTAAGTAGGCTAGACTTACACCGGTCTCCTAAAACTCTCAATCTGGAAATTGCAGAGCTTGCTAATAGCTGCCCTAAGAAAGGGCCAATTCTGAAGCAGGTGAGAGTGCTACTGAGAACCATAGTTTGGCATATCTGGAAGTAGAGATGTGAAATAATTTTCCAAGGAGATTATGTGCTTAAAGGAAATCTTCTAATCCAAATATTGGAAGACAGCCGCCACTGCATAGAATTCCATGAAGCATTGACAAGGTTAAAGAGGAAGCGAGATATTAGCATATTCAAAAGATTTAACATTAATTGTAAAGCTCCTTAGAAGTTTTCCACATTTCTAGTTTTTCTAGTATGATATAATGCAATGAAGGGAGGTTAGCCGACTGGAGCTAAAGTAGTGTTTTAATTTTATTTCTATTATGTATTAGGCTACTAGTCTACAGATTGTGTAGTCAGTAGTCATCTCCAACTTCTTCTGTACATTCTCTTACATAATACAAATCATTACTTATCAAAAAAAAATATTAAGAATAAAAATATTCAACCAAATCAAATGACATGCAATAAGGGATGTTTTAATGTCAATAGGGAAAAAACATCAAGAATAAAAATATCCTCCGCCAAAATGTGTCGACTCTGACAGTCGACACTTTCGACTGGATTTCTTGTTTCTTTGCTAGAAACAGACTTCTCGATGAAATGTGTCGACTGTGAGAGTCGACTATTTCACCCTGTGTTTAGATTTTGTTCTTTGACAGAACACCCATGAACCATCGTCACAGGGTTTTGAGATGATTCCCAGAATACACCATAGTCCATATGAAGGATGCCGGATGGCATTGAATAATTCATAATATATTTCACAAACATGTAGACGCATAAGGAGAAAAAAATAGCCCTATAATATGGTTCCAAAAATCAAGAATCGGAGGCCTAGCCCGGTTATCTGACATCAGAGGAGGCCTCCTCCTCCCCCTCCGAGCTCCCCCTCCCCCCCACCCTCCCTAAATCCCCCTTCCCCTCCCACCGGCGACCTCCCCCCCCCCCCCCTGAACCCACTCCCACCGACGACCTCCCCTCCCCCTCCGAGCTCCCCCTCCCTACCATTAGTCACCCTGCCACCGGTCGCCCCTACCTGAACCCCCCCTCCCACCGGCAACCTCCCCCTCCGAGCTCCCCCTCCCCCCCACCCTCCCTAAACCCCACCTCCCCTTCCACCGGCGACCTCCTCCTCCCCCTCCAAGCTCCCCCTCCCCCCCCCCACGTATCCTTCCTGAACCCCTCCGATGATCCCAAAAAAAAAGGGCACTTGCGCCGGCGAGGGAGGGGGAGGGGAAGGGGGATGGGACTTACCAGAGAGGCTGGCAGCGGTGGCGATGACAAGAGGCGGCGGCGACGACGAGAGGGAGGAGGCGATGGCGCGGACGACGAGAGGGTGGCGGCGGCGGCGGCGATGACGGAGGCTGGCGGAGATGGCACGGACGGCGGCGGCGACGTCGAGAGGGTGGAGGGCGGTGGCGGCTCCGACGGGGAAGACGGAGGAGAAGTAGTAAAAGTGAGAGGGAGGGTAGGGGAAATGAGAAAATGAGGAAATGGCGGTCTCGAATATGGCGGGGGAGGGAAAATTTGAGACGGAACTTCGGACGGAAATAATTTCCTTCTCAAATTTCAGACGTAAGATTATTCGTCTGAATATTCGCCTCTAATTTCAGACTTGAAAATTATCGTCTGAATATCTGTCTGTAAATTCAAACGGATATTCAGACGGAATGATTCTGTCCCAAATACATATGGAATTTGAGACGAAATATATCCGTCTGAATTTACAGATGGAAATGCGACGAAAATTAATCCGTCTGAAATTTTCGTCTGAAATACCACTTTTTCTTATAGTGTAATAAGGCTAAGGCCGTCATGGACATGCCCCCACCTAAGAACATCACAAAACTTCGAGGATTAATTGGACGCCTACAGTTCATTAGAAGATTTATATCCCAACATTCTCAGAGGTGTCGCCCATTTTATGAACTGCTAAAGGCGGGGGTCAAATTTGAATGGAATGAAGAATGTCAGAAGGCCTACGAAGATTTAAAAGCTTATCTGTCCAATCCCCCAGTTCTG
The DNA here is from genome assembly GCA_022559845.1 of Amorphophallus konjac. Classification (NCBI taxonomy): domain Eukaryota; kingdom Viridiplantae; phylum Streptophyta; class Magnoliopsida; order Alismatales; family Araceae; genus Amorphophallus; species Amorphophallus konjac. The sequence goes on along the minus strand of CM040117.1, from coordinate 188,823,997 downwards.
CAACCTCCTGTCCCTGGAAAACCCCTGATCTTGTACAATTATGTCATTGAGGACTCCCTAGGAGCTGTCCTGACATAAGTGGACGACGAAGGCAAAGAGCGGGCAGCTTATTACCTCTCTAGGTTGTTCAACCCGGCAGAGGCCAAGTATATTGCCATGGAGAATACTTGTGCCGCATTGGTCTAGGTAGCTCAGAAGCTGAAGCACTATTTCCTAGCCCACCAGGTTAGGTTCATCTCTAGAATGGACCCGATCCGTTATCTCTTAGAAAAAACTCATCCTTTCTAGCAGGTTAGCTCGCTGGCAGAGCTTCCTCTCTCAATTTGATATCACATTCGTCGTTCAGAAGGCAATCAAGGGATATGCCATCGCTGAGCATCTTGCCCATCTTTCTATTCCCTGCACTGACTCTATTCAGGATGAGTTCCCTGATGAGCATCTAGCTGTTCTTACCCACCACCCCTTCTGGTCTCTACACTTTGATGGTGCACTCAACTCTTAAGGCTGAGGGATAGGTGCCGTTCTACTCACTCCGGAAGGGGTGACGATTCCTCTCGCTTATTAGCTCCGCTTTCCTGCTACCAACAACATCGCTGAGTACGAAGCTCTTCTGGCTAGATTGAAGAACACCTACCTCTTAGGCGTGCATTACCTGAACATCATAGGAGAATCTCAGCTTGTTCTACGTCAAGTCCTGTCCACTTACCACACTCATGACCCAAAGCTCAAGCCATATCAAGATTTGGTCATTCTCTTGGCTAGACAATTCCGTAAATTGATCTACATCCACACCCCTCGATCAAGAACATCCTCGCCGATGCACTGGGGCCACTTACTTCCTCCTTATCCTTTCCTCTTAGTCAGAGTACTGAGACTATCGTCGTTCAGAGATTGGACGCCCCTTCTCTTCAGGATCCTTGGTTCGACAACCTTAGGAAGACCGTAGAGGCGAAGGCTGAAAAGAAAGATTTGAAGGAAGTTTCTTTAACAGAATTAGAAGAGATCTTGGAAGAAGAAGAGTTGCCTTGGTATCATGAAATTGAGCTGTATTGTAGAGACGGATCGTTCCCAGAACGGGCAAGTGCCAAACAACGTAAGACTATTAGAAGAGCCGCCTCGAGGTACACTATCATTGCTGGAGAATTGTATAGGCGCGCTCTCAATGGAATGCTCATGAGGTGCCTAGATGATGATGAAGCTTGGAAGGTGGCCGAAGCAGCTCATTCAGGCGAGTGTGGAGGTCATGTCAATGGCCAGGCTCTAGCGAAGAAGATCCTTAGGCAAGGTTATTATTGGCCCACTCTAGAGGAAGATTGCCCCCTCTATGTCTGGAGGTATTTTAAATGTCAACTCCATACTGATAAAATCCATGCTCCTGCTTCATCTCTCCATCCTCTTTCTGCTCCTTGGCCATTCTCCATGTGGACTTTCGATATTGTCGGCCCGCTAGGTGATCCCAACTCTCAGACCAAGCAAAAATCCTTCATCCTTATCACCACTGAGTACTTCACCAAATGGGCTGAGTCGGAAGCGTACGCGGAGATCAAAGCAACCACGGTGTGCCGCTTCATCTTGAAGAACATCATCTCACGGTTCGGAGTGCCAAGCAGCATCGTCGCCGACAATGGACCCCAGTTCGTCTCTCAAGAGCTCTAGGACCTCTGTAAGAAGTTCAATATTGCATTGCATCATTCATCTCCATATTATCCTCAAGGCAATGGTCAAGCCGAAGCCACTAATAAAACTCTTCTTAAAATTATAAAGACAACGTACGAATCTCATAAATTTGTTGATTGGCCTGAACGATTAGTGGAGGCTATATGGGCTTACCGCACCTCCGTCCGCACTCTCACGGGGTAAACTCCCTATGCTCTCACTTACGGGATGGAGGCGGTGCTCCCATATGAGATCTTGATCCCTTCCCTGAGGGTGCAACTTGATAAGGAACTTAATCTTGATGAACGTCGAGAGGTGTTACTCGTCCAGGTGGAACTCTTAGATGAGAAGAGGCTAAATGCAGCCGATCACGTGTCTGTTTATCAAAAGAGAGTCTCACGTTATTTTCAAAAGAAGGTAATTGAGCGTAAATTTCAAACATGTGATATGGTTTTGAAACGCAAATTCATTAGGTCTGGAGGTCTGGAGGTCTGGAGGTCCTACGTCTAAATTGCAACCTAACTGGGAAGGGTCGTTCATCGTTAAAGAGGCTTATCCAGAGAACGCATATCGCCTAGTTAACGCAGAAGGTGAGGAGCTATCTCATGCTTGGAATGTGTTGTATCTTAAGCGCTTTTACCCTTAGAGTCAAACTAGTGCCAACCCAGTAGCAAGGTGTCTCTTCCCTAGATCGCGAAAGAGGACCCCGAGCGCGACAATCACACACTACACGGCAACTCTGGTCGGGTTTTCCCTCTGCTATGCAAATCCGTCTCTCCTTTGGCCATGCCTAAGGCAAGTGAAAGTCCCTACTTTTTCTCTCTTTGGCCAGGTGTAGGGGAAAGGGGTGAATAAGGGGGGAGATGACCAACCTAGACACTCCAACGAGAGGAGGTCTCAAATAGGGGCAGTCCGTTATGACCTGATTCCATAAAAAAGAAGAAGAAAAGGAAAATCAATCAAAGAAAAGGAGCATAAATCGAGGTAAAAGCCAACACGTCTATCAAAAGCACAAAGTACAACCTCAAATTACTCTAAGAAAAATGCAATATCGAACTAGGCATGGCAAGAGTGACAGTACAGTTTCCCCACGGGACGTTATGAGCCTGGTCGTATGCGCGTCTAGAGTGGATGAAGGTTCGATGATAGACACAAAGCCCCAACACAATAGACCGAATCTCCAACCGGGTCGTCATGGGAGGAATTCGAGCCCTAAAAGCTTCTATCCCTACGCTAGGCTTGCCCCTAACAATTCTTCTCTTTTTCCCTCAAAGGACTGAAATATACCCAGGATATGGCCCTTGGAGAGGCACCGTCGTATGAACGAGGTAGACTTGGCCAGGGACTGCCACCTTTAATGCACGCCAATCTCAGGGAACTCTTAGTGGAATAGGTAGGACCCTCGTTGCCGGGGCGGAGTCAGCTTCCAAAAATCCAAAAAAATCATATATTCCAAAAAATCAAAAATCACATATTTTAAAATTCTAAAAAAAATCAAAAATCACATATTTCAAAAATATAAAAAAATCATATATTTCAAAATCTAAAAAAAATCACATATTCCAAAATCCATAAAAAAATCAAATCAAATACTTCAAAAATCCAAAAAATGCTCATCATCATTACATAGCATGCATCCCATTCATATTCTTATTTGTGTTTTCACCTATTTAATAAGGCTCTACCCCTTGACCAAATATCAAGAATTGGTCGTCTCTAGCTTGTTGTAGGCAAGGGGTTGAGCCTAAGAATGGATCTAACTGGTTTTATTGTTTAAGTGTGCGCAGGAACTTGTTGCAGTGCCCGACACCCAAGAATTCGCAAGCTTCTCTATTTTTGTCCCTTGCGGTCTTTTGGTAGACCGCTAGGCTTCCTTAGCGGTCGGATGGCGACCGTTACCCATGCCCGAGAACTAGAACTCTCAGGTTTCTCTATTCCTTCACCCTTGCGGTCTTTTGTTAGACCGTTAAGCTCCTCCTAGCGGTCTAGTAACTACCGCTTGCCACACCCGAGGGCCAAAAACACACAGTTTTCCTGTGCCTCTTCCCCTTGCAGTCTGTCGCCAGATCGTTAGGCCACCCTAGCGGTCCTTTGCTTGACCATTTTTCAAATAGAGAACTCTGCTCCATCTGATCATTCGTGCCAAAAGGAACTCTTTCACAAACAATGGTTTAATCAATCCTTTTTATTCATTCATTCAAGGTTCATGGTACATCATTCTTTTAATAAAATGAAATGCATGATCATGGAATTCAAATTACATTCAATTTCATATCCGTGCGGGGTCAAATTTTACGTAATGCTTGCACATAAGCTCAATAACCCTCCTCGTCCTCTGTCACTTCTGCCTGCAGGGTCCGGACTCGATTGATCTCCCACATGGTCAGAGCGCTCTGAACTGCCTGCTCATCCTCCTCCATCCCAATCTTCCTAGCTTGAAGGGGAGGGTAGTGCGATAGTGCTGGAACTATAGTGCGAGGAAGTCCAACTTGTAAGTAGCATCGGTGGGGGTTGTAGAGTGCCAAGGTGGTGTTTCCCACTAGCTGCAGGTCGAGGCCCAATCGCCGGGGCATCTAAGAGCAATGCCTTAAAGAGCCCATGGTCGCATCACGAATTTGTCAAGTGACAAGGTGTTGAGGAAGAGGCGCCAATCATCCTTTATTTTCTTATCCGCGGTCTAGCATTCAACCTGTTGAGGAAACCCAGATGCTCCTCCAATGAAGAAGAGTGGGTGGTTCGCGAATATGCGGCTAGCTGATGGCACATCCTATTTGGGTAAGAATTTCAATCTAATTCCCATCCAACACTCTAGGACAATCATAGACCCGAAGAGGGGCCCCCCAAGAGAAGCTGAACTAAGACCTTCATAAAGGTAAGAGAGGACAGCTTGGGAGATGGATAAACCCCGCCACAACCCGCTGATGATGCTGAGGTTTGGAATGTCCAAGAGGTGGTCTATGGTAGGAAAGAGTAAAACCCCGCAAAAGCAAATGGAAGTAGCCTTGGCTATGGCTTCATACCTCCCACACTTATTTTTACAATGAGCAGTGATCCATTGGGCCATGGGTATCAAGTGGATATGGCGGGAGCTAATCATGGTTCTCACATCCTTTGGGTTATGTATGAAATCCCCCAAGATGAGTGATGGGTCTATAAGGTCAACTGTATGACACACTAGGTCTTCATCTCCCACCTTAGTCCTAGGAAGGGCTAGGTAACTCTCAACCTCCTCTATAAGGATGGTAGCTTCAAAGGTTGGGAACATAAAAGTGTGTGTTTGAGGATGCCACAACTCCACTAGAGCTGAAATGCTAGGCCAATCTAGGGAGATTTTTTGAAAATTCTTGGCTAAAACTAATAGACGGTGGAGGTGCCATGCCCTTAAGATTGAGATGACCTCTATAGGGAGTTCCTTTATCATGGGAGCCACCCACTTCAGGCTAGAATAGCATCTTGGGTCAGGAAGAAGCTGAAGAAGAAGAAAGAAAAAGAAAGAAAAGAAGAGGAATGCTATGAGAAGCTTAAAAGATTGATGAAATAATGAACTTTTGACTTGACTTGCCTCTGTTGAAGGGCTTGTGCTCAGATGCTTAGGGAGGGAGGTCAACCGCTGCAGCTCCCCATGCTCCTTCCTAGCCAACTTTGGCCCGTGGTAGACGACCTCACCCATGGTGCTAGCTTCAAAGATTCTCTTCATGGTGATTTGGGAGTTTTTAATGGAGTTTTCAAGGCTTAAAGCATGAGTGTTCTGTGAGCTGCGAGTTTTGGGTATGTTCCTAGTTATAGGGCTTTGGTTTTAGTCCTAGTGCATTGGGATTGAGGCTAGGGAACCTCGATTTGAGTTAGGATGGGTCTTAGTGCAGTTTGGGCGCTCCTATCCATGGGTTGGGACTCACCCGGAGTGTCCCGCTCGGATTTAACTGAGTCTTCACCCTTGCGGTCTATCGCGCGACCGCTAGGCTTCTCTTGCGGTGGTCAGATGACCGTTTGTCCCCTCCTTTCGCCGCCTTCTCTCTCACTTGCCTAACGGTCATGTAGCGACCATTTGTTCCGTCTTGCGGCCTTGAGGAGACTATTTTCCTGCTCTTCTTAATTCTTCATCATCTACCCCTAGCGGCCTTTTTGAGGACTGCCACCCAGAAGGTAGCGGCCCTGTTTGGACCTTTTTTCTCACCTGACCGCCATGTTCTTTCTCGTGTTCTCCCCTCTCTCTCCAGGCTTCGTATCTTGAAACCCGTTATCTTTTGCTCTCTTTCCCACCTTCTCTCACTCTCTTTGTCAGTTTTAGTGATCATTGTTGAGTCAGCATTAACATCCACATAGTTGCATTTCTAGAAAATAAAGGAAAAAGATCACATTTTCACTAAACTAAAAACTATGTACATGCATGTGTCCATACATGAGGAAGGAGAAAGAAAAAGTACATCAAGCGGGTCCCTCTCCTAGGCCACCGCTCTCTCCGATCCCCTCATGCCTCTTCCCCGGCAGACCCATGGCCGTGCTCCCCTCCTCACGGTGGCGTCGGCGCCGCTCGTCCTCCTCATTCCTCTGCTGGCCGGAAGAACTGGTAAGATAATTCCGGTGTCTACTGCATACACCGCTCTGTGACGCACTGTGAGAGGATCGTCCGCCCACTAGCTTGAGTGCTCTCTCCAATGCTCTGATCTCAGCCCTCAGCTCTCTCACCTCCAGTCGAGAGTATGTCACCTCTGCCGCTCCAGTCCTCTGTCACTACACCTCCGCACGGAGATGGGCCACCTCTGCTGCCTCTATCCGGAGCCACTCCGCCTCGCCCAGCATGGCTACTAGCTCCCTAGTCTGCATATGCATTCATCATGATCAGTCATTTGCATTGCATAAGCATTAAGTCAAAAGGGAAGTCGGTTGGTTTGCTTACCCTCTCTGTGAGAGTGGCCTCGGCCTCCTCGGCCTGAGTAACCGCCCGTGCGAAGTCGGTGTCCCGCTCAGCCCTGTCCGCCACTGGCTGGGAGGAAGAAGATGGAGCGTTTGGACCCTGCCGTTGTGCTCCCTCGGCCTGCTGCATTTAGAAGTTAAGTCGGTCAGTCAAGTTCATAAGTATTTGCATATTAAGTCTAAGGTTAGGTATAACTTACCAGAAGCTCCAGTGCGCGCTGGAACTCGTCTTGCTGCTGAATGGTAGAGTGGAGGAGTCTCTGGAGCTCCGCTATCCATCCCTGGGGGTCTAGCTGCATATAGAAAGTCAAGTCGTCAGTGCATCATAAGTCATTAGGAAGCGTAAGTTTAGAGAGTCGTACCGATCGTCGGGTTCCACGGAAGACATGGTCTCCGTAGTGTCTTGCATAGGCCTTCAGGTAGGCCTCGTTGCTAGTAGCCCGGGCTTGCACTACCCGGCCTCACCTTGTCCAGTCTCGGATCTGGTCCATCGCCTGGGTGATCCAGTCCATCTCGCCAGTCAGTCCCCTGGAAGATCACCCCACGCGCTCCTCCTCTCGTGTCGGGAACTCCACTTCTGGCTGGTGGACGCCCCTCGTCCTCATCACTAAGTGGTAGTGTAGTGGCTCGATGATGTTCATGTAGTACAGCCACACATCTCGTCTCATGTATGCCTGGGCTACCTCCACCCAGGGCTATCCCTTGTGACCCTCGTCACGGTATGGTGTCCAGCACACCTGAAAGGGAAGGCAATAGCATCAAGCGTCAGCATCATAAGCATTTAAGTGCATTTAGAAGTCTAAAGTTTAGAGTCTTACCGATGCATAGGGTAGTGTGTCGATGTCGTCCTGGATCGCCCGCACTAGGCGTCGTAGCGACCCGGTGTCCCGTACTGCCATCCACCGCCTCGCAATGGGCACTCGGTCGGGCTGTACCTCCTTCCCTCTCCCTAGGCCTAGGAGATACATGTAGGACCATACCTGCATTGTTGAAGTGTCAGCATGTAGCAGTCATAGAATCATAATCATAATTGCACAAGCATTTAAGGTAGAAGGGTTACATGAAGAAGAGGTGAGAACCCGCCCAGCATCGTCTGCCAGTCGGTGGTGCTAAGGGAGTCCAAAAGGAACGCTAACGCGGCAACGCCCCACGTGTGGTCTCCAACTCCATCTAGATCCGCCAGTAAAGGGAGGAGCTTGCAGCTCACTCCATCCACCCTCGTCAGGAAAATCAGCTTCCCGAACATCAGCATCAGGAAGCGGCATAGGGCGACGTATCCCTCTAGACATGGTCCCGCTGCCACTTTCTCTCTCACCTGGTCTATCAGCCTCCCCAGATGCTCCTCTGGCAGCTCTCCCACGGCTATCGCCACTCCTCTCAATCCCAGGATCCCCTAGAGGGTCGCTCGTGCCAGCATGGACGAGTGGTGTCCCGGCCTCGTCAGCTCTAGTCCCAGCAGCTCCCTCGCCAACTCTCGGTAGTTGGCGTATGTCCTCCCGGTCACTGGTGCTCCGTGAACTCTCAATCTGGTAATCCTCACCACATCCTCCAGCGTAGGGATCATATGACCCCACAAGAACAAGAAGGCTCTGTTGACTGGATCCCACCGGTCATATAGCGCGTAGAGGAGGTCAATGTCTAGCCTCATTACCTCTATCTTGAGGAACTCCGAGAACCCCATCGCGGCTAATCTCTCTCTGGAAATCCGGTAGCGCCAAGTACACTGCTCGGACCTGCAGCCATGATATCCTCATCCGTCGCTTTCCCTACACGCATTTAACATTCTAGGGTCAGTCATCCATATAGTTTTTCATGCATTGCATTGCATTTAATAAAAAAAAATCTCAGAACCCTAACGGTCATCCCTTGACCATTTGTCTGGCCTTAGCGGTCTAGGGTAGACCGTCTGGCGCCCTAGCGGTCCCTGGAACGACCGTTAGGCACTCGCCATAGCGGCAGTATTCTTCCCATTTCCCCAGCCCTGGAGGATGGCCCTAAAGGCCTGTACATGATTTCCATGGGTCCCTAACCCATTCCCTTGCTAGTCTACCCGCATGCATGATCTAGAAAAATCAAAAATGGGTTTTTTAAAAGTCACGGCTTACCTCGGATGAGGGGGTTCCGGCCGCCGCCTCAGGTGCTTCCTCGGCCGTGTGCTCTCCATCCTCATCTCCAACTCCTCCCTCAGGTGCAGCAGCTGCCGTAGAAGGCTCCCCGACTTCGGTTTGAGCCGGCACCGCTTCCTCCTCCGCTCGGTCCGCCAGAACCGCGGGCTCGTTCTCCGCGGCCATACGGCATTGGAACCGTCGTATTGCCCTCTTCTTCACCATCCTGGAGTGTGGGTGAGTGTGAATTTAACAATAGAGAAAACACCGGTGGTGGTGGTGGTCGCCGGTGGTGAGATGGGTTAAGAGGTTTGAATGAAATGAGAGTGGGAGTGAACGGTCGCCTACGGTTTTGAATTTGCCCAGAGCCTTACGGTCGTGCGATGGACTGTTAGGCAATCTTTGGCGGTCCTCTCTGGACCATTTTTCTCAGGGTCACGCCCATTGGAGAATGTGAACCGCCTCACGGTTAGCGGTCTATCTCTGGACCGTTAGGCTCCCCCTTGCGATCTTGGCATGACCGTTTTTCATGTTGTTATGATTGAATGATGATATCTTAGCTCATATATGTGGCCTTCACTTTATTTGATGCATCATGCTTGTCTCTTTGGCTTTATTATTGATGGCTAACCTCTAAAATGATTGGAATTCATGAGCGCCATCACATCACATCACGTCTCTTCCTGCCAGGCAGGTAAGTTAGGTGAGTATCTCGATCCCCTAGTCCCTTAATGCATTACTATAGAGTATATATGATATATTATCTCGAGAACCGGCTGGTCATTCATATGTTCTGAGATCTGATGTTCCCTTTTAACAAAAATGATGATGATCTAAGTGCACATGTTTAATCGTTGGATAGGTCGTTAGGTTAGAAGAGTTGGGGGATGATGGTTCTATCGTGCACCCTGTGGTTGCAGATAGTGTCTTGACCCTGATTTGTCGAGTCTAGCAATACTATTCTCGAGTATCTTTCTATTTTATGATTTCTTTGTATTTGTTTTGATGATTTCTTTTATTTTAGCCTAGCATGCATCATGTGCATCTTTGAGCATTCATGTGCCCTAATCTGTCTAAGGTGTCTCAATATTGGTGGATAACTATGTCCATTGTCTTGGGTAAGGAAAGTCATTCCACTCTGAGTTGGAAGATTTTCTTCGGTTTATTTTGCTCGGTTTGGTTAGCTGAGGATTCTTGTCTAGAGTTTAGTTGCTCATCTTTTACTTTCTGCTTGCTTCGATCGCCTATCAGTTGTGTGTTCCAGTTAGGAGGTTGGTCGTGTTTTATTTTTCATAATTGTTAGTTTCTCCAGACATGCGTCATTCGGTTTGGCCATTCCTTGTGATTGATTCGGAGTTTTCTGGAAGATTCCTATCGCTTGTTGGTTGTGGACGGATGCCGTTTACCTTAACGCCCGCTTTTCAGTCCACTCCACTCCATTTCCGCTTCATCTCCATGCTCCATTTCACTTTCGCTTCACCTCCGCTCGCTTCCCTGCAAAGAGGACGTTAAGGAGGGGCATCTGTTGACACCCGATTTATGACCAATGAGTTGGGTCTTCTCCTTACTTTATTTTATGATGTCCCGGGTTATTCGCCGGTTGTTGGGCCATTCTTGGGTCATCTTTGGGCTTATTTTATGGGTTGCTCTCCCTGGTTGGGCCTAGTTCCTTCTATTTTCTCGTCATTTGATCTTATTGGGCCTAGATAAGTGGTAATAAGGATTTTGTTGTAGATTTTACTCCAAGATTTATCTGTCTTTATCTCTATTGCCACGTCTCTTAGCCTTGCGGTCTATCGCACGACCGTTTAGTGACGTTGGCGATCCTTTGCTATACTGCTAGGAGGTAGAGAGTCCCATTAGGTTTCTTCGGTCTTATCTTTTGGTGGACGACTGAGCCTTGCGGTCTATCGGTCCACCATTTTTTCGAGCCTTGCGGTCTATCGCAAGACTTTTAGGGGAGACAAAGAGTCCTACTCTGTCTGATCTTCCTCTCTTCGGTTATGGTCGAACTAGAGTCCTTGATTTAATGATTTCTCTCTGAGTGTTGATCCTCAGAAGCTTTTGTTTGTTTCTATGGACTTTTGAGAGTATTATCTTCGAGATTTATTTAGATTCAGCCATATTTTCGTGTCATTATCCCTCCAACTCGACCCAAGATTTTAGGGGTCTATAAATAGAACCCTTGACTTCATGACTTGATGTGGAGATTTCTGGAGCTTACGTCGAAGTGCTGCCGCATCCTAGAGCAAGTACCAACCAGGGGGAGCTTGTGTCTGCGTCCTAGGGTCGTCTAGTCCAGGGAGTAGCCAGTTCTTAAGTTGTTTTGTGTCTTTTTCTTCTCTTAGTCTTTCTTCTTATTTACATCATCATAGCATATTCCTCTCTTCTTCTTCCACATTCTTCTGCACTCACATCACGTTTTTAAACATCCTCCTACTGTTTTCACGCCCTACAGGGGTTAAAAAAACCAACAACCCCCCAGGTATTCACCCTTCCTTTTATGCATACTAGTTTTATTGCATCATAGCTACTACACTTTTCCAGGGTAAATTGGGTTATTTCTTCTTGTGTCTACATTCTTTTACAGGTTTACAGAGCTCATTACACGAGGTCCAACTCTTCTGGCCTGCCAAGAGGGGTGGAGATTCAAGTTCCACATCATACTTTTCTGGGTGCACTTAGCGGCCATCGCCAGACCGTTTGCCTTGCCTTGCGGTCTATCGTCCGACCGTTTTCCTTTACCTTGCGGTCATTTCAAGACCGTTTTTCGCATCTACACCTGGTTTTCTCTCCCGCGGGCGAGTGTGCTTCACTCGGTTTCTTTCCAAGGTACGTGGTGTAGTTTTGCTGCATTGCTTGCTTTAATGGTGATCACATCTTTCTTATTTGGGTATTGATCATCACATTTTTCCATCTCTTCTTATTTCCTTTGTTCTTTTGTCACTCCACACCCACGGTGTGTGTTTACTTTCCATCTTTGCTCCACGCCCACGACGTGTGTTTAGTTTGTCCTATTGCTTTTCTTTGCACTGTTGAGATGACATACCCACATGCTCCATGCTTGATGTTATTGCTTGTTTGAGTTAGTACATATCACACATCACACCTCCATATCTCACACACATCATCACACCACTATCACACATAAAATATCTACAACAATCATTAGAGGATTTAGTCAATTTGTATATCAGAGAGATTGTGAGATTTTATGATGTGCCTATGTCTATTATTTCAGATCGGGATGCAAAGTTTACAGCAAAATTTTGGAGGAGTTTACAGAAAGGCAAGCTCAGTCTAAGGTACGTTGGACCATCTGAAATCTTAAGAAGGATTGGTGAGGTGGTATATCAATTGGCCTTACCACCATCATTGTCAAGAGTTCATGATGTATTTCATGTGTCTATCTTAAGAAAATACATGCCAGACCCGTCACACATTATAGATCATGAGCATTTGAGAATTCAACCAGATCTTACACATGAAGATAAACCAGTTTGCATTCTCGATCAGAAAGAACAAGTGCTGAGAACGAAGACAATTCCATTTGTGAAGGTATTGTGGAAAAGTACCTCAACAAAAGAAGCAACTTGGGAGATGGAAAATGATGTGAGGAAGAGATATCCACGGCTGTTCGGTACGTATTGAGTAAAATTTTAAATTTCGAGGATGAAATTTATTTAAGGGGGAGAGATTTGTAACATCCCAATATGTTTGAAACTTAAAAAAATAATTAAATATTTTATATTTAGAGCCCATATAAATTTTAAATTCTATTAATCAAAGCCCGGTATAGTGAATATGAGTTTAACGAACTTTATTAAGTAAATTAAATAGATATCTCACTTAATATTGTGTAACTTTTCATAGGAATGTCAGAATATGGTCAATATTAGACCCATTGAAAAGAGAATTCAAAGATATGCAAGTTTCATGTTGAACATATTTTTAAATTTTGACATTTGATGGGTTAAATATACGATAGAATAAATTGATATCTTGAGAACTTGTCATTGCCAACTTTTACAGGATTTTTATGAAAATTTCTTCATCCCTCCCTTCCAACCACATCCGATGGATAAAAAAAAATCTACACATTATCCCCCCCACGTGGTCCTCTCCCTCCTCCTTATCCCTCCCTCAACCTTATCCCTTCTTCTATTCTTATCTCTTTCTTCTTCTCATCCTCACCTCCCTCTCCCCTATAAATACTCCACCTTCCTCTCCCCCCTCCACCCATCGTAACAAATCACCCCTCTCCTCTCATTTTTTCTCTCCTCCTCTCCCTCTAACACGTTCTCACTCTCCTCCCCCTCCTAACTCTTTTTTTTCTTTTCTCAACTCTCTCTCTCTCTCACGTCCTCTCAACTCCCCCCCTCATTTTTTTCTTTTTTTCTTCTCATCTCATCCCTCTCTCTCACACGTTCTCTCATCCCTCTCTTTTTCTCATTTTTTTCTTTTCTTTATTCTTTCATCCCTCTCTCTCTCAACTCCCTCTCTCTAATATTTCTCTCTCTCATCTCTCTTCCCACTCTCTCGTTCTCTTAAAAATAAACACAGAAGAGAATACAAAGTCTGAATAAGATAAATACTTGACAGAAAATGAGACGGAGAATTTGGAAGCTTATTTGAAGCATTTCGCCGTTCTTTACGTTGAAAACTCTCCTTACGGGTAAGTTGCGGGTTGTTTAAATTTTATTATTTGAAGAAGATATAATAAGTGAAAAATTATTTTTGGGACAGAAAAATTATCTTTTCCTATGTAAGGATTATTATGAAAGCTCAGACGAGATATTAAATTTAATTTGGGAAGGCTACCCTAAAGGTAGGCACATGATAAACCGACTGTATGTTATTTGATATTTATATTTCTTTAATTTGACATTATTTAAGATGTAATTATTTCTACTTAAATCAGTGATTTATTTAATATATTTGACCTGATGATTTATGCTTAAAATCTGTTATTTATTTAGTTACTATTACGTTAATTTTACTTTAATAATTAGAAGTGTAATTTTATATAGTTAAATAATGGTGATTTATTTAGTTAATAAATTTGGCCCACTGTCCTATGATTTAAAATTTAATTTATGATATTAAAATATGACTCGATGATAATCAGTTATTTTAGTAATTTTAATGGCAAGTTTTACGTATCGAAGATGACTATGTAATAAGAAAAAATATAAATAATAATAATTAAGCATATGGACTATGTCACTTTAAAGAGGTGTGGGGCGACAAACTGTAGTTAGCGTCCGCTACAGGATTAGGCCCATTTTCGAGGACAAACGAACTTTTGAAAAATTTGGAACCCAGAATAAGAAAATTATTTAGGGAATGGTGGAGTATTAACTCCCGATCCTGCGTGGTTGATCAAGGCCGATAGGCTCCAACGTCTAAACTATTTGTCTTTAAGTCGATGTATAGATGTATAGGTATGTGTTTGCTACTGCTTATAGTGACAGGATGCCTATCCAATATGTGCTTAGCCAATATGAGATAATTAACTAATGCATTAGATGATTCTGTAAATTGGCATGGCCTAATATGAAGTTCAGATTTGATATATGACTCTGTTATAATCTGAAAAAAAGTTCATTTATGTAAGTTCTGATTTAGCTAAAATATGTACTATGTCATTTATAAGTCAGATAAGATTTGTTACATGTAGTTTCTTATAAATAGGAAAAACTGTTCTGTTCTATTATATTTTTTTCGCATTCATAACATATGAATACAATGAAATTGTGATTAGCTTTATATATATCATGAATTTGCACACGTTATTATATGATAAGCATGTGATTAGTTTTAATGCCTACTGAGTCTTTGGACTCATTTCTGTTGCCTAACCATTTTAGGAAACTGACAAGCGTGCACTATTACTCCGACGGACAGTAGGTCGGAGGGTGATCCCGGGCGTAATTTAGATTTTCGCTGCATATAATAAGTAGATTAAGTTTTATTTAATATAATGAATGTAAATATGACTTTTGAGTAGAGACATGTAGTACTCTGTATACGATGTAAATTATGAGTGTTTATCTTATGAAAATGGTATGGTTATATTTTTGGAATATGTGATGGTTTGGCCTTTAATGCCTTACAAATATCTCGGCCCACAAGAGTCCGTCTATCCGCTGTGACGTCCCCGGACACTATACGGGATCGTGGGAAGGGGGCGCCACAGTAAGTTAGAGAAGATATTTCCTCTCGCATTCTTCGATTCGATGGAGCACTTGATTATCCATTTGTCATACGAGGCGATAGTCGGAGAGCCAGTATAATTTCGATGAACGCATCCATTTGAGAGATATATTAGATTTTTTTTTCTTTTCAATTGCTACATGTGTACGATATGTACGTCATTATCATCTAAACTGTTGTGGTAGGTGCATGCATGAACTAAAAATGAAAGTTCGTAATAAGACAAAGGTGGAGGGTTCGATTACTGAGACATATATTATTAAAAAAATTTAAACTTCTGTTCGATGTATTTTGAGTGCGAGATTCAAACTCGTCATACTCAGCCTCCACGTAATGATGATGGGGGAGTTGCTGATTCATCCGATCGGCTCTCTATATTTAAGCACCACCCTCTTTGGATGATGAGGGAGTATTGGGACGCTATATGTGACAAATGGGCCGATTCGAGTTGGATAGAAAAGTCCCAAAAAGTGTTAACAAATAGGGTGCCACAACCAGACACCAATGTGCATACGGGTGGATCCGTCTCTTTCACGACTTTGAAATAAAAAATGGTAAGTAATATTTTAATTTATCTTCTTATATTTTATTCATATATATGACATTATTTTTTTTGATTTGTAAAATAGGCTGTGGAGCTCAATCGTGTTTCATCGTTCCTAGAGGTGTTCGACGGAACACATAAAAAGAAGGGGATGGATCAATTCGTCAGTGAGAGAGTCCGCTCAGTAGCAGTAAGTTTACATACATATAGAAGTTTTTCTTTTCATTTAAATATAATTGATTCATATGAAAATTTTAAATTTTTTGATTCAATTTGTAGGAAACACATAGTAGACATGTGACAGAGAAGTACGGGGAGGGGGCGCGCAGCAGCCAGAGTTTGATCTGGCTGCATGGGTGGCATTAGCTGGCGTATCGAAGAATGCCCGACTATTTGGTTTTGGGCAGCGCCTGGAGAGTAGCATGGTGATATCATCGAGTTCAAGCGCCGCCCCAACTAATAGCAGTGCCTTCAGTATGCCCTCACCCGACCCCAGTAGTTCTCCAAGTGATGTGAGAGGCATCGTCTGAGCGGAGATGTTAGATTTCCAGCGACAGATGAGGGCGAAGATGTCGAGCCAAGAGACGCGCATTACGCAGGCACTCGCTGGCCTCTTCTCCCAGGTGGGGCTTTTCCCTCATGGAGCACCCTCGACCACAGCACAGCCCCCTCAAGTGAGTCTTTGTTATATTTTTATTTTCACAGAATTTAGAGTTATAATATTGCTATTTAATTCAAAGAAACTATCATGAAAATGTATTAATATCCAACCAGACCCTGGGTGGTGAGAGTGACTTGGGTGGTGATAATGGCTTGGTGAGAGTGATAGAATTTCATTTTGGATATCTGGTTTGCACTCGATGTTAAAATTAGTCAATTCAGAATTAAGTTACTTTTCAAAACTAACTTAGTTCAAAATAATTCAGATAATTGGGGTTCGGGAGTCCAAAATTTAAAATATCGGCATGATCGGTGTGCTGATTGTTCTAACATGACTTGGGTGGTGAGAGTGACTTGGGAGAGCTGACGGAATTCAAATCAGATACTTGGTTTGGGCTCAGTGTTAGTGCAGAACTAAGTTTCCAAAACTAACTTAGTTTAAAACAAATCAGATAATTGGGGTTTGGAGGTCCAAAATCTAAAATACTAGCCTGATCGACGTTCCAATCGTTCAAACGCGACCTAGGTGGTGAGAGTGACTTGGGAGAGCTGACAGAATCTAAATCGGATACCCGATTTGGGCTCGACGTTAAAATTACTCAATTCACAACTAAGTTAGTTTTAGGGTGTTGGCCCAGATAGATGGCGGCCAATCGTTCAAATGCGACCTGGGTGGTGAGAGTGACTTGGGAGAGCTGACAGAATCTAAATCGGATACCCGATTTGGGCTCGACGTTAAAATTACTCAATTCACAACTAAGTTAGTTTTAGGGTGTTGGCCCAGATAGATGGCGGACAAGAAGGGGGGTTGAATTGTCCCCTTGCCTAGATGGCGGATTCCAAAAACTTTCTTAACTAATTACAACGGAAGTAAAACAAATAGCGTTGATTAACTAAAACTCTAGTGAGATTACAATGCTCTCTCAATCTTTCCGATCTCACATGGATAGTTAATGCAACTAATCAAAGAGATTAAGTTAAACACAGATAACGGAGGTAGCAGTGTGCGACGATGCAGTGAACTAAAAATCTAGTTAATGGACCTGTGAAGGGAGATAGAAGAAATGATCAATCACACAGGCAGTCACACAAGACAAAGATTTTTAGGTGGTTCGGGACTACGACGGGCTCCCTACGTCCACCCCTCACCCAACCGGGTGAGGCTTCACTACACGCTACTTTCGTAGCAACACGGGGATGAACCCCAACCACACACACGATCCTTCCGCAGCAATACACGCACGACGGCATGAGGCATTGCCTCAATACGCTGCCACTGCAGCATACACACACACAACGTCAGGGAACACACCCCGGACACTAGAACCACACGGAGTCACAGTTCTGTCTTCACACACATACTCGGGGAAACTTGCCCCGCAATGAATCCACACGCGGGGAGATGCAACTCCACCCACACACAACAATATTCAGAGTTAGACAAAGTAAAAGATATACAATATACGCCCACAACAGTATGTAGATGAAGATTAAACTATGAAGCATAGAAGGAAACATAGGAAAGATGTAGAAATATCTCCTTGATTCTCCGATGACCGTAAGAAGATCTTTCTTGAAGCCTAGGTTGGAGAGAGTTAAATCCGCAAGAACCCGGAGCAGACAATCTTCTTTCTTGTAATTTCAATGAAGTTCCTTCAAGCCCAAGCTCCGAACGTCTCTGCAATCACAAGGAGCAAATGAAACAATCTGCTCACAACCTTGTATTTAATAAAAGGGACATCACAAGTAGATGAATATCAGATTTGTAGTGTTTCCCCTTGAATGTCCCATGGATCCCTTCAATCAATAGGTAGGGTGCGCTGGGAATGATGAACCAGAGTGGAAGCAGCCGATCTTGAGATTGAAATGCCCAAACCCACAAACCGTGGAGATCAGCAGCCGCGGCTCCCAGATCAAGGGTCAGGCTCGTCGAAGATGATCTCCGTGGCTTCTTCTTCCTCCTCCAGGTAGTGTTGTCACCCTCCTCCACGTTCTGCTTCTCCTTCAGCAGATAGGGCAAGGTTAGCTCAAAAGGGGATGTTTTCCTTCGATGGATTTCGTAGGATATAAATGGGACAGGAAATAGAAGACCAAAAGACACATTAGCCCCTCTAAAAACTCTCTCTAAGTAGCCCTAACACATGTGTAGAAACCCTAAGGGTGATGGTGTAAAATATCACCCCAATCGAATCTCAAAATGGGTATCACGAAACCAATCCGGAAAACTCGTTCCAGACGATCCAGACAAAGTGTCGACTCTTAGAGTCGACACTTTTCTCAGAGCATTCTATCCCGTTTGTAAAAACATGACCCAGAGCAAAAGTGTCGACTCTATGAGTCGACACTTTTTGCAACCTGTTCTATCTTGCAACAAAAAATAATTCACATGACAAAAGTGTCGACTCAATGCAATCAGAATTCAATGCAAACAGCACCTATTGAAATAAGTGTCGACTCCTAGAGTCGACACTTTTACTGACAGAACTGAAAACTCAATAAAACTCAATTGAAACCCCATAAAACCTCATCCAAACATTTAGAACAAATTGTCATACATCGATAACAAGGTATTGGCATGAATAAAACCACATTCCAACAAATGGTAATAAGAATGGATTAAGCATCTTACAAACCCAAATGAGAACTCATTTTGTCAAAGCATGAAACTCTTTATAGCTTTAAGAACCCAAGAAACATATGCATGAAGGCATTATGAAAACACCCATTTGAAAGCATGATTTATCAATCAAATAAGATGCATTACAAGGACTTAAAACCATCATTGAATCTCGGTTTCAAACAGAGGAATGGAAAACCAATTAAATAACATGCAGTGAACATAGATCAAAATTGACATGTATCTCTTGTACATGGATCCAAATCAACCCACATACATGAGAAATAGATAAAGCCCAATCTTGCCAAATCAAAATACATTCAAACATAAACTCTTACCTTGGATCCAAAGCATTGTGGACAATATGAACCTGCATGCTTAGAAGCCACAATGTCATGTTAGTCCAGATCAAAATGACTCAATGCATTCTATCAAGGTCAGTGCAACCCATGGTTGGGTCTATGCATAATGAAGCACAAAGTCTGTGCAATGAAGAGTCAAGTCGGTGCAATGTTGACCAAAGGTCTGTGCAATCCCAGAACAAAGTCTGTGCAGTTAAGAATGAAGTCTGTGCAATGATGCACAAGGTCAGTGCAATGCACACAAGGTCCGTGCAATGAACCATAGGGTCGGTGCAATGATCAACCAAACTCATTCAACATTCATTATGTAAGGCATGTTGAATCATTCATCAAGAGACTGACATTTAATAGGAAAATTTTAATGCAAATCATAACTTGGGTAAAGCAACCCATGACCCATTACTAAAAGGCCAGCTGAACATACCTCAGAGTAAGGCAGACTCAAGGTACGTAATTTTACCATTAAGAGACCAGCTGGGCAACAAGGTAAAAACCAATGTTCAAAGAGCCAGGGGTCGACCCATAGGGTCGACCCCTTGCAATGGGCAGTATAAAACCTACCATGCCAGTGTAGTACTATCTGAAACCAGTCAGGGCCATTTCAACCCTGCAAAGTGCAAACCAGAAGATCAACATGTGAGCATCAAAACCTCAAGACATTTTCCACAAAATTAACACAAAGTATTTTCACTTTACAGCATACGTAAAACACACAATATATTGGAATCATCAAAACTATTGTCAAAGACAAAGAGGGGCGCATAGAACCCAACATAGGGTTTAGGGTTTAGTTTTCAAACTAACTTAGTTTAAAATAATTCAGTTCTCTGGGGCTCGGGAGTCCAAAATCTAAAATACCGGCCTGATTGGCATGCCGATCGTTCCAACGCGACCTGGGTGGTAAGAGTGACTTGGGAGAGCTGACAGAATCCCAATCAGACACTCGGTTTGGGCTCAGCGTTAAAATTACTCAATGCATAACTAAGTTTTCAAAACTAACTTAGTTTAAAATAATTTAGAAAATTGGAGTTCGAGAGTCCAAAATTTAAAAAACTAGCTTGATCGACGTACCGATCATTCCAACGCGACTTGGGTGGTGAGAGTGACTTGGGAGAGCTGGGGGAATCTAAATCGGATATCTGGTTGGACTAGATGTTAAAATTACTCAATTCAGAACTAAGTTTTCAAAACTAACTTAGTTTAAAATTGTTCAGATAACTAGGGTTCATGGGTCAAAAATCTAAAATATCGGTCTGATCGGTGTGCCGATTATTCCAATGCGACCTGAGTGGTGAGAGTGACTTGAGAGAGTTGACGAAATCCAAATTGAATACCTAGTTTGAGTTTGGGGTTAAAATTACTTAATGCAGAACTAAGTTAGTTTTTAAAACTAGCCTAGTTTAAACAATTCAGATAACTTGGGTTCAGAAGTCTAAAATCTAAAATATTAATCTGATCAACTTGCTGATCGTTACAACACCACCTGGTGGTGAGAGTGACTTGTGAGAGTTGACGGAATCCAAATCAGATATCCGGTTTGGGCTCAGCGCTCAAAGGAGCAATCTTTAAATGTACTTAGTTTAAAATAA
This sequence comes from Amorphophallus konjac, assembly GCA_022559845.1. Classification (NCBI taxonomy): domain Eukaryota; kingdom Viridiplantae; phylum Streptophyta; class Magnoliopsida; order Alismatales; family Araceae; genus Amorphophallus; species Amorphophallus konjac. The sequence goes on along the minus strand of CM040117.1, from coordinate 188,803,334 downwards.
AAGTAAGAAATTAGGTTCAGATGTCCAAAATCTAAAATACCATTCTGATCGACGTACTGATTATTCCAATGTGACTTGGGTGGTGAGAGTGACTTGTGAGAGCTGATAGAATCTAAATCAGACACCCAGTTTAGGCTCGGTGCTCAAAAGAGCATTCACTAAATACACTCAGTTTAAAATTAAAAAAGTTAAGTTTGGGGGCCCAAAATCTAAAATATTGGTCTGATCGACGTGCCGATCATTCCAACACGACCTGGGTGGTGAGAGTGACGTGTGAGAGATGACGAAATCTAAATCGGATACCCAGTTTCGGCTCAGCCCTCAAAAGAGCATTCTCTAATTGCACTTAGTTTAAAATTGAAGAAATTGGGTTCGGGAGTCCAAAATCTAAAATACTGGTCTGATCAGCGTGTCGATCATTCAAACATTACCGGGGAGATAAAAGTGACTTGTGAGACCTGATAGAATCCGATTTGGATACTCGGTTTGACTTCGGTGTTAAAATTATCCCTTTTAGAAGTAACTTAAAGAATTCAGATATCATATTCGATTTGAAGTTATATAATTAAGTAAATTATTTAATTTATTTTTTAAATATTTTTTTATTTATTCATACATGTCTAATATTATTGTTTTTTCAATATAGGATCTTTCAATAGATGACAATGGAGGGGACGAGCCGAATGGGAAGGATGACGACATGGAGGACGTGAAGGATATTTGTTGATTATTTTTATATAATAAACTTAATACTTGTTGTTATGTTTTATTTGTGATGTGTGTAGATGTTGTGTTTTGTTTGTTACGTGTAAACATTATATTTTTTAAACATATTTTTATATGAATTATATATTTTTAAAAAATAATGAAATGAATATCCGATGAAATTTCAAATGGTTCCGACGGAATGGTCTATTCGTCGGAACTTTTATATGAATTTTAGATTTTAAAATTAAATTTACCGACAGAGTTCTCGACGGATCGCTACAAAAATATCGATAGAATTATGGACAAAATCAGTAGTTTTCTGATAAAACGTTCGACAAAATATTTGACTGTCGAAATTGTTCCGACGAAGGGCCGCCCGCTGTTCCCGGAGATTCGAGCTCACCTGGCCCAGCGTTTCAAGTTCCACCAAGACTTTGTCCTCAGTGCTTTGGACAATCGCCATCTCCTACTGCGCTTCCAAAATGAAGGTGACTACTTGGAGGTTCTTCTAAAGGAAGCATTGTTCGTCCACAGCAGGCCGTTTCTATTCTTCAAATGGACATTGGAGTTCTCTCCCCATGAAGACTCACCGCTCATCCCTATATGGCTCGAGATGCCCAGGCTCTCTCCTAATTTCTTCCAAGAGCCTATGATCCATTCCATCGCTGGTAGCATTGGTCCGATCTTGAAGGTGGACAGGAACACGCTGTGCCTGACCAGATCTCACGCAGCCCGTGTGTGCGTCCAGCTAGACAACTCCCAGAAGCTTCCTCATTGTGTTTGGGTCGGCTATGGGGGCAAGGGGTTCTGGAAAGACCTGGTGACTCCTGTACCTCCCTTGTATTGTTCCTCATGCAAACGTTTTAGCCACCTTGCCCCCACCTGCAAGAAGGGTCCTATTGTTCCTACGGTGGATGGCTCGCCTAGGCCTGCCTCGTCTCCCCCAGACGCAAGGCCTCTGTGGCATCCTGCTCCTCCCCCTGCGGATGCCCCTGCTGATGCGGGATGGACACGTGACCTGGGACTCTAGCTCGCGATCGTCTCTATGCGAAGGAAATACTAGACCGTGCGCGGTTCAAAAACCGACAGTGAGTCTCGGGTATCGGCTTTCCGCGTGTACTCGGATCGAGTCACGGGACGGGTCACTCACTCTCGCTCTCTCGCAACGGTGATAACTATATATCGGGCAAAGAATCCTAACACTCGCAGCGGCATATACAAATAGATACGAGTAAAGTAAATGCGAAAGAGAGAGAGAGAGCAAATTTACCTCCACGCTCCGGGCGTGGGGAAGACGATCCCGATCAAGTCAGTAACTCCCGGTACAGTAAATATTTAAATTACAGCAGTGAATTTTTGATGTCCACTCCATGCAGGGAGGTAACGGGCTACAAGTGGGCCTGGGAGGACCGATCTTGGGTTGACGGGCAGCACTTGGATCCGCTCATCGGTGCCGTCCAAAAGACGCTTGCTGCGGGTTGTGGGGCCCACGTACGGCTCAGCCCTCCAAATCCGGTGGGGTGGGTCCCGTTGTGAATGGGGCACCTGGAGGAGCGATCCCTGGAAGACGATCGACCTAGAACGCTGGGAGGAGGCCGGGCGGCCCGAGCCGGAGGCCCGAGGATGTGCTGTCCACGGATCTGAAGCTTCTGTTTTATAGTGCGTGACCCGGCGAGATCAACTGCTGCGATCACTCCAGACGTCGGATCGATGCGAAAGTAGTACCGTTGGAAAGCTGACTTGAAGTACTTCGATATAGGGCCAGAGAAAGAATTTTGAATTTCTCAGAGTTGGCCTTGGTCGAATTTAGCATCTGCTGGCTCACAGAACCAGATCTGGCAGGATAGAATTGAGTTTTCCTAAGAGTTGGTGTTTACGGTGACTCAAACATCAGATCTGGAAGTTGACCTCTTCATGAAAGTTATAGAGGAAGACACAAGGAAGACGGGGATAATTTTTGTAGGATTTATAGAGGAGGTTTGACAGGAGACAACGATTTTATACTGGACAGGGGTCAGATCTGAACTGCACAGGACAGAACAGATTTGGGAAAAGACAGTGATTTTTAAAAATAGTAAAAGGACTCCAGAAATTCCAAAAAAATTTGTTAATGATGGGTGTGGTGGACAGAACTTCCAATAAAATTGGTGACGGAAAATAAATAAATAAAAAGGGGTCGAACTGAGGAAACACAAGGTTGCTATGACAGGATCTGAACAGAAGACAGACTGCTAGGGGGAAAAAGATGGAATTGGAACAAATAGCTACCAAAGGGTAAATGACCGGATTTTTTTTGTGGAGGCTGGGGTGGACGTGGATGACTCACCCTCCAATTTTGGACTCGATCTGAGCTCCTGATGGAGAGCTAAAATTCGAGCTTGGATGCCCTATCCTGAGATGGATAGAACTCCGGCGATAGCGGTGGCGGCGCGACGTCGGTGCGATGGCGACGGCGGCAGAAATAGAAATCAGAGGGGCTGAGGAGAAGATAGAAGGGCATCACACCCTAAGAATGGTAGAAATCCATCTGCAAGAGGGGAAGGAGAGAGGAACAAGGGCGCACCCTTCAATGGCTCAAGCTAATTTCACAAATTTTCATCTCATTAAACCTTACTAAACACTATACATGGGTTTATATAGAAGGGGAGGAAGGGGTGGGGGTTGGGATTTCGTGGGAGAGAGGGGGGGGTTGCATTTTCTTCCCCCATGTGGTCAATTGGCCTAAAAAAAGAAAATACAAAATGTCATTTTAATGGGGGGGCACCCCCTTGACTTAAGGGGAGGTATCTTGGACATTTTTCACCCATTGTCCCCTTGACTTGTCCAAGAAGGAAAGAATCCTTCTAGAAGCCACCTTGGTATTTGACTAGCTCCACATGGACCCCTAGGGCTTAGGTGGACCAATGGGGAAGGAGTGAGGGCCCCCTTGCTGGACCTACTAAACTTTTACATAAAAACCCAAAGATCCTTAGGGAATAACAAATTGGCTTATAAAGCCTTACAATTGCAAACCTACTGTAATGCCCCAGATTTTTCGGATCCTTCTTCTCGGGTCTCGGATCTGATTTCTCGAAGTGTCCAACTCCGTTGTGTCTGAAATTTCATTTCAGACATCTTTCGTGTTCGGATCGGCGCGATCCGGAGTTGTTTCGGAGGCCCGGAGGCGTTCCGCGACTTTTTCCGCGTGTGTTTTTCGATTCCCGGCGTGGGTTTCGGTTTTCCCTTCGGAACATCGTTGTGGGTGAACCGGGCCGTTCACATAGGCGAGTGTGGTACCGTTGCGATCGGTGCGTTCCGAGGATCGCGAGGGTGTGATTTTCTATTTTTCGAGATTTTTCCGATTTTCTGGATTTTCCTATATATACCCCCACCCTCTCTCTTCCTCTCATTTCTCACTCTCACCCTCTCTCTCTTCTCCCACTCTCTCCTCTCACTCTCTCCTCTCCGGCGGCCGACGGACCGAGGCGGGGGCGAGGCAGGGCGATGCGGGCGAGGAGGACGGCGAGGATGGGTCGAGGATCGAGGCTCGAGGGCGTGGTGAAGCTCGGCCGTGGGTTCGTGGAACGGCGAGGCTTCAACGGCATTTTCTTCGTGGATCGGCATCCACAGTGCGCGAAATCTTCGGTGGAGGTAGAGTGATGGACCCTCAGCCCGTGTACTTCCTTTCCCGCGAGTTTCGTAGGCCGTGGTGAGCCGAGCGGGCTAAACGAGGCGTTTTGGGTAAAATGTGTGTTTTTGGGGTGTGAGCCGGATCTCCCGTTCTATGGTGTTTTTGGGCGATCCAGGGGTTTAGATGCATGCCTAGGGGCTTGGGGAAGGTTTCCCCTTTTGTTTCCCCTTCACCTGGGGGTGAACGGGGCGTGGCATGGCTTTTCCCGCGGTTTCTACCGTTTTCCGCCGCGGACTGAGAATGCGCTATACTCCAGTAGCGCGTTCTTGTTCGTCGCGCTGCCCCGATAGGGCGTGTTCATCGGAGAAGATGAACAGTAAGGCGGTTCTTGTCGCGCTATGGGGTCCTAACACGTTCTGCCTTGTCGCGCTAGATGATCCTAGCGCGATCTGTGCAGTCGCCCTATAGAGCTATAGAGTGATCTGTCGTGTCGCGCTATAGGTGCATAGCGCGTTCTGCTTGAACGCGCTATGGACCTACAGCGCGTTCTTGGAGGTGACCAGCCGGGCTGCCCGGGGCGGGCGGTCTGCGGCTGATCGTGCTCCCCTTGGGCCGTGTGTGCCTTGGACACCCAGTGGAGTTCCGTGACCGTGTTTTGGGGTGTCTGGCGGTTTCGCTTACCTCGTTTTGTGTGTCGTGAGCTTAAGGGTCCGGGTGACCTTTTAGCGTCCCGATTGTGTTGTGTTGGTCTCCGGTCGACTCGGTTGTGACCCAGTGGTTGACCTCCGACCTTGTGAGTATCCCGGACACCCCATGGGTTCTGTGTCTGTGTTTTTGGGGTGTCGGGAGGGACCGTGTTGCCTCGATTAGCATGCCCGTAGGTGTGGTGGGTCCGGGTGACCCCACGTGTTCCGGGCTTTCGTGTTACGCATGATCGAGTCACCGTGCATCGGTGGGTGTGCGGTGGGGTCTCCCCCGCATGTCGTGGGTTTCCTTTGGGAGGCGATTCCCATGTGGGCCATGTGCTTGGCCTTGGACCGCGAGTCCAGTTATCCGGCCTGGGGCTGGAGGTTTCCCGCTTGCTACAAGATGGGAAATCATCGTGGTGGCTTGTGTGCTGCCCTGGGAATCGTGCTTCTGTGTTTTCTGTGCGGCCCGTGTGGGTGGCCTTGGTCCCTTGCATTCCCTTCCCGAGGGAGTGGTCTTGGCGACTCGTGAGTTGTCTCGGTACTTGTGCTACCGTGGTTTTAGACCTAGAGATTGGACTAGATTGACGGCCTTGTGCTGTTGCGTACAACGGTCTTGACCCCGAGTCTTGTGACTCAAGGACCGTTGGGTGTAGTGCGTCTGGAGGACTGTCCAGAGTCCAGTGGCTTAGCGCTACTTGAGTTTTCTCGACTCTAGCGCATGGTGCGTGCGTGGCCGTGGACTGTGAGTCCCGTTTCTTTTCCGACTATGGTCACCGTGCGACGGGGCCGGTACGTGGGGTGGTCCCCGTACGTCGTCAGGTTCGGACGTTGTTTTCCGTTGTCTTGAGAGTCTACTCTCTCAGTGACCCTCCACTAGTCGTAGCTTCCTGCGCACGCGTGTGCGGACCCACCTGGGAGTGGTGGAGAGCGCGTCCCGGTGAGACGCAGTTTTTAGGCTGGTTTCCGTCGGCCCCTTGCCTTTGCCGCCAAAGTCCGGTGGGGGGGAAAACCAGCTAGAGGACCCGACCTAGAGCAGATGGTCTGTGTGTGCACACGTAGTTGGGGGCTTAGGACACGCGCTGACGAGCGTGACCCCAGCTAGTCCTTGTTGTGGTACTGGTTACAGTGTGTGCCTGAGTCTCACGCCTAGGGCGTTGTAGCTAGACACTTGTGACACGGTGTAAGACGTCAGTGGACGCATCCGGTCGTTCTTCTAGTGGGAGGTACTCCTGTTCTGGACAGAGAGTGGCAGACTGTCAGTCGTGTGACTTTGACCTTCGGGTTTCGGTCATGTTGACCGTTGAGTTTTCGATTGTTTCGCCGTGGCGCGTGTCAATTTTCGTGCCGTGAGGCTAGTGCTAGTGACTTTACCGAGGTTGCGTCTTGTCGTGCGGTACCCGTGACCAGGTGTCAGGGTTGCACTTTAGACAGCGTGTCCAGGTTGGCCGTGTTCTGAGAGACAGGCCTCTATGGCGTGGTTGCCGTGGGTTTTCACTTCGATAAGCGATACTAGTGTAGTTCGGTAGCCCTCGGCCGTGAGTCTGGGGTGTGTTTCTGGTACAGTAGGAGTAGCTGTAGTGTGAGTTTTGACCGGCCACCGGTTTGTTGTTCCTGCTGTAGTTGTAGCGTTCCTTTCCGCTACCGCCGTCGTTTCCGGTTGGGGTTCCGCGGGATCCCTGCCGAGTCTCTATTTTGGAGACTCATTCCCTACTTTTCAGGTGTGGCGGTTCTTCCTCGAGGTTCGAGGGCGCGGAGCGGAAGTTCTCAGTTGCCAGCTTGTCGGGCCGAGTGTTCACTTGGCATGTGGTACGTTTTACTGCTTTAGACTGTACTTTCTGTTGGACTGGACTCTGTTGTAGTTGTTTATTTATTTCTGTTAATTGTTGTGTTGTCCTGCTTTATTTCCTATTTCTTTGTACCTCCACACTCCTTTTAGCCCTTCCGAGCCCTCCCGGCTCGTGGGCGGCGGTGCGAGTCTCGGGTTATCGGGCCTTCCCGGTAATCGGATTCTCGGGTCGTTACAGCTGGTATCAGAGCGTGGTTGTGGACGTACATGGGAATTCGAGATATTACAGTGATCAGAGTCCGTAAGGTCCAGTACAGTCGGCAGCTGGCATAGGGTTTCGTGCATGTTTTTTGCTTTGTTTCTCGCTTGAGAGCTTGAGTGCGCTGTGCGGCGCGGTGAGGGTGGTTGCTGTTCTCTTTGGAGTGCCGGCGTGGGGTCTGTGGATCGAGGTCAAGAGCTTTCTCCCGTGGTTGGTGGCCCTGGTTGTGTTGCGTTGGGCAGAGGTTGCCGGCGGGTGTGTTGCAGTTCGGGGGATTGTAGCGGTGGTGCATCGAGAGATGTTGTGATCATGGTCCGACGGGACACTTGGTAAGAGTTGTCGGAGGAGCTGACCTGACGGAAGTGATGGTTTTCTTGGTGTTGGAAGGTGCTATTCCCAGCATGCGCGAGGCTCGAGGTCAGGTCGAGTGCGGAGTTTTCCTTCCGTTGGTCGGAGGTGCGATTGGTCGCTCCTCTGGTTGGAGAGATTGCATTTGGCCAAGGTTCGTCGTCTTGCACTGTGCGTCCGGATTGGTTGGCCTTTGTGCGCCGTGAAATCCGTGCGAGAAGTGTTCCGTGTTTTGGCAAGGTGGTTGCCTGTGAGAAGTGTTGCCCGTTCCCTGATGTGTAAGGGTGTTGGCGCTATTCCGGAAGGACGGGTGTCGACTGGGCGGTGTTCGCGAGAATTGCGGTTGGTGTTGTGGTTTCTGATGTGCGGAGGATCGGAGTCTGCGGGGTTGAAGATGGTTGTCGAGTTGGTGGATCCCGAGTTGGCGTTGTGGTGACTGTGCGTTTGGATCAGAGTGCGCGGATCGTAGCGTTGGTTGTTGCGGGTGGATTTCTGAGGAAGTGCAGAGCAGCGGAGGATTGGTTCATCGATGTGCTCTGTCTCCAGTTGTGTGAGATGTGTTGTTGTTGTGCCGTTGCTTGAGATCTTGTCGTTCATGGCACTGGCAGGTGGAGAGTTGGGGAAATGTGCGGGCGAGGTTGCCGCATGCGTACCCTATTCTTGCGATGGAGGTTTTGATGAGATAGGATTCGATGAGACAGGACGGTGGTTGATGCCTGTGTGTGGAGGTCTCTGATGAGACGTTGGCGTGGGATATTGATCCTCAGTCTGTGGCCAGCAAGGGAGGATTCCCCGTAAGTCTGAGTCGAGTGATGTGAGGACCGTGTGGAGATGGAGTCATGTGGTTTCGCCGTGCTCCCCTGAGAGGGTAGGGTTGGCGTGAGGTTCGAGATTGGAGGTGGTGGTGGTCTGTGCGAGTGTCAGCGGAAGGCCTGTCGTGTGTTGGATCGTGCCTGCTGGGCCGGTGGCTGTTTCCCGTTGGCGAATGTCTGGTGACCAGTGGATGGTCTTTCACAGACAGAAGATGCTGGTGGTTGTGCATCGAGAACGGCGAGAGCCGTGTGCATATGAGACCGTTGGTGGCCGTTTCTGAGGTGTGAGCTGGTGGAAGCTCAGTGATTGGTCACCCCTGGTGCAGGGTGTGAGATCGATCAGCGGGTTGTGAAGCTGGCGGGTGGTTGGTCCGCCGAGCATGGGCGTTGACCGGTGGTTTGGTACTTGGGGCGAGGATTGCGTTCCCTCGGTGAGCGAGAGGGTGGCAGCGTTGCCGTGAGTGGTTTCCGTTGTGTCTGAGGTGATACCAGACTTGTGCCCTTGTGTTATGCCTGCTCTGGTGGCCGGTGTGTGCGCGGTGTGCGGAGCGTGGCATTGTTCGTGATTATGGTCTGGCCGTATCCCTCATGATTGGCGCTTTTGCGAGAATCGAGGTTTTTCTATGCTGGGGTTCTGACGGCGTTGTCAGCGGGTTACGGCGTTCTTCCCCTGTTCCTGTGCTTGTCCTGAATTTCGAGGATGAAATTTCTTTAAGGGGGGAGGGCTGTAATGCCCCGGATTTTTCGGATCCTTCTTCTCGGGTCTCAGATCTGGTTTCTCGAAGTGTCCAACTCTGTTGTGTCCGAAATTTCATTTCGGACATCTTTCGTGTTTGGATCGACGCGATCCGGAGTTGTTTCGGAGGCCCGGAGGCGTTCCGCGGCTTTTTCCGCGTGTGTTTTTCGATTCCCGGCGTGGGTTTCGGCTTTCCCTTCGGAACCTCGTTGCGGGTGAACCGGTCCGTTCACCTAGGCGAGTGTGGTACCGTTGCGATCGGTGCGTTCCGAGGATCGCGAGGGTGTGATTTTATATTTTTCGGGATTTTTCTGATTTTCCGGATTTTCCTATATATACCCCCCACCCTCTCTCTTCCTCTCATTTCTCACTCTCACCCTCTCTCTCTTCTCCCACTCTCTCCTCTCACTCTCTCCTCTCCGGCGGTCGACGGACCGAGGCGGGGGTGAGGCGGGGCGATGCGGGCGAGGAGGATAGCGAGGATGGGTCGAGGATCGAGGCTCGAGGGCGTGGTGAAGCACGGCCGTGGGTTCGTGGAACGGCGAGACTTCAACAGCGTTTTCTTCGTGGATCGGCATCCACGGTGCGCAAAATCTTCGGTGGAGGTAGGGTGATGTACCCTCAGCCCGTGTACTTCCTTTCCCGCGAGTTTCGTAGGCCGTGGTGAGCCGAACGGGATAAACGGGGCGTTTTGGGTAAAATGTGTGTTTTTGGGGTGTGAGCCGGATCTCCCGTTCTATGGTGTTTTTGGGCGATCCAGGGGTTTAGATGCATGCCTAGGGGCTTGGGGAAGGTTTCCCCTTTTGTTTCCCCTTCACCTGGGGGTGAACGGGGCGTGGCATGGCTTTTCCCGCGGTTTCTACCGTTTTTCACCACGGACTGAGAACGCGCTATACTCCAGTAGCGCGTTCTTGTTCGTCGCGCTGCCCCGATAGGGCATGTTCATCGGAGAAGATGAACAGTAAGGCGCTTCTTGTTGCGCTATGGGGTCCTAGCGCGTTCTACCTTATCGCGCTAGGTGATCCTAGCGCGATCTGTGCAGTCGCGCTATAGGGCTATAGCGCGATCTGTCGTGTCGCGCTATAGGTGCATAGCGCGAACGCGCTATGGACCTACAGCGCGTTCTTGGAGGTGACCAGCCGGGCTGCCCGGGGCGGGCGGTCTGCGACTGATCGTGCTCCCCTTGGGCCGTGTGTGCCTTGGACACCCAGTGGAGTTCCGTGACCGTGTTTTGGGGTGTCTGGCGGTTCCGCTTACCTCGTTTTGTGTGTCGTGAGCTTAAGGGTCCGGGTGACCTTTTAGCGTCCCGATTGTGTTGTGTTGGTCTCCGGTCGACTCGGTTGTGACCCAGTGGTCGACCTCCGACCTTGTGAGTATCCCGGACACCCCATGGGTTCTGTGTCTGTGTTTTTGGGGTGTCGGGAGGGACCGTGTTGCCTCGATTAGCATGCCCGTAGGTGTGGTGGGTCCGGGTGACCCCACGTGTTCCGGGCTTTCGTGTTACGCATGATCGAGTCACCGTGCATCGGTGGGTGTGCGGTGGGGTCTCCCCCGCATGTCGTGGGTTTCCTTTGGGAGGCGATTCCCATGTGGGCCATGTGCTTGGCCTTGGACCGCGAGTCCAGTTATCCGGCCTGGGGCTGGAGGTTTCCCGCTTGCTACAAGATGGGAAATCATCGTGGTGGCTTGTGTGCTGCCCTGGGAATCGTGCTTCTGTGTTTTCCGTGTGGCCCGTGTGGGTGGCCTTGGTCCCTTGCGTTCCCTTCCCGAGGGAGTGGTCTTGGCAACTCGTGAGTTGTCTCGGTACTTGTGCTACCGTGGTTTTAGACCTAGAGATTGGACTAGATTGACGGCCTTGTGCTGTTGCGTACAACGGTCTTGACCCCGAGTCTTGTGACTCAAGGACCGTTGGGTGTAGTGCGTCTGGAGGACTGTCCAGAGTCCAGTGGCTTAGCGCTACTTGAGTTTTCTCGACTCTAGCGCACGGTGCGTGCGTGGCCGTGGACTGTGAGTCCCGTTTCTTCTTCGACTATGGTCACCGTGCGACGGGGCCGGTACGTGGGGTGGTCCCCGTACGTCGTCGGGTTCGGACGTTGTTTTCCGTTGTCTTGAGAGTCTACTCTCTCAGTGACCCTCCACTAGTCGTAGCTTCCTGCGCACGCGTGTGCGGACCCACCTGGGAGTGGTGGAGAGCGCTACCCGGTGAGACATGGTTTTTAGGCTGGTTTCCGTCGGCCCCTTGCCTTTGCCGCCAGAGTCCGGTGGGGGGGAAAACCAGCTAGAGGACCCGACCTAGAGCAGATGGTCTGTGTGTGCACACGTAGTTGGGGGCTTAGGACACACGCTGACGAGCATGACCCCAGCTAGTCCTTGTTGTGGTACTAGTTACAGTGTGTGTCTGAGTCTCACGCCTAGGGCGTTGTAGCTAGACACTTGTGACGCGGTGTAAGACGTCAGTGGACGCATCCGGTCGTTCTTCTAGTGGGAGGTACTCCTGTTCTGGACAGAGAGTGGCAGACTGTCAGTCGTGTGACTTCGACCTACGGGTTTCGGTCGTGTTGACCGTTGAGTTTTCGAATGTTTCGCCGTGGCGCGTGTCGGTTTTCGTGCCGTGAGGCTAGTGCTAGTGACTTTACCGAGGTTGCATCTTGTCGTGCGGTACCCGTGACCAGGTGTCAGGGTTGCACTTTAGACAGCGTGTCCAGGTTGGCCGTGTTCTGGGAGACAGGCCTCTACGGCGTGGTTGCCGTGGGTTTTCACTTCGATAAGCGATACTAGTGTAGTTCGGTAGCCCTCGACCGTGAGTCTGGGGTGTGTTTCTGGTACAGTAGGAGTAGCTGTAGTGTGAGTTTTGACCGGCCACCGGTTTGTTGTTCCTGCTGTAGTTGTAGCGTTCCTTTCCGCTACCGCCGTCGTTTCCGGTTGGGGTTCCGCGGGATCCCTGCCGAGTCTCTGTTTTGGAGACTCATTCCCTACTTTTCAGGTGTGGCGGTTCTTCCTCGAGGTTCGAGGGCGCGGAGCGGAAGTTCTCAGTTGCCAGCTTGTCGGGCCGAGTGTTCACTTGGCATGTGGTACGTTTTACTGCTTTAGACTGTACTTTCTGTTGGACTGGACTCTGTTGTAGTTGTTTATTTATTTCTGTTAATTGTTGTGTTGTCCTGCTTTATTTCCTATTTCTTTGTGCCTCCACACTCCTTTTAGCCCTTCTGAGCCCTCCCGGCTCGTGGGCGGCGGTGCGAGTCTCGGGTTATCGGGCCTTCCCGGTAATCGGATTCTCGGGTCGTTACACCTACTTTCCCAAGGATATAAAAGCAAACTAAAAAGACACAAATACAAAAATAAAATGTTAGTGCTCGGTGTCGATTCCCATCAATTCTCCCCGGGTGGGAAGAACTCGACCCCGTCGAGTAAGGGGTAGCTGCTTGTGTGTCACTCTGGCGGATCCATCACCGCACCAGGAAGTGCGGAGTACGCTCCACTCCAAGTAATCGACACCTACTCATCCCATATAGATTCGATATGCACACACTGCTGGGGAGGAGGCTAGAGGTGGACACTCCAGGGTGGGGTCACTCTCAAATGAAGGGAGGCAGCTCAAAGGCTTACTAGGAATTACCGCTTGTCCCTTATGTGACTAGATCCGATATGTGAAGTAGAACCGATCCCAAAGTCCGACAAGTCCCATACTCGAAAGGGACTAACAACGCGAGCGTACAAAACCGACTCAACTCGATGTATGCATAGACACACAAGACCCTCGACACACCGAATGTTTGTCCAACCTACGCATAGGCGATGGTGGACCAAGACACCCGAATGTGTGCCATGCATGCATTTGACGTAACCGGTGGTTGGCAGAATGGAGAATTCCTAGACCTCCTAAAGTAGACCATGCATGCACATTGGATTTGAATGTGGGAAGGCCAGGAGTACCAAATGCATCTTCTTCCTTTCCCCTAGATGATGGTGTATCTCGCAAGTGAACTGGCTTGGTGGGTGTAGATGACCCGGCCCGTGGGGAAGGGGTGTGGTAGTGGACTCCCTCGAAGAAGTGAAGTATATATGATGGGTCTAGGGGTCCACTAGGGAATGGGTCAAAGGGATCAAAGAAGGAATGATCCCTTGTGCTGGGTTCTCACAAGTCACGGTCCCATGTGTGGTAGTCTTGAAGGTGTGGATGGTCACCTTCATGCATTGTGGTAGGTGGGACGGTGATCATATGTCGAAAATAAGATTCCTCCCTTGGGCAAAAGAGAATGATGTCGGGCTCGGCCGATATGGGGAGGAATAAGAGGATCTCCGTGGTGACACAACCCACGGAGGTAATGGACCCTAAGGCCAGATGGGTGAAGGTAAGACTAGTGGGTTGGTCGAAGCCTCGGGCCAATGAGTGTGTCAACTTCCATTGCGAGTCTAATCCCACAATAAGGTCATCCAATGTATCAACATGGTAACTAGACCGAAATGTGGTATGGAATGAGTTGACCGGCACTAATGGTAGGGTGGGGTCCATGGATGGGTAAGGAGGTGGGACCAAGCCATCCTTGAGCCAGCTAAGAAGTGGCTCGGCTATAAAAAGCGTACCCGTTAGAAACACGGGAGGCTCGGGATGAGGTGGCTCCAAGTTTGATGGCTCCGGATGAAGTTCGGAAGGAGAGGGTGGCAATGGAGCAATCACGGGTGGTGCTATCCTATCCAACCAGTCTGAAAACATTTTCATGAATTCGTCAAAGGTGCGAGTTGGAGTAGGGGCCTCGGGGTGGACTCTGATGCGGGACGGACACGGGGACCGACTCTACGGGGTATGGACCTCGGGCTCTAGATGTGGACGCGACCAGCAACACACACCAGGGAGACACTAAGCCCAATACTACGATCTCCTAGTGGCGAAACGTCACTAACAGAAGTGGAAGCTCACTCGACGTCCCAAGCGAGGGAAAGCGCGGACCGTGCGCGGTTAAGGAACCGGCGGAGGTCAAGGGTAGTCCGACTCAACTTCCGGACTCGGATCGAGTCGCGGGACGGGTCACTCTCACTCTCACAGTGGTGACATGGACACACGGGCTAGTACCTACACTCTCGGCAGCGGCAAAAGACCATATACTAAACTAGCAAGCGAATGCCGAGAAGTTAAGACCGTACCTCCACGCACCCAGCGTGGCGAAGACAACCTCGGCCGAATTACGGATCCCCGGTTAAACAATTTTACAACAGTACAATGATTTGACCCACTCCACGTAGGGAGGTAAAAGGTCACATGTGGGGTCCGGGAATCACGCAAATCGAGTTGACGGGCAGCATCTTGATGTCGCCCGGCGGTGCCGAACTCCGCGTTTTCGTGCTTTCTGAACGGCGGGTTCTGCGGGCCCGTGGGGCCCACGGGTGGCGCTGGCCTCCGGATCTGCAGGAGTGGGACCCACTGTGATGGGGACCCCTGGTGGCGCGCCTCCACGGACGGCGGTCGGCCGGAAACACCGATCGGTGACCGATCGGCTCCTATTCCCACGTTGTGAAGTTGCTGCCCACGGATTTTTAGTTGCTGTTTTCAGGCGCGCGCTCCGGCGAAAATGGCCGCTGCGATCAGCTCCGTCATCGGAATGCAACAAAACCAGCGCCGTTGGAAATAGGATTCAAAATCCTTCAATCTAGGGCCAGTGGACTCTTCTGAACCAGTACGGACCTGGGCTTTAACGATTTTTCAATTCTCTGCTCCACTGCTCCCGAAATCTCAGATCAGCATATCAGTTTACTGTAAATGGCCATTGACCGCCTACGTAAAGTTGGATTCAGACTTCGAGCTCTTCTTTTAAGTTGTAGGGAATCAAACCACGGAATTGGGAATATTTTTGGAATTTGATTTGGAGGTGGTGGCGATTTGTTATGATTTTTGGGGTGACTGGTAGTCGGATCTGGGAACAGGTGGACAGAACTGTAGATGGGTCTGAGAACGATTTTTAGAAAATATGAGATGGGCGAATCAAAAATTAAGAAAAATTTTGGATGAAGGGGTGGATGGATGGAATCCCCAGTAAAATTGGGCGAACTAACAAAAATCAAAAAGTGGATGTAAGATATGAAACTCAGGGCGGAGATGAACCTGGACAGAACTCTGGCAGAACCGAAATGGATGAGTGGACGAAAAGCAAAAATTAGGAAACGTGATCTGAATGCTGGCCTGATTTTTGTGGGTAGAGAGGAACATCCCAGGAACAACTCCTCCAAATTTGGTAGCCAAATGAGCTCGGGGTAGACCTGTGAATTTTGAACAAGCTGCTGTGGTACTGCGCGGGCAGAACTCCGTTGATGGCGATGGCGGTGCGGTGGCGGCTCGTGGCGGCGGCGGCGGCGACCGGAACTGATAGGGTGGAGTTTCACCACCTGAAGGAAGCCTTAACAGCTTCAAGGGGAAGAGGGAGAGAGAAGGGGGCGGCCTAGGCCATGCTCCAACAAATTTCACAATTCTTATGGCATTAATTCATGAAAATGGGAAAATACAAGCATATATAGGTCACCCATCTAATCCATCCTCCACCGTTGGATCTAGGGGTGTGAGATGGAGGGCTGGGATGGCATGTGACCATTCTACAAAAATTAAAATAAAAAAATAAGGGGAAGGGGGCGCCCTATTGACTTTGGTGGCAAGGGGAGACATGGTAGCTAGCCACCTTGGACTTTGAAGTCCACTTGTCTCCCATGTGCCTTTTACCATTCAAACTTCTAGATGCCTCCATTTGACATGTTGACTGACCCCACATGGGGCCCATGGGCTGAGGTGGATCAATGGGATGGGGCCTGGGGGGCCCGTGGGGCCCACGGGGTCCAAATTGTACATAAGCCCCTCTTACAATCAAAATAGCAAACCGAATACAATGAAATAAACATAAATTACACACAAATAAAGTTTAACTAAATATGATAAATGAGGAGACTCAAGGCGGAGTCTCCAGGCTGTCTCCGAGCCAGATGGACGCTGAGGTGGCTCGAGTCGTGCTCCGGGTGCGGTACCGGTGGCTCGGCGTGTCACGCCGCTCAACTGCTCGGGTGTCCGCACCAGACTCGCTCCTCATCTCTCGGCCCAGGTGCGGGCCTAGGCTCGACTATAAGTGGGGCTTCCACTTGGTTGGAGGTGCTTGGGTGGGATTGGATGGGGGTACCAAGGTGATGTTGGTTGGAGGCGACTGGGCGGGGCACTTGATTGGGAGTGCTTTGATGGGCTTGGATGGAGGTGAAGGGGCGGGGTTGGTTGGAGGTGTGGCCCACTTGATTGTGGGTGAGTTGGCTAGTGGTATGACCCCTGTGGTTGGAGGTAGGTGGGCGGGGAAGGTAGACCCTCCTAAGCGCTCTCTTCATATCCCACCATGACTCGATGGGCCTTAGCCGCCTATCCTCCTGGAAGTATTTGATGTCCCTCCATGTTTCGGCGGCTTCATAAAAAAGTCACATTTTGGCAAAGTCGACTTGCATGGGCCCGGACATAATGTACACCTCAAAGTAGTCGTCCATAATGGCTTCCCACTCTAGGTAGTCACTCGGGTTTTCGGAGCCATAGAAGTCCCGGGCTACGGGTCTACGGGGGTGGTCGGGTTGGTTTTCCCATCTTTGGTAGTATCGCCACCATGCATAAGATCCGGGCGTTTGGTAATCTATGGGACACGGGTAAGCTAGTGGATGGCCAAGCCGACACTTGGAAAAGATACTAGACACGACCCTAACTAATGTAAAGTTGGAATGCAGACTCGACTACCAACGTAGACACAACCAAGACTCGGTACGTGGCCGAGGTTTGACCAGAGGGTCTCCTCGACGCGAGTGTGCGGCCTTCCCGATAGGCGTAACCTAACGTTCGGGTGACACCTTTTGATATACCGAACAAGGGTATGCAAATGCAACGACCGACTTAGACTTAGACTTGACTTAGACGACTCTCTTTTTTTTTTTGGAGTTTTGCAAATGACTACCCTAGACTCGACTGGCGCTCTGATATCAAATTGATGCGGGACGGACACGCGACCTGGGACTCTAGCTCGCGATCGTCCCTATGCGAGGGAAACGCTGGACCGTGCGCGGTTGAGAAACCGACAGTGAGTCTCGGATATCGGCTTTCCGCGTATACTCGGATCGAGTCACGGGACGAGTCACTCACTCTCGCTCTCTCGCAGCGGTGATAACTATATATCGGGCTAAGAATCCTAACACTCGCAGCGGCATATACAAATAGATACGGGTAAAGCAAATGCGAAAGAGAGAGAGAGAGAGAGAGAGAGAGAGAGAGAGAGCGAATTTACCTCCACGCTCTGGGCGTGGGGAAGACGATCCCGGCCAAGTCAGTAACTCCCGGTACAGTAAATATTTAAATTACAACAGTGAATTTTTGATGCCCACTCCATGTAGGGAGGTAACGGGCTACAAGTGGGCCCGGGAGGACCGATCTTGGGTTGACAGGTAGCACTTGGATCCGCTCGTCGGTGCCGTCCAGAAGACGCTTGCTACGGGTTGTGGGGCCCACGTATGGCTCAGCCCTCCGAATCCGGTGGGGTGGGTCCCGTTGTGAATGGGGCACCTGGAGGAGTGATCCCTGGAAGACGGTCGACCTAGAACACCGGGAGGAGGCCGAGCGGCCCGAGCCGGAGGCCCGAGGATGTGCTGTCCACGAATCTGAAGCTTCTGTTTTACAGCGCGTGACCCGGCGAGATCAACTGCTGCGATCACTCCCGACGTCGGATCGATGCGAAAGTGGTACCGTTGGAAAGCTGACTTGAAGTACTTCGATATAGGGCCAAAGAAAGAATTTTGAATTTCTCGGAGCTGGCCTTGGTCGAATTTAGCATCTGCTGGCTCACAGAACCAGATCTGGCAGGATAGAATTGAGTTTTCCTGAGAGTTGGTGTTGACGGCGACTCAAACATCAGATCTGGAAGTTGACCTCTTCATGAAAGTTATAGAGTAAGACACAAGACGGGGATAATTTTTGTAGGATTTATAGAGGAGGTTTGACAGGGGACAACGATTTTATACTGGACAGGGGTCGGATCTGAATTGCACAGGACAGAACAGATTTGGGAAAAGACAGTGATTTTTAAAAATAGTAAAAGGACTCCAGAAATTCCAAAAAAAAAATTTTATGATGGGTGTGGTGGACAGAACTTCCAATAAAATTGGTGACGTAAAAAAAATAAATAAAAAGGGGTCGAACTGAGGAAACACATGGTTGCTATGACATGATCTGAACAGAAGACAGACTACTAGGGGGAAAAAGATGGAATTGGAAAAAATAGCTACCAAAGGGTAAATGACCGGATTTTTTTTGTGGAGGCTGGTGTGGACGTAGATGACTCACCCTCCAATTTTGGACTCGATCTGAGCTCCTGATGGAGAGCTAAAATTCGAGCTTTGATGCCCTATCTTGAGATGGATAGAACTCCGGCGATAGCGGTGGCGGCGCGACGTCGGTGCGATGGCGGCGGCGGCAGAAATAAAAATCAGAGGGGCTGAGGAGAAGATAGAAGGGCATCACACCCTAAGAATGGCAGAAATCCATCTGCAAGAGGGGAAGGAGAGAGGAACAAGGGCGCACCCTTCAATGGCTCAAGCCAATTTCACAAATTTTCATCTCATTAAACCTTACTAAACACTATACATGGGTTTATATAGAAGGGGAGGAAGGGGGTGGGGGTTGGGATTTCGTGGGAGAGAGGGGAGGGGTAGCATTTTCTTCCCACATGTGGTCAATTGGCCCAAAAAAAGAAAATACAAAATGTCATTTTAATGGGGGGGCACCCCCTTGACTTAAGGGGAGGCATCTTGGACATTTTTCACCCATTGTCCCCTTGACTTGTCCAAGAAGGAAAGAATCCTTCTAGAAGCCACCTTGGTATTTGACCAGCCCCAGATAGACCCCTAGGGCTTAGGTGGACCGATGGGGAAGGAGTGAGGGCCCCCTTGCTGGACCTACTGAACTTTTACATAAAAACCCAAAGATCCTTAGGGAATAACAAATTGGCTTATAAAGCCTTACAATTGCAAACCTACTTTCCCAAGGATATAAAAGCAAACTAAAAAGACACAAATACAAAAATAAAATGTTAGTGCTCGGTGTCGATTCCCATCACCTGCTTCCCTAGATGCTACTGGATTTGTGGAGAAGCCTGCTCCTCCCCTGCTCCATTTGTCACCATCCACATTGCCTGCCTCAGCGGCTAGTGATGTACCGGCCTTGGTGTCCGTTGTTGATCATGCTCCCCCAACTCCCTCAGTTGGGCAGGTTGAAGGCGCCACCTCTGCTCCCCTTGGGGTCAGCCCTTGCCACCTCCCAACAATTTTGCTTGACGCTGTTGCCCACCAGCCGAACCATACGCCACCTCCTATCTTGGCTACTCTACTGTTCCTTCTTCGAAGCCTGTTGTGACTAGCTTGGCCCCCCTCAGTTCTGCTGCAGTGTCCGTGGAGTTGCCTGGGCCGCAGACGTCTGCTGTGGAGCTCCCACCCGTTGCTGATCCGCCTCTGGGTCTGAAAGCTCCATCCTCAGCTGCTTCTACCTTGCAAGCTATTTCGGAATGGTCTGTTGCTTCCCCTACCCTGGGACTTGTCCAAACTCCTGCGATTGTTGCCCAGGTGGTCCCTGACACCCAACCACCTATTGGGTCCGCTATTTTAGCCCATGCAGGCCTGCAGGTGCATGGGCTTTCCCACGTCCCTTGTGGCTTTGTCTCCCCCCTTCTGGTGTTATTGCGCCACCTGATCGTGCTTCATCGAGTCCTGGTGGCTTGGCCACTGTGCTGCCTTTGGATCATGCTGGTCCGACCTATGTCTTGGCGCCCTCAATGCCTCCCTTGGAGCGCAACCACGTCATCCTGGCTCTCCGAGCAGACCCCCGCGATGAGGGAGGCCCCCCCTCTGCTGCTCCTACGGTTGTGGACGGCATTGACAAAGCTACAGTGGCTCCCCCTGACGTCGTGCTGGGTCTCGCAGCTGACCCCCCTGTCGGTGCACAGCTTCCTCCTCCTGGTGCCCCTAAGGCCTCCATCTCTCTTGTCGACGGCTCTGAGTCCTCTGCTGGGCCTGTTTCCCCTCTACCCACGTCGTCTCTGGCTTCGGGACGTGCGGCCCGTCGGGCCGCTCGGGATCGTCCTTGGCCTCCTTTGGAGGGCCGCTGTCCGTTGGGCCCTATTTGGATCTCTGGTGATGCTACTCCTAAGCAAGTTAGTCTTGAAGCATCTGCTCGTTTTGCTGCGGCATGCGGCTTGGTCCTCCATCCTCCTGAGGCCATCGTATCTGTGCCACCGACGGTGTCTTCGGCTCCTGTTTCCATGCCCCCTTCGGCCTATGCCTCCTCTCAGTCTGGCCACGGCGACCTTGGAGAGTCCTCTCAGTGCAGGTTTGACGGCGTCCCCGGTGATCTTCCTCCTCCCGAATCTTGCCAGACTGCGGACACCGTTGATGAGCAGGCCTTCGAGTTCTATGATTCCAACATCAGCCTCGACTGCAGGAACAATGGTTCTTCTTGCCGTCGATCCAACCATCCGCGCCATCTGCGTTAGCTTGTCCTATATCCTCTTGTCTCTGCTTGGGACAGTTAAGGGTTTCTTTGGTTTTACATTTGTTGGCCTTGTTGGGATCTATCCCCTCTTGTTGTCGGTTGTCCATTCGTTCTATAAGTTTGGATGTCATGTGTTTCCTCCCCTCTCCTTCTACTATATGTAATTTCCTGTTTAAATTAATGAAAATACTTGTCTGGTGACTCGGGGTGGACCGTCCATTCTTCGAAATTGTTTCGACGAAATTCCGACGTCGAAAAAATTTCTGGAAGAATTTCCGTCGAAGTTTATAACCCTCGGAGAATTCGGACGGCGCTCCAACCATCCATGACCACACAAATGGTGAGCCTCTGATCGAGGGCCAGCAAGGTCCAGAAACTGGAACCGCAATTACTGATCCCAACCAATCTCAAATGTGATACGCGGGCGTGGCATATAAATGTGGCCGGTTGAAGTCGCCCAACCGTGTGGAGCACGACCACCGTCTCGGATCCGGTCTGGCCGGTCTCGGGTCCGGGGAAAGATTTATGGACTTGGTCCAACCTCAAGTTTAAATAATCGGGTGGTCTTGATCAAAAATAAATGAGTTATCGGGTGGAAGGCTGACGTCAATATTAAATAATTAAGTTTGAGTCCAGAATCCATATCTAGCCTGATTATCGATCCTAAATTGTAATGAACGAGAGAGAAAGAGTTAAATAAGTTTATAGGGTTGAAGGCAGTTTGTTGATTTTTTTTTTCACATAGAAATTGAAAGTAATTAATAAAAAAGGTAGGGATTGACTTAACCTGGACAACTTATTAAGCTGAGTCAGGTCTGACGTACGTTCAAGTCCAATGTTTGACTCTTGACCAGCATATTGAATCCTGCAGTATGATCATAATGTATGGGATTCTTTGATGTCCATCCTCTACAGTCTATCGTATTCAGGATTATATAAGTCACTCTTAATTTTGATAGTTAATTATAATCTCCAGCGATTTAGTAGATTTCCTTCTAAATAAAAGGTTTATTTCTATTTTTTTTGAAAGTTTTATCAAATACGTTAAGATTGTAAAATGTTACAATCAAATGTCTGGATTATAGGAATTGATCGTTCAATTTGATCCACTATGAAAAATAATATTAGAAAAAATCTCTAGTGTAAAATAAAGAATACATATGATTTTGAGTTCGGTTTGAGGTCGGAAAATGCACTTCTTATATTTATGAAAAAAATAATTTTGTCATACTACATATTGTAAAGATTGAAATGAATAAAATTATAATGTGAGTATTATGGCCTACCGAGAATTTGGCGGAAATTGGGCAAGGTTGAGCCATTTATAGCATCTGTGGGGGCAGCTTGACACGATCCAACACTTTTAAGCTAATGTTTCCGCTTAGCTTTGAACAGGAAGCATCCAGTTGAAGTACTTTAACGAGCATTAGCTCATGGCTTTCTCGGTTGGAATATTAATGTTAATATCGGATTAGTTTTTGCATTAATTATTTTTAAAGTATAAATTATTAACATTGATATCAATATGGAAAGAGTATCAAAGATGACAATTAAAAATAATACTAAAATTAAAAGGGTAGAAAGAGAAAGGGATGTTACTTTTGAACTCTCGTGACTAGGATTGTTCGTATCATTTATAATATATAGATTTGGGACCTATATTAAATCTGATATAATATTATATTCTTTTAATATAGTAGTATTAAAGTTGATAGAACACAACTGAATATCCCCTATCAATATCAAGATCAGATTTGATATTAATAGAGGTGTATGATACAACCAGTAATCTAAGCATGGGTTATTTAAAGAAAAGATGATATATCTTAGAGGCTATTTATGTAATTTTGAGATTTCTTTTAGTTCCAAGGCAAACGCTCCAAATCATGGGTTTCTAAAAATGGGAGTCAAAATGGAGTTGGTGGGGAGGGTTTGACATTTTTCGACTATATAGAAATAGTTATGATTATTCTTAATTTGTATTTTTTAAATTAAAAGGAAGTCAAAGTAACTTGTAATTAAAAGCTTCAGCAAGCACACCCTCAAGTGTTAAAATATTATAAGTATTTAGTGTTAAAGTGTTAACATATTAAATATTAAAATAGCACTGATATATTTTGAGACTTGTATAACATTCTAACACCTCCGGGTGGTAGCATTAAAGTGTTTATGGAAAAAGACGAAACCGAGCAACGTGGAAGGAGTGCTAGATGAGGGTGGGCAAAGAGTAAAATGCTCGTGATAAAATAAATTCTGACAAAGTGGGATAAAAATGCCTAGATATTATTAAAGGGTACTAATTAATCATTCTTAAAAATATGATATTATTACATTACTCCATCTTTCATTAATTAATAACGTCAACAAGAAACTAAGAAATCATTACCTCATCCGGACGTCGTCGCATCACAACCTCACATTCTTAGGAGTTTTCCTTTCTTGGTGCACGTTTCATGCCAACGGTACATTGTGACGTCACGTTGAGTCTAGAAAACATGTGCTCGGGTTGTGAGCTAGCGAGGCCGTTGTGAGCTGGCGCGATACCATTTCGTTTTTCCTCGGCAGGAGGAGGCAGTTGGCCCCGCCACTGGTTACAATTGGGTGGCGCGTTGCTACTACGCGGCAGAAAGATGGATAGAACACGTGGACGCCAAGCCACGCGGCAAACTATGTCCGCGACGCATCGCAACACCTCGCCGTGGTTTGACCCAGTTGCTCCCGCGGTGGCCCAAGTCCTCGGCGATCAGGATCTCGTGGGCGACACGGCTTTGACTTGGACAGCGGAGACATGGGAAAAAAGACAAAAAATTAAAAAAAAATCCTCGCGTGAGGGGACTACTTTGTTCGGGCGTCGTCTCCCTCCCCACCTCGGCTCTTGCTCTTCGAGGTAAGGGGGAGGAGCAGAAGGAGATGGTGTGGGGGAGCTTCTGCTTACCTGCGCACATATAGTTTTGTCTCTTTCCCCAAGATTCTTCCTTTTTTAATGGCCGATCAGTGATCCCCGGCGTTGACCAGAGAGCTGCCGGGAATGGAGAAGACCTCGTCAGAAGCCGCAAGCTAAGGTCAGCGATGTCCAGCCCTCCGTGTGTTTGGGGTGTGTGTGTGTGTGTGTGACCGATGATTCTTCAAGTTTCCTCTGCAAGGGAATGGAATTTTGACATATTGAATGAGCACGTTGGTGAAAATATATGAATTGTCTTCTGCCAAGAAATAGCAACTATGTAACTCAATCCTTATTGGAAACCCTCTCTCTGTTTGAGAAGCGACCGGGAGGCTCGGGGGAAAGAAGGGAATTATCGGAAGAGTCGAACTCTTTGCGTACTACTTCGGCTTTTGTCTTCCGCTCTTCTTTTTCTGGTTATTCTCGTCTGTTTCTAGCCACTCTCCTGGGTGAATTGAATTCCTTAGTCAGGTACGGCTGCTTCGCGTTTTCCTGTGATTTTTTTTTATCGACCTCTGTTCTCCACCTGTTTGTTACATCCCTTCTGTAGTGGCTCGCAATTCATTTGTTTGTGTGCAGATCTTACTTATTTTTTGTTTTCCCTGAATTTTTCTTCTCTTGGAGGAATGAGTTCATAGTGGTTCTTCTTTTCGGTTGCTTCCTTTTTCAGTAACTTCACCCCTTGTCGCTTTGAACTTGATACTAGCAAATAGCGGCTGACTTCTCTGTAAGCTTAGTTGCAGTGGAATTATGATTAATGCATTTCTTTCGGAAAAAATGAGATCAAAATGGAGTTGTTTGTTGCACTTGTGGCTTTGTTTTCTTTTTAAGACCATCTTTCTGTCTTTCCACCATCTCATCTGATCACCAATTTCTATATCCCCATCTCCAATGGTTGGATTTAATCATCTGGCTTAAGGTTTATACCCCTTGATTCCCCTTGGGCATTTTAATTTTAGGTTTTTCCTGTATTTCTTGCATTCATGAAATGCTGGGGATTTCCTATCCATTCTTTTATATGAGACGTCTCATCATCTCTCTTGAATGTTAAAAACATTTGCCATGACCTCTGTTGTGCTTGTGAACTTGAAGAATTTTTTGACGGAATTCGTCACCTTCTGGACAGGAAGACAGTCACCCTGTATCATCAACAAGCTAGGTGAAGCCTCTGACAAAGTCAGATTCTGAATTTGCACTCGCTGTCGAATCTTCATTATATATTTGGATGGATTCCTTGACCTTGTGGACATAAAAACAACAGTTACTCTCCCATTGGAATCATTGGGTGGCTTCAATTTTTCTTGCATGAAACAATGGCAAGTAAGGCCTCTAAATTGCGCATTGTCAAGTGCCCCAAATGCCTTCGGCTACTGACAGAATTTTCTGATGTCCCTGTGTATACATGTGGTGGCTGTGGACAAGTTTTAAAAGGTACAGTTGCCCTTTTTCTTTCATGGGCGGTTTGGTACAGTTGTTAACTTTCTTTCATTCAACATCAGATTACTCTTTGTTTGAGACAAAATTTGACCTTTTCTCAACCTAAATGCAGCGAAAAATGGGCAAGCGAACAATGGAAATAGTGCTTCACAGATGCTTGGCAGCATCTCTTCTGAGAAGGATCCATCGCAGCATGTCTCTGATGGTGGAGGATCCGTGAATGGCATATCCACCTTATTGAATGGTCAGGCTGCTCTCTTCTCCACTGATTCGAACAACAGTACAGATATTGACCATGTGGGAGAGCACAAGCATGTCGCGGTTCCATCTGAAAAAGCTTCGTGCTCAGACTCTGAGAATAACTATCATAAGGAGGAAGAATCTTCAGAATGCACCGAAAATTTAAGTATGGAGTCAGGCTTAACAGATGACAACCTGAGTTGTGCAAGGCAGCCTGAGACACTGCGGGACCACACAATCTTTGTGGCTTCTGATCAGCAGGAAAGAACCATCCAAGTTAATGTGGATTCTTCTTTCCCTAATGAGCAGGTAGATGATTCTTGGAAGTTTAGTGAGCATGGATCAGTTGATTCTAGATCAGGTTGCAAAATCAATGCGACCGAGAACAGTCCTGCTTCTGAGGAGGACATAGGTGATGCAGATCCTAGAAATATATCATGTGAAAAGATGAATGTTCCAACGGCAAGCAGTTCTCATGCCTATGATGGCAGTGACTCTTCCTATGATGGCGTTTCCGATTCCTATGAGCAGGGCCTGGCTTTGCCTTCAGCTGTTGGAAATAAAGAAGTTTCAGATTCCAAAAACACAAATGAGAGTGATGGGAAAGAGGGTGTCCTCCCGGAAAATGGAAAAGATTCTAAACCCCATGTTCAGTCAGGAAATCTTTCTTCAAACACACCAGTGAGTGAGAGAGGTGCTTCTTTGGCTGCCTTTGGCAGCTCTGATTCATCAAATCGTGCATATTACCGAGAAAATTCTCGGCACTCTGAAGTCTTCCACTCTGCACGAAAGGAATTGGCAGATGACTTACCATCCATGTCTCTGTCAAGAGATTCTTCCTTCCGAAATTTATCACAGAATATTCGGACTGACAGTCCATCCAGGCTTAGGAACCTTGAAAAGGATCGCATGGAGCTATTGAGGAAGGTGGATGAACTGAGAGATCATCTTACCAGACCCCTTGTGCAAGGACGAGAAGGGAACCGAGGGTTTCACATCCTGGGCACCAGGCAAGGTGGCCATTGGCCTTCGTGGTATAACCGTGGATCTGACAAGGTTCTCCAGTACCGCTGCAACTCAAACATAACACAGACCCATTCCAGATCTTTTGGGCAAAGAGCTACAGCACAACCATACCAGTCCCTACGAGTGCCTGTTTCCGGACAAGGCGACAGCTCCTGTTTACATCACCATCCCAGAGATTGGTGCATCCCCGTGCGATTGCCACCCGACATCTGCTGTAAGGCCTGTACCCCTCATGTTTTCTGCTATCCTTCAACTGTTTCAGGCCCAAGGTGTTGCAAGAACTGCGATATTGCCCTTTGTTCTCACAAGAGTCAGACTCGTGGCCAACATTTTGAGAAGCTGCACTGCAAAGAGAAAAGGCAGCCCCTCAAGCGCCATTGCAGGCCAGTCTCAGGGGGGGCACCTTTTGTCATCTGCAACCATTGTGTGCGACTGCTTCAGCTTCCCGTTGACTTCCTTGTTTCAAGAGCAAGATACCATAAGCTGAAATGTGGAGGTTGTTCTCGAGTACTTGTTTTTCTGTCCCATGGTGGGGGTCGTATTGTAGCTCACGATGGAAGCCAGCTAGAAGCTCCTGCACCTAGTGAGGCCGACAATGCCATGGAACATGATGCGCGACCTGAACTATCTGCCGATCGTAGCTGTGCTGGTCCTCAAGGGGATCCAGTTTCTTTTTGTGAAGAGTATGGCCCCCCTTTCAGCAGCTATGGCTACTCTACAGATGGTGAACCAGCTCCACACATCCCGAGTTCTCTACAACGGTACTACCGAAGGCATGGCAAGCAAGCAGTGGGTTCTCCGCTTCATCGGCTCATGGGTTATGACTCAGCCACTGAACTGATTTATCAACCCAGTGATGAAGATGAAGCATATGAAAGTAGAGACTTGCCACGTTTTCATAGAACCTCCAATGAGATCCGTTCCAGTGAGGCAGACTCAGGAACTGGAGTGGGTTATCCCCTCCAGGGGCAATCAGAAATTGTGTGCCATCCAGAACATACACAAGCACCCACGGAAGATGGGTCCGGGATGAGATCGACCAATCCAACAGGTGGTTCTCCTCTTCGTGGGTTCTTCAAGAAAGGCATCAAGGAGTTGAATCATGGATTGGAGAGCATGAAGCCGAAGAGGCACACAGGTGGAAGAGTTATCCCAGCTCCATAGCCAATGAGAAAGTGCAGGAATGGCGATTAACGTCTGGATTGAATGTAATATAGCCATATTATAGGCCGTGTCTATCTAATTTGTTCTTTCTCGTTTATAATGTCATTTGTGGGTGTGCATGTGACCTTCTGGTACGTATTTGTACTCTTATCATTCATCACATAGCATCTAACCTTCTGGGAATGCCAAATTAATGGGAAGCGACTGCAAATGTTTCCCGATCCACCTATAATTCCAGATTGGAAAAAGCATGCATGCAAACGATTCATCAAATGCTATCTTAATAAAAAAAATCAGACTTCTTTTTAGGGTAATAGATCAACAATAACTAGGGATGCAAATCGTAACCAATAATTTGATTGTCGACCTGATTATTTACAAGTCGGTCAATCAATGGACATGACCGTCAAAAATCGAAACTAAATATTAGAACCGGCAATCATATTAGACAAGGTAATTAATAAATATATGTGTAACCAAAACTAAATTGTCAGTGTAACCAAAATATATTTATAATATTATTTTATATACAAATGAACTAGCATATTAAAACTTCACTGAGTTACTGTTGATGTTAGGAATAAACTAATAAATTAAAATACTCATACATTATCTGAATTTTTATCAGATGTCAATAGCATTATTGGAAAAGGTTACACTACCGAAAGTTAGACATTTTATCAGTACCTTAGTGGATTACTTCATATCGAATTTATCTTTACATATGTTTCGGGTCCGTATCAAACCCTACCCATTTCATCCCCAAAAGAACAACACTTGTTAACGATCCATCAACATCATTTGAATATAAGATTATTAAAGGACACTCGTCTGTTGTGGCAAATCTGTGCGAATGAGATTCATCAATAGCTTTGTCTTAATATATTAGAAGGTAGGTGAGAGTTGGGGGGGTTGGGATGAGCCAGGTGCAGCAGAATTGGTGAGAAGATATAAAGAGATAAAGGGGACTGTTAACGCTGTCCACCTGCAACCACCTGGAAGATGGGAAGCCTCGCCGACCAACGACCTACAGCTACAGATACCCCTTTCCCCATTGTGGTCAACATCATTCTCCTAATAGTTTATCACATGGCTACCTATACTGTGTGACCTATTGACAGCTAGCAGTCCTCCCAAAGTTACTCAGATTCGCCTATATACCCTCCTATAGTCCTCCCAATGCTGGGAATAAACAACTCTCCCCCTTTATACGCCAAGGAACAAAGTGTCCTTAGTTAAGTTCTCCCACCCGAAACAGTAAGGTTACCCAAAGTTTACCTCATCCTTACCTTTCTATTCTCCCTTCAGCTGCTCTGGCTCTTACTCTAGACGCATATGGTAGACCAAAAGGTTAACAAGAGGGATAATAATAGTTTAAATAGGCTGCTCTAAGGGCCGGTCAGAGAGGAATTATTTGGTTTAAACACCCTTCTACTCGCAATACTTTCTCATTAATTATTTAAGAGCCTCACACCTATTAGTTAGTCACTCTCCATCTGTCATAGCTATCCTCAACACCTGGCCAAAACTGCTCTCCACCTATCGTAACTGTTAACACCTGGCATGAGCACTTGTCTTATATCATCCACCCCTGTCACTTAACTCTAGTCCCTATCACATAATTCTAATTCCCATTAGACAACATTCAAGTGGGTTTCTGCCACTTAAAATCCCCAATGTAAATTTCTATTCGCTTAAATTCTTTGTTTATATCATTGCCTAACTCATCGCCTGCTTCTGCATCATCTATGCCCTTCCATCTGTCTCCGTCCATCCACTAGTCTCTACACACAACACTCCGTCTAACCTTTTGCGCATCATCTAAGTCCTTCTGCCTATGTTGTGTCTAAGTCCAACGCTCCATCTAACACTTTTGCACATCATCTAAACTCTTCTGTCTATGTTTCTACCCATCTGATAGCTGTAAACTTGTCAAAATTGACACCACTTTGAGTACATCTCCTATCGTATTACGATGCCCCAAATTGACCCTCAAATCGACTTATTTGAATGATTTTCCTCATATGTCTTAGATTAATCGGCTCTCCTCAACTTTCTCACATTTTCTCTTATTTTTTCTGATTTTTTTCATGATTTTTCTCTAATTTTTCGAAGTTATTTTGAATTAGAGTCAGACCCTTGGACGCTAATTCTTTTCAAAAGAATCAGCGCCTGGCACAGTCGCCGTCAATTCCTTTCTAAAGAATTAACATCTTTTATTGAGTCGCAAATTCTCTAATCCGCATCCATGCAGGTGGACGCGATTTCTTTTAATCCCCAAATTACCAAATATTCATAGTAAATCATGAATTAACGCCTTTGTGCAAGGTCGCCAATTCTTTGATACGTGTCTGGGGAAGTGGATGCGAATTTTATACTCGTCTGGGACGGTAGACGCGTATTCTCTCCCTTATCTTTTGTGGCCAAAATTCATGTTATTTATTGAATTAACGCCTCTTCAAAAAGGCGCAAATTCTTAATTCGCATCCGCCACCGCAGACGCGAATTCTTATTTTCCTCGAGTTTGTGCCAACTTCGTATTCATGAAGAATTAACGCCTGTGCGAGAAGGTGCCAATTCTTTAATTGGCATCCAAAGCACGGACGCAAATTCTTTTCTTCATTCGCCTCTCCACAAAGTCGCCAATTCTTGAATTGGCATCCACTTCTTTGATGTTAATTTCCTTGGACATTTGAATAATTACCAAAATTCATAAAATTCCAAATTCGTGTCTGTCTAGGTAGACGCTATTTCCATTTATGATTTTGGTAATATTCGACCTTCCAAAAATAATCAATAAATGGTGTCTTACTTTCTATCGTGATTTTAAATTCGCGTCGGTGCGCTTGCACGCGTATTTCATTTCTATATTTTGGGCTTTTAATTCTGACCAAAATTCGTAAAAATTCATAATTCGCGTCAGCCTTGGTGGACGTGAATTTTCTTTCAATTTTGGATATTCTAATCTTTCTAAAAATGGCTCAGAATTGGCGACTAGCTGACTGACGCAAATTTAATTAGCGCCCACTGTGGTGGCCGCAAATTCTGACAGAATCCCGAACCCGGCAGAGCCTCCTTCCTTCCTCGTTTTGAGCTCTTTTTTCACTTGAGAAAGGGTCCCTAACGCTGTCTAAGGTTGGGAGGACACTTGGCAATTGAATATCTTCTTCCAAATCTAATTAAAACTTGATTTTATATTTTTAATGGAATTAAACCTCTGAATTTCTCTTCTATAAATAGGACCCCCCCTCTCCCTTGTTCATAAGGCTGAATTCTAATCTCTTGGGGAGGTGTTGCTGGACCAAATGCTCAAGGAGAGGGAGCCTCCCATGTGCCTTAAAGCTACATCCTCTTGGAGCTCCTTCCTTGAAGATCGAAGATCATTGAAGCCCCTTCCTCTTGGAGACAAATCAATAAGCCCTTCTGATGCGGGACGGACACGGGAGACGACACTATTAGGTGCCACCCTCGGACTCTAGATGAAGACGCGACCAGCAGCACACACCAGGAAGACACTAAGCCCGACACTACGAGCTCCTAGTGACAAAACGTCGCTAACAGAAGTGGAAGCTCACTCGTCGTCCCAAGCGAGGGAAAGCGCGGACCGTGCGCGGTTAAGGAACCGGCGGAGGTCAAGGGTAGTCCGACTCAACTTCCGGACTCGGATCGAGTCACGGGACGGGTCACACTCACTCTCACAGCAGTGACATGGACACACGGGTTAGTACCTACGCTCTCGGCAGCGGCAAAAGACCGTATACTAGCTAAGCAAATGAACGCCAAGAGGTTCGGACCATTACCTCCATGCACCCGGCGTGGCGAAGACAACCCCGGCCGAATCACGGACTCCCGGTTAAACAATATCACAGCAATACAAAGATTTGACCCACTCCCTGCAGGGAGGTAAAAGGTCACATGTGGAGTCCGGGAATCACGCAACTCGGGTTGACGGGCAGCATCTTGATGTCGCCCGGCGGTGCCGAACTCCGCGTTTTCGTGCTTTCTGAACGGCGGGTTCTGCGGGCCCGCGGGGCCCACGGATGGCGCGGTCCTCCAGATCTGCGGGGGTGGGACCCACTATGATGTGGACCCCTGGTGGCGCACCTCCACGGACGGCGGTCGGTCGGGAACACCGATCGGGGGTCGATCGGTCCCGATTCCCAAGCTTTGAAGTTGCCGCCCACGGATTTTTAGTTGCTGTTTTCAGGCGCGCGCTCCGGCGAAAACGGTCGCTGCGATCAATATCAACGTCGGATCGGGACGCATGAGCTATCTTTGGAAATCTCTCTTCAAATGCTTCAATCTAGACCCAGAGAGATCTGCTGGATCTTGTCGGATCAGAACTTTAATGAATTTACAATCCCCTGTTGTACAGTAACCGAAATCTCAGATCAGCAGGGTACTTGTCTGAGAACTACCATTGACCGCCTAGTAAACCTCCGATTCAGCTCTTGAGCTCTTCTTCAAAGTTGTAGGGTATCAAACCACGGAACTGGGAATATTTTTATAATTTGATTTAGAGGTGGTGGTGATTTACTATGATTTTTGGGGTGACTGGTGGTCTGATCTGGGAACAGGGGGACAGAACTGTAGCTGGGACTGAGAACGATTTTTAAAAAATATGAGATGGACGAACCAAAAATTTAGAAACATTGTGGATGAAGGGGTGGATGGGTGGAACCTCTAGTAAAATTGGGCGAACTAGAAGAAATCAAAAAGTGGAGCTAAGATATAAAACTCAGGGTGGGGATGAATCTGGACAGAACTCTGGAAGAACCGAAATGGAAGAGTGGACGAAAATCAAAAATTATGAAACGAGATCTGAATGGCAAACCAAATTTTTTGGGGTGTCCGTGACACCTCTGGAACATCCACTAAAATCCCCAGATCTATCTGAGGTCGGGGCTGAGACAGGAAATTCGTGGAAGCTTCTGTGGTACTGCGCAAGCAGAACTCCATTGATGGCGAAGGCGGTGCGGTGGCGGCTCGTGGCGGCGGCGGCGATCGTCGGAACCGATACACGAGGCGTCACACCTCAGAATGGAAGCCTTCACAGCTTCAAGGGGGAGAGGGAGGAGAGAGGAGGGGGGCGTACCAGCCCTTGCTCTTGAATTTCTTTGAATCAAATGGCATTAATTCATGAAAATGGGAAAATACAAGCATATATAGGTCACCCATCTAATCCATCCTCCACCGTTGGATCTAGGGGTTAGGGATGGATGGCTAGGATGAAGTTTGAACAAAATACAACAAAAATATTAAACAAATGGGGAGGGGGGCGGCCCTTGGACCAAGGAGGTGGAAGGTGGACTTGGTAGGTGGGGTGGGTGGCCAACTTGGACTTTCCAAGCCACTTGTCCCCCCACTTGGCCCACCTATCTAGAAGCCTCCATTTGACGTGTTGACTGACCTCACATGGGGCCCTTGGCTGAGGTGGCTACCAAATTGCACATAAGCCCCTCTTACAATCAAAATAGCAAACCGAATACAACGAAATAAACACAAATTACACACACATAAAGGCTAACTAAATATGATAAATACCGGGACTCAGGGGGGCGTCTCCAGGCTGTCTCCGAGCCAAATAGATGCTGAGGTGGCTCGAGTCGTGCTCCGTGTGCTGTACCGGTGGCTCGGCGTATCACGCCGCTCAACTGCTCGGGTGTCCGCACCAATTCTCCCCGGGTGGGAGAAACTCGACCCTGTCGAGTAAGGGTCTGCATCGCTCCTGTATCGCTCCAAAAGGTCCGGATCGATCTGCTGAAACTCGCCATGTGTGATCCATGTGTCCTCAGTAGCGGGCCGTCCTCTCCATCGCACTAGGTAGCGCGGGTAAGATCCACTCTTGGTAACTGTCACTTGCTCGTCCAGTATACGATGTATATGCTCACGCTGCCGTGAAAAAGGGGCTGGAGGTGGAAGTTGACACTTAGGTGTGGGATCACTCTCAAGGGGAGGAGATGGCTCAAAAGGCTCACTAGGGATCACCGCTGGGTCCCTATATGCAACAAGATCCGATACATTGAAGGTAGAGCTTATACCATATTCCTCGGGCAAGTCCACAACGTACGCATTGGATCCAACGCGTTTCAACACTCTGAATGGACCGGCTCCGCGAGCTTGCAACTTCTTAACGGTTCCAGAGGGAAACCGTTCAGGTCTTACCCTGATCATGACGTATTCGCCCTCGTGGAACTCTCGGTGGTGTCGGTGGGCATCAGCTAACTCCTTGTACCGTGCATTGCTGGCCTCAATGTGACGACAGATGTCGTCATGCAAACTCCTAACGTGCCTAGCAAACGACTCGGCCGACTCCGACACTCTAGCATGGATAGGCATGGGGACAAGGTCAACGGGTTTCCTAGGCCTACGACCTGTGACAATTTCAAATGGACTCATGCCGGTAGACCTATTCACCGAATCATTGTATGCAAACTCAGCCATGGGTAAAATGAGATCCCAATCCCCAATGCGGTCCCTAACTAGACACCTCAAAAGATCTCCCAGACTCCTATTGACTACCTCGGTCTGACCATCGGTCTGGGGATGATATGCAGTGGAAAACTTGAGGTGAGTACCCATCATATGCCATAGTGTCTTCCAAAAGTAGGAAGTGAATCTAACATCACGGTCAGACACTATAGTGCGAGGCAACCCGAACTTGCACACCACATGCGTAAGAAAAAGGCAGGCTACCCTCGAAGCATCCGAAGTCTTCGAGCAAGGAATAAAGAGGGCCATCTTCGAGAAACGGTCAACCACCACATAGACCGAATCATGCTTCCTGGAGGTACGTGGCAATCCCAAAACAAAGTCCATACTAACATCCTGCCACGGGGCATCAGGCACGGGTAGAGGCGTATAAAGGCCCGAGCTTTGCTTCTTCATCTTGGCCGTAGCACATGTACGGCACTGAGCCACGATGTTAGCAACATCGCGCTTCAAGCTCAGCCAATAAAATCGATGCTCCACTGCCTCAATAGTCTTGTTCCGACCAAAGTGGCCGGCTAGACCTCCCGCATGTAGTTCCCACACTAAGAAATCTCGAACCGAAGTTCGGGGAACACACAGCCTGCTACCTCGAAAGAGGTAACCCTCCTGAAGCACATACTCATCAAGGTCTCTCGAGGGTCCGGCCTGGAGGGTGGTAAAAATCTGACCAAAGTCAGGACAATCAACATAGGACTCCTTCATCTTCTCTAACCCTATGACCTCGGCACTCATGGTGGTAAGCAAACATGCTCGCCGGCTCAAGGCATCAGCCACCTTGTTCTCCACTCCAGCCTTATGTTTCAGCACAAAGGTGAACTGCTGGAGATACTCGACCCAACGACTATGACGCGAGTTAAGCTTCTTTTACAAATGAAGATACCTCAATGCCTCGTGGTCGGAGTATAGGATAAACTCCTGATGTAAAAGATAGTGCCTCTAATGCCTAAGAGCCTGAACAACTGCGTAGAATTCTTTATCATATGTGGAATATCACAGTTTCGCGTCATTCAGCTTCTCGCTGAAATATGCGATCGGGTGGGACTCCTGACTCAAAACTCCTCCAATCCAACACCCGACGCATCACAAGAGATCTCAAACACCTTCGAGAAATCAGGCAATCGAAGGATAGGTGTCTGGGTCATGCGCTCCTTGATGTCCTTGAAGGCGGCAGATGCGGCCTTCGTCCATACAAATGTGCCCTTCCGGATGCAATCCGTGATCGGGGCGGTGACGGAGCTAAATCCGCGGATGAAGCGACGGTAGAACGTCGCAAGGCCATGAAAGCTGCGGACATCATGAACCGTACGGGGTTCCGGCCACTCAACAATGGCCCGGACCTCTCCGGATCGGCGGAGACCCCAGTACTAGACACGATAAAACCCAAGAAGGTAAGCTGAGGTGTCATGAAGGCACACTTCTGTGAGTTCGCAAACAACTGCTCTCGCTGAAGAAGTAGACAGACCTACCGAAGGTGGTCTAAGTGGTCCCCTGTGGTGCGGCTATAGATAAGGATATCATCAAAATACACCACTACAAAGACTCCAATGAGAGGTCGAAGGACCTGAGTCATGAGCCGCATGAAAGTGCTAGGGGCATTGGTCAACCCAAAAGGCATGACCAACCACTCATATAGACCGTCCTTGGTCTTAAATGCGGTCTTCCACTCATCACCTGGCCTAATCCTCACCTGATGGTAGCCACTCTTAAGATCGATTTTCGAAAAGATAGTGGCACCTGCCATCATGTCTAGCATGTCATCCAGGCGGGGAATAGGGAACCTGTACTTCACGGTGATCTTGTTGATGGCACGACTATCAATACACATTCTCCATGTGCCATCCTTCTTCGGGGCGAGTAATGCAGGTACAGCACATGGACTCATGCTGTCCCGGACAGATCCTCTCTGCACAAGCTCATCGACCTGCCGTTTAAGCTCGGCATGCTCCGTGGGGCTCATTCGATAATGAGGAAGGTTGGGCAAAGAAGAGCCCAGAACAAGGTCGATGGCATGCTGAATATCCCACATGGGTGGGAGTCCCTCGGGAAGCTCATCGGGAAAAATATCAGCAAACTCCTGCAGAATAGGAACAACCTCCGGTGGGAGCTCACCCTCGGAGTCCCGCTCCACCTCTCGGACCGTAATGGCAAACACCGGACAGCCCTGACTAAGCTCCTGCTCCATTTCCCGGGAGCTAATCATCATCAATCTCCTCGTCGAGGGCTCTCCTGGGCCAGAGGTAACGGTCATAGTCCGAGCTGGGGATGGGGTACTGGGCCCGGGTACGGAAGGCTTTGGAGTACTAGGGCCAGTAGGACCCCTGACTGATGGGCTCCTGGGCCAAACGGGGTGGAGGGTGACCCGCTGGCCATCGTGGTCGAAGGTACAGGTGTTCGACCGACCATGGAGTGTGGCATCTCGGTCGAATAACCACAGCCTACCAAGAATGATACTTTCCACTTCCATGGGGAGAACATCACACCAGATCTCGTCACGGTAGGAGTGGAGCTGCAGCGGGACCAAGCACCGCAGCCTGACCGAAATGGAAGTGGTATCCACCCATGATACCTGATAGGGACAAGGATGGTCCACAGGTGTGAGACCAAGACGAGCGACAGCGTTCGTGGAGATTGCATTGATAGAACTCCCGCTATCGATGACCACCTTGCAAATTTGCTTTCCCAGCCTACAGAATACCTGAAGGATAGTGGTCCGACGCCAGTCATCACTGGCCTGTGGCTGGGTGAGGATACATCTGACGACCCCCACGTGGGTATCGCCCGACTGCTGGACATCCTGGGCCTCACCTCCCATCTCATAGTACTCGTCAGCTAACTCTTCATCTGCCTCATAGCTGACTAACTCGAGGCCCGTAGGGGTGGTATCCTCGGCCTGTGTTTCCCCAATGTGAAGAGATGGGCGGGTGGGACACTGGTTGGCGAAATGGCCAAACCCATTGCAGCAATAACACTGCTGCCGTGATCCACTAGGCTCCCCAATCATAGGTCCTTTACCTTTATCCTCCTGACGGATAGGAGGCGTAGGCAACAAAGGACGTGCAGGAGGTGCGGGTGCCGGTGGACGGGCTATGGGTGGGGCTGTAAGATGCTGGGGACGAGGAAGGTCCCTCGGGGGTGGAGGACGAGGCCTAGGAGCAAAGGGCTCGGGGCGAGCGGGCTCCTGAGGTCGTGCCATGGGGGCCCTCGGATACGTGCCAGATGAGCCACGTGACTCGACACTACGAAGGGGAAAGGAGCCCAACCGATGGGGTGACTCAAACTCGGCCTCGAACTGCTCCAATT
Source organism: Amorphophallus konjac (assembly GCA_022559845.1). Classification (NCBI taxonomy): domain Eukaryota; kingdom Viridiplantae; phylum Streptophyta; class Magnoliopsida; order Alismatales; family Araceae; genus Amorphophallus; species Amorphophallus konjac. Next base: position 188,766,250 of record CM040117.1, on the reverse strand, counting down.
CGAGAGCAATCTGATATGCCTGCTCCATAGTGGTGGCATTGCGGCGAAAGAGTTCATATTGATAATTGGGCCGCAAACCTCTCCGAAAGCGGGATATCGTCATGGTGCTCTCTTCCGTGACCCCGCGCCGTAAGTAATACTCATCGAACTCGACGGTGTACTCGGTCACGGATCGGTTCCCTTGGGAGATGCTTTGCCACTTGTCTATGAGACGTTGGCGATATGAGGCGGGAAGGTACTTCTCCCTCAACTTGGTTTTCATATCATCCCAAGTACCGATCTGGGGTAGACGTCGCTGGTTGAGCAGGCTCTCCACATTGATCCAATAAGTTTGGGCCTGCCCTTGCAACTTCATCTTTGCGTATCGGACTCTTCGGTGGTCCGTCATCTCAAACCACTCGAAGTACCGGTCCATGTTGGCCTCCCAATCTTAATACACCCGAGGTCCATGGACCCGCTAAAAGTGGGAGGGTCCGCACGCACACCCCTAAGAATGCGGTCGTCATCCTCGTCATCACGATTCCGTCGTTGATGACGACGACCGTTACCCCCTTGATCATTATCAGATGCATAATCATCCACCACATGCACCTGTTGAACCCCAACATTCTCCACTTGAGCCCTTGGCACAGCGGGTTGCTGCACCGGCTCTTGTTGGCCATTCGTCGGCGCGGGTTGCGCCGCTATTGGGCCCCTCTCTAGGATGGCAATCCTCCCAATTAAGCCCTGGATGGACTGATCCGAACTCTCGGCCCGATCCTCGAGGGCTTTCATCCGCCCTTCTAGACGCGTTCCTATGCCATTCATATGCGTACTAAGGTCATCCATACGTGTGTCAAGACGTTCCATAATGGCTCGGAACATCTCGGCCGTCGAGGACTCATCGGAGCTACAGGCCCGGGAATCCGCCATAGGTGGTGGTGGCGAGTATTGGGTACCTCGACGGGTGGGCATGCAACTGACACACAACCTAGAAGACACCGACTAATGCAAACACACACTAAATGATGCACTTAGACCTAAACCAATATCCGGTACGGGGCGGAGTTAATCGATCCGAAGATCACTCCCGCAAGTGTGCGACCTCCCGGTAGGCGTAGCCTAACGTTCGGACAACACCTTTTAAGATACCGAATAAAGGGTGCAAATGTAATTTAAAACACACTTTTTTTTGTTTTGAAAATAATGATGGTCCTAGACTCGTCTTAGACCATGATGCATGCAAGACATATGTAAAGACTACCCTAGACTTGACTCGCTCTGATACCAAACTGATGCGGGACGGACACGGGAGACGACACTATTAGGTGCCACCCTCGGACTCTAGATGAAGACGCGACTGTAGACGGAAAAAGAGTGTCGTCCACCCTCGAGGGAAAGAAAAACAATGATATAATAATAATAATAAACAATGACAATGATGAAAGAGTGATCGGCAGAGAAGGTATAGGCGGCGGGAGTCGTCGTCTACCCTCGTCTGTCTTAGGAGATGGGGATAAAAGATCGAATCAAGGAGAGGGAAGAAAATAGGGAAAGGGAAGAGGGGTGCGGAACGGACCCCGGTACGTGGCGGAGATAGGGGTCGGAAGGCCCTCTCGCGCAAACTGACCCCTTCCCGGTAAGCGTGACTTACCGTTCCACGAGCAGTTTTTCATATACCGGGAAGTCCGAGAATCTAAATAACAGAAAGGGAGGGGCGCGAATACTGAGAAACTGCAACGGTATATCGTTCTCCAGACAATTATAAGGACAATGCAAACAAAGACGTACCACCACAGGACATTGGTCTTTGTGGAGTTCTAACAGCAATGCAATAATATCAATCACTAATGAGTATATATATACATATTAAGACCACCGCAAGACATTGACCTTACGGGATTTTACTGCAGCATAGATAATAAATATTATATGTACATACCACCACGAGACATTACTCTCCGCGGGGTTTTTATTGTAATATATGTAATAAAAGGCTTCGCGAGGAATGACTTCCGTCACGTGCACCTTCGCGAGGAATTACTTTCGTCGCAGGGTTTAGACAGAAATTTAAAGAAATAAAATGACAGAATGAAAAAGGCTTCGCGAGGAATTACTTCCGTCACGTACACCTTCGCGAGGAATGACTTCCGTCGCAGGGTTTAGACAAAAATCAGAGGAATAAAATGACAGAATAAAAAGGCTTCGCGAGGAATTACTTCCGTCACGTACACCTTCGTGAGGAATGACTTCCGTCACAGGGTTTAGACAGAAATTAAAGAAATAAAATGACAGAATAAAAAGGCTTCGCGAGGAATTACTTCCATCACGTACACCTTCGCGAGGAATGACTTCCGTCGCAGGGTTTAGACAGAAATTAAAGAAATAAAATGACAGAATGAAAAAGGCTTCGCGAGGAATTACTTCCGTCACGTACACCTTCGCGAGGAATGACTTCCGTCGCAGGGTTTAGACAGAAATTAAAGGAATAAAATGACAGAATAAAAAGGCTTCGCGAGGAATGACTTCCGTCACGTACACCTTCGCAAGGAATTACTTCCGTCGCAGGGACCTCCGCGAGGAATTACTTCCGTCCACGGGGTTTAAACAAAAGGGAAAATTGACAGGAAAGAAATGGGGAAGGGGATGTGATCGCCAGGGGCTGAGAACCCCACAGGAAGTGTTCTGATCGCGTTTGCTACCGGAGCGGGAGCAGTGCGGGTTCTCTCTTCCTCTTCTGTCGACCGGCCGACGAAGAGGGCTTACTTTGGTTACCCGGATTTTATTATTCTTTTTTTTGTGTTTTATTTTTTTTGTTATTATATTTTTTTGGGGGTTTTGTTACTTTTATTATTATTTTTTATGTTTTTATGTCTTTTAGGGAGACGTGAGAAGATGAAGAAAGAAACCGAGAGGTAGATGATAGAATAAGATAATATGATATAAAAAAACCACTAGGAAAATATAGATAGAGTGAGAAACTTATTTTAGACAAAATAGAAAAGGATGGAGATAGAAATTTAACAATATATGATAACAACAAGAGAGGGAAGATAGACTTGTTTTTAGACAAAATAGAGAGGGGTGAGGGTGGAAATTTAACAATAAATAACAATAATAAGGGAAAGAATTAAAATGAGATGAGGGACATGATAGCCGGGTACCTCAAAACAGGAGGTCACATTTCATCCTCGAACTGGGGACATGTGAGTTGCTCCTCCTCCTCTCTCGGCCGATTGAAGAAGCGGACTTCCGGACTGGTTAACCCTTCACAGAGAGAGCAAACGAAAGAAAAATAACAACGAAATGAGGACGATGGTGGTGCAGTACCAATTCTTTAGAAACTGATATTGAAAATAACACGGACGAAGACTCACCTTGTTGGTGGTAATTGAAACCCCTTTTAGAATTAAAGGATGGATGAATGATATGGTGAATGAATAACTAAGACTCTCTCAGAGAGAGAAATGTGATGGGAATGGCAAATGATGCATGCATGCAGCTAACTGAATGAAAAGGAGACAGCAAAGAGGGGGAGAAAGCTTATTCAGAGATGGATGATGGGCTTTGGATGAGCTTCTTCAGCAAGGTAAGGATGAAACAGGCACGCGGCATAGCAGAACGGCTTTCCTAGTGCACTCGACCGCCCAGGGAACTCGACCTTCTTTGTTTCACGGACTTCAACACCGACCGGACCGGAGCATCTCTTTCCATTCCGTACGGACACATACAAGCATTGACACACGCACCTGCAAGAACACTCACACATACACACCTATATACATGTACGAGAATACATCTATAAAGGGGAGATCGAAAGAGAGAGGGTTGGAGAGAAAGGAAGAAAGGGAGAAAGAGGAGAAGAACTCCTTTTTTTTAGAGATTTTTATTTTAGTTTTACATATATAGCATATATATATAGAGAGAGAGAATATGAACTATATAAGATATATATATATATATATATATATATATATATATAGTATATGTTATATATACATAAGAGAGGGAGAGTGACCCGAGAGTGAGGGATGAAGAGAGTTGGGGAGAGAAAAAAAAAGACAATAAAAAAGATGAAAGAAAGGGGGGTGGCGAAGGCAGAGAGGGGAAGAGAAAGTGAGAGGGAGAGAGAGAGAGGAGGTAAAAATAATAATAAAAGAAGAGTGGGAGGAGAGATCGAGAGAGGAGAGAGAGAGGGAGTAAAAGTGAGGAGAGGGAGAGACGTGAGGGGGAGAGGGGAGAAAGAGAGGGGGATGGAGAAGAGGAAATAAAAAAATAAAAAAAAATAAGAGAAAACTGAGGGAGAGATCAAGAGAGAGAGAGGGAAAGAGAGTGAGAGAGAGAGGGATCGCAAGGGGAAGAGGAGAGAGAAACGGAGAGAAAGAGAGAGATAAAAAAACAATAAAAAATATAAACAGGAGAGATAGAGAGAGGGGGTGTGAGAGGAGAGAGAAGGAGAGGGAGAGAGAGACGGTGGGAGAGAGAGAGAGAGAGAGAGAGAGAGAGAGAGAGAGAGAGAGAGAGAGGGAGAGAGCCAGAGAGAAAGAGTGAGAGAGAGAATAATAAAAAAAAGAAAAAGATGAAAGAGAGATCGAGATGAGAGAGAGAGTGAGAAAGAGAGAGGAGGAGAGGGGCGACGGGGGGTGCCGCGGCGAGCTCGGCGGCAGGGGGAGCAAACGACGACGACGGTGGGGAATACTCGGAAGGCAGCGGCGGTGGGAGGCGGTGGCGGAGCAGGGCGGCGCGGGGCGGCCGGTGCGGAGGCGGGAGGCGAGGCCGGAGGGCTGGGGGCTAGAGGCGGCCGGAGGCGGGGGCGCTGCGGGCTGGGAGCGTGGCCGACAGTTAACAGAGAGAGGGAGAGGTCGACCGCGACGTCAGTGGTGAGGTGGTTGCAGGCGCGGAGGAGGAGCAACAGCAGGTGGCTCGAACTGCGGTCACGATGTGGGGACGAGGCAGCTTGCGGTGAAGACGTGGGGAGCACCGGTGATCACAGCAGTGGAGAGCGGCGGCTAAGCGTTGCATGCACGAGGGTGTTGCCGAAGTTGGTGGCATGGTGCAGAGAGGTCGCCGGCGTGAAGTGTTGTTGGAGGTGAGGGAGACGGTGGAGACGACGACGAGTGCGGATGACTCGTGCGGTGGCGTCTGGCAACGATGGCGCGGGGCTCGCGGGCGGTGGTCTTGGACGCTGACGGTACGGCCGGTTGGAGGGCGTCGTGGGCGAGAGGGCTTCACGAGAGTCTTGTCCCAGACGCGGACGGTGGCGTAGACGATGACGGGGTGGACGACGACAGCGGCTCGCGGGCTTGACGATGCTGAACGGACGGTGCAGTGGGGTGTCGGCGAAGGTGCAGTTGGTGGAGAGCGGTGTTTGCGGCGTTCAGGCGACAGCCGTACCGGTGATAATGGAGGTGGTGTTGGCGGCGATGCTGTCGGCGGCGTGGATGCGGTGGACAATGCGAGCGAGAGGGGGGTTTTGTAGCTTACAGAGAGAAAGAGAGGGAGAGGGAGAGGTGATGAGGGAGGTTCCACGGTGGAGTTGCATGCATGCGGGTTAGAGAGGGAGTGGCCTTGCGGTGTGAGCAGAAGGGAGTGAGAAGGAGAACGTGGGGAGGGAGAGGGTGTGTGCCTGTCAGAGAGAAAGTGAAGGAGAGGGCGGATCTCTGTCGGAGGGTGTTGGTGGCCTTGTCGATGGAAGAGGGGAGGGCCGGTGACGGGTTAGCTGAGAATGAAAAAAAAAGGGGTCCGGGGGGTAGAGGATGGGGTGGCTGTTGTGTGTATATTTTGAGTGGGGACAAGATCCGAGAAGAATGGGGAGTGAGTTAAGATGAGAAGTTAAGATTAGTATATTTATAATGTATATATGTGGAAGGTGGGCCAAGCCCTATTAATGTATTCTTTTTTCTATTTTTATTTTTATCTCTCTCTCTCTCTCTCTCTCTCTTTTCATATTTTATATATACATATATATAAGTCCATCAACCCCCTCTTTACTCTATTCTTATTATTATCATTCTCTTTTTTCTTGTCTTGTTTTTATTTATTATTATTATATATATGAGATCAAATGAAATTACAAGAAAATTGAAAATCACTCAGGTGATTCAAATGTGCGAGCTGCTTTGGGGCGTCTTACCGTAATATATAGGATCTACTCAGCGTAATGCTAAAATACCGTGTCTACAGGTGCCTCGCCTTGGCGTCTGCTTTGCAGGGGAATGACACGGAGTGGAATGGAATAGAAGTGTAATGAAATAGAGTGGGAGTGGACTGAAAAGTGGATGCCAAAGCGTGATGAGACACATTTTTAAACACTACGTGATTGAAATCTTTCCTGAGTTTCAACAAAACATCCTTAAAGAAGGTCCTCCGAAATCGACGATTGTTTGGCTGGACTTAACAAAAGACTAGCAGAAAGAGGGACCAACTTCTCGTCGTGGAAGTACCTGAGTCGTAGACCCGCAGGTTTCACCTTAGGGAGCGGTTACCAGCCAATGTGGAAGTGCTGCGCCCAAGGTGGGTCCAATGGAGTAAAAAAAAGGGTAGCTGATAAATCCAAACAAAGGTCTTTTTCAGCCAACCAGCCCAAGATGGTTTCACAGAAACTCAGTACTCGATTCAGAATGGAATATCCCGTATTAGTCAAGAATTTAAGCACGGCGGCCCTCACAATCGAGTTAAATGAATGATCTTCCACAGTGATATCAAAGTCCTACATGAATGCATGCTGGGTTTAAAGGAAAAATTAAAACAAACTAAAAGTAGAAAATAGCCAAGGATAATATTGTTAAGTTGCTAAGTATGGGTCAGGATACCGATTCGATGAGCCGATACTGAGCCGGGGCCCGTTTATCCACGCACCGATTCACCGAACGGAACCATCGTTCCCGAGCTACCACAACCTAACGGCCTATCCGTACGCCCTGAACTCCTCTGAAGTTGTCACTGTTTTTTTGTTGGAGGGGAACTCAAACTCCAGATTCATCCAAGGCATAAGGTCCTTGACGTGCTCTAATAGCGTAGATATCATATAGTAGGATGCATGACACAGTGTGGTCAGTCACCGGGATGACTGATGGTGGGACATGGTAGGGCAATGGCGCCCTCTTGCTTTCTTATTTTATTATTGGAACCTGCACCGAACAGCAAGCAGTGAAGAAGGATATATTTCATAAGAAGTAAAATTACATTCAACTGTACAGGACATCCGCACATCAATACAGGAGCAGGGGAAAACACGACACAAATCAGACAAGATTTATTCGATTAAAATTTACCACGGTAACTTGTCATAAATGCTTTACATTTACCTTTTTACCCCCCCCCCTTTTCACTATAAGTACCCCCTTTGATCCTTAGCAAAAGATCATCCATTGGTGGTTCGGGGAGTCAAGCTCTTTTTTGAGATGGGAGAGAAATCCTGCCCTTTCGAGATGGAGGGTGGGCCTTCCCGCCCTGCCAAGAGGAGCAAGTTCGGCCGCGAATTCAGGAGGTTGACCGACATTGAAGGTCATCTGAGCGAGAGGATTCTCTCGCGGGCGGTAAGTTGGTTCCTTCTCCTAGTTTCCTTCGTAAGTTCTCCCTCGCTTTTTCATTCTTTTCTTTTCCTTCCTTTCAGCCATATCCTCTTTTTCCGGGCCCGAGAAAATTTTCAAAGCTGCCATGGCTATCGAAGCTTACGTCCAACATCACCATCAGTATGAGGGCCGTTATTTCAAAATGGCACCTCCAAGGGTTGGTGATCCATGCCAAGCATTATGACAAGATCTCCATGGATTGGGCGGCCCTGGGTGCATTGACAGAGGTTTGGCATCCGGAAACCCACACTTTTATCTTCCCTACTTTTGAGGCAACGGTCCTCCTCGAAGAGGCAGAACTTCTGCTAGGCTTAAGAAGGTCGATGAAGGATGACAGGATAAAGGTTTCGCGGATGCGGAAGAGGGTCTCTACCGAGGAAGTTCTTGGGAGCTTTATGCCATCTGGAACCATAAAGAGCGTTCAGACTCAGAACGGAGTCAACTTGCAAAAGCTCGCAGACTGGACCGTGACTGCCTTAGAAGGGTTGATAGATGATGAACATTTAGAAGGGCTTATGAAAGGGTTCACAATTTGTTTGGCCGGAGCCCTCCTCTTTCCTTGCACTGACAACATCGTAGAGGAAGACCAATTGGGAGCGATTTGTGGACTTTGGGAGGGAAGGAGAGTGGGGCCTGCTATCCTCGCGCATCTTTACAGTGGTCTCACGGCTTCCAGCATGGGTAGGCCTCCTCACGGGTGCATGCTTCTCCTCAACTGCTGGATTGATCTTCACTTCAAATTTCATCACTACGAAGGGGTACAGACCGCCTCCAGGATTTTCGAACAAAGCCCCCTCCATTACATGGCCGATGTGTTGGGCTTTAGTGGGAAGGTGGCCAATCGCATGCCCTGTCTGAAGACACGCGGCGACTGGCGTACTCACTTCAGCTCCTTGGCGCGAGAGATGTTTACTTGTGTGCCAGCATGTTTACTTTCACGTGGGCTTCTCACGCGATCTTCTCCTGATGCGGAACTCCATCTTATCGGTGCAACCAGATTTGTTCTTTACAGCTCGCACCGGTGCTGCCTGTAAATTGGCCTTCCTCGGCACTCTCTTCCCATGCCATCCAACCTTCCTCTGATTAAGGAGAGAAAGCTGGGCACGGAGGATGATGCGAAGGATGTGAAGGCGATCAAAGCTTCGTGGAAGGCAAGCATTCCGAGGAAGGTGACGGTATCTGTGAGTGAGGATCGAGAGCTATGGGAGGCTTATGTAATGGAGCTCAGGAAACTGAGGCCTGAGGTGCCCAAACCCTGATGTATGTTATCTTGTTTTGAAATAAATGCGAAGCCTTAATGCCATTACATGTTGTCTCAGTCTCTCCCCTCCCCTTTTCTTTGTGACTGGAATGGCGGACGTCGGGTGATGGTCGGCCGTTACTGGATAGGATCTGGGGGGCTGAAGCAACTACAGTATGCGGAGATGCCCTGAGATGTCATGGAGCTGAGGATTTCTCTTCAGGTGGCGATGAGAGAAGTAAACTGGGAGAGAATGGAAAGAGAGGCATGGATAAAGCTACATCGGGATCGAGAGGAGAGGAGGGCACGTGAGGCCCAAGTGATGAAGCTCCGGAAGACACATCGCTCAGACATGTCACTCCTTCAGAGTCACTGCTGCTTGGAGGAGAGTTGGAGGAGCTCCGGGGGGTGGTGTAGTCTCCATCGCAGAGCAGGGGGTGGCTCAGCCAACAGCCTCGGGTTCAAAAGCTTCGCGGCCGTCGGGGTCGCGAGAGAGGCCAGAGGGGGGCGAGGCGCGCTACCAGAGAGGGTGAGAATGCACAACACGGTGAGACAATTGCAACGTCGCAGAGCTCTAGATGACCTCCCAGGGACCTCCCTCTTAGGAAAGGAGAGGGACGACCAAGGGGGTAGTGCGAGATTTGGCAAATTGCTCATACACCCGCTCTCTTCTCACGGTGAACACGACAGTTTATATAGACGTATGAATGGAACGACATGCTCTCATGTGACGGGTTTGCCCGCCATGCGTTCCTTCTCTTCTACGCCTCTTCTTTTCATGCCGTCCTCATGTGACCTGTTTAACAGATCTCCCCTGAGATAACGGATCGTGTCTCAAACTCATTGGGCATTTCTTTCGGGAGAATCCATCACAAATTTTAATGATGTACCACCGAATTCAAAGATGCCAACCGCCCTCCTGTCCTCTTTCCATGTAGACGAGTCCACTCCCAGATTCAAAGATATCGACTCCCATTGTCCTTTCTCCTGTGGATGAGTCCACTCCCGGATTCAAAGATATCGACTCCCATTGTCCTTTCTCCTGTGGATGAGTCCACTCCCAAATTCAAAGAGGTCGACCTGCATTGTCTTTTGTCCATGTAGATGACCTCATCTCAGATTTATTTGAATCATGATGAACACAAGGAACCTAGATGTGTAGGGTGTGAATCAACCCGCTACGCTCCCGACCTCGTTTACTTCGAGTGAAAGATGGGTGCTTTGTTACAAGGCCCATTGCAAGAGGAAGTGGGAGAGATCTAGATCATATCCCTTCAATCCTATAAATACTCCCCCCCGCCTGCTTCACTTGAAAGCACGGAGTTATGGAGACTGGTTAGAAGAGTGAAAAGTCGACAGGAGGGAGTAAGAGTTTCTCATTCTCTGAGATGGAGGGAGAGTCCAGTTTCAGGGTGGAGGGCGAGTCTTCCCGCTCCTCGAAGAGGAGCAAATCCAGTGGTAGTTCCAGGAGACTCTCTGATGTTGAAAGGCCACTCAGTGAGAGGACCCAATCGGAGCTTGTAAATGAGCCAGTTCTTCCCCATATTTCTTCATGATCCCTTTCTTCCTTTCTCATTCTCTTTCTATTTTTATTTCAATGATGCACCCGCTTCTCACTTCCTGTGTAATCCACAGAGTATGACGAGGTCACACATCTCATGGGAGTTAGTGGTGGCCGCCTATCGAGGCTTGCCTGACTTCCAGAAAGCTCGACTAGATGCGATGGGGTTTGGTGCATTCCTCCGGATCGAACCCATTAAGCTCGACCTCGCCCTCATTCAAGCATTGCGCGAGAGATGGGACCCAGAGAGTCGCGCCTTCTTGATGTCCTGGGGGCACATGGTGCCCAGTCTCGAAGATGTGGCCCGAATCACCGGCCTTAGAGTGGATGGTGAGGCGGTGACCGGGGTCACCTACCCCGATTATCGCGAAGTGGCTCAGAAGCTTCTTGGTCTGGAATTAAAGGACCAAAAGAATAGGTCAATAGCCAAGGCATCTATCATGGAGGCACTGGGGCTCACTGACACTCGTCACCGTGATAACGAGTCCTTGGAGGAGTTCATGGAGAGAGCGGAAAGAGGGTCCCGCGCTGTGTACTGCGTGGATGCCAGTAGCTGGGAGAGATCAAACATGGACTTGAGGATATTCCTCCTCTTCCTGCTGGGAAAATTACTGCTGGGTTCCAAAGGAGACGACATCCATTGTCGTTTCCTAGAATTTTTGGTGGACCTAGAGAGGGTAGGGCAATATGCCTGGGGAGCCGCCGTGCTGGCGCATCTGTTCGCAAGTCTGTCCCAAGGGACAGATCGAGAGGTGACTGTGAGTGGCTTCATACCGTTTCTCCAGGTAATTATTTGTTTATTTATTTATGCAACTAATCTATTTCATGAAATGCTGATGACATGTGACGACACAGGTATGGAGTTATTACTACATCCCAATGGGGCGAGCTCGACAGTGGCGTGTGGCTGTGGCACCACTAGCTCGGCGGTGGCAACCCATTATGAGCACAGCCTCTCTATCTTACCAGCTGATGGTATTAAGGCGTGAGCTGCAAGAGTTCCCCGCAGAGATGGTAGGACTCCATTTTTTTTGTCTTTTCTTTTGTCTCTCTTTTTTTTGGTTCTTTTGAGTGATTAAGGAGATACACGCATGCCAACGCAGGTGATCTGGAGGCCTTACTCGGGCTTGGTCGATGTCGACCAACCGTGGGTCATCGCAGGTCGCCCTCGATTTGGTCGGGACCTTTGGGTCCACTGCCTGAATGAAATCGAGCCACTCCGGCTACGATTGGTCATGAGGACTCTAGGGCTTGCCCAGGAATGGGTAGATATGACCGCACCACCCCGCGTTGGGAGGAAAACACGTGGGCCGGTAACCTGTGTCGACTGGCGGGTGCGCTTCCCCGAATAATATGAAGATTGGCAGCGGGGTGGCACGCTCGTGGAGTCGCACGCCCGGAATAGTGAAGATTATCTACGTCTCTATAGGGCGATGTATGTAGAGCGACTTCATCCTGAGGGACTTGTGGAGGTATATCTCCTTTCCCACTTTTTGATCATTTTTTTTATATATTTTTTTTATTATCATTTTTCTAAATGTAATGCTGACTCTATGACATGGGTTTAGGATGCCCGTGATACCATGATAGCGAACTTGCGGGCTCGATTGGCGGACACGGAGGGAGAGTTGGGTGACACCCGTGAGGCCTTACATGTCTCGGTGAGTATGTATGCAAATGCATATTCCTAATTATACCCCTAGGTTTTGGTGTTTAGCCACTCACTGTCACTTCTTGCATCATAGCGCGCTCGGCTCGACGCAACCCTACCAGCAGTAGGGGCAGAGGGTGCCTCTTCCAGTCTATGGATTCCTTCGTCGGAACTAGATTCGCTCCATGAGCAGCTTGCCCGTGTAACACAGCGCGCCGCGGAGGCAGAGGGAATGCTTTCTGTGCAGGTGAAGGTTCCTCTTATCCGAGCTTCTCTGTTTATGTCTCATCACACCCCTGAAATGACGATATGGCAGGCCGAAGAGATGCAAGAGATGTTTGCTCATGCATCACAAGGGAAGGCCAGGATAGCGGAGCTGGAGGAGGAATTGCAACGTCGCTCAGATGACAATTTTTCTCGGGACGCCATGGAGCTGAGGATCACCCTTCAGCTGGAAAGGGATGACAGAGAGAGAGAACGTGCTGAGAGGGAAAAGGACAGGGAAAGAGAGAAGGCCAAAAGATCAGTCGAGAAAGAGGAGAGGAGGGCCCTGGAGGCCCAACTATTCGAATTGAGGACCAGTCTCGGTCTCGCCGAGCAGTGGCTGAAGGATGGCGAGGAACGCTACCGAAGGGCACGAGAGCGTGGCTTTCGTGTTAGTAGCTTCTTTGCTGCTCCCGCAGATCGACGTCGGGGAGTGGAGATAGAAAGAGGACCCCAAAGCGGTAGAAGTACCGCTTTTCATGGTTGGATAGCACCTTCTAGAGTTTCTCGTCCAGAAAGCGGCGAGACAAGTAATGTAGAGAAGGAGGGTGGGAGCTAATGTAGGCTCTCTCTTGTTGTTTGTTTTTGTTGAGTGGGAGTGGAATAAAATGTTTTGTGCTTGGTTCTCTGCTTCTTTCTGATCTCCCGAATCCCTGTACACATCTAAGCAAACAAGTTAGCATTTCTGCTCTGACTTGCCCCTTGCTCAATAAACAAACGTGATTTTGAGTTATTCTTGATAACGAGTCAAGGGGCAAGCCTTTATTAACAAAGGCAATGATAAAAAAGGATGATGAATGCGACAGACAAGCACACGGATGCAAACGAGAATTTAAAATGAATGGTGCATACAAATGCGATCATGCGAAGATGTGATTTTTGTTTTGTTTTTGTAGGTGTATTCATTTTTTGTATTTTGTTGTTTGTTTATTATTTTTTTGGTCTTTTATATTTCCATTTTTTTTGTGCATGTACATTTTTTTAGCTTTTTTTGGATTTTTGGATTCGTTATTTTTTTGTTTGTTTTTGGTTTGTTTATTATTTTTGTTTTTGCTAATGCACGATGACCACTTGATATAACATATGACCTGCATGAGAACGAGGGTTTCTTGCTAACCTCCCAGGCATCCTAAGTGCACGTCTAAGTTGATTTGGGCCTCTAGACTCCTCGAATGATAATCCCGCCGGCTAAGACTTACCCTGATGACAATACCGTCATACCATGCTTAGGCTCCCAGTTGCTTCCGACCACAGGGATTCACCCAAAAAGTGTTCAAGGTAAATGATTTGCCCGACCCGGGTCTATTTCCTCACAACTCTAGACGATATGTAATGGAACACCCTGGAACCCAAATGACCAACCGCGCGACGCTGACCCGGAATCAGACGCCGTCGCACCCATAGGTGACGCGCTTGCATTGGTCTAAGCCCGAGGTTAGGCTTAGAAGACATTAAGATGGTAGATAAGGGTCTTGACCGGCCAGAAACACGGAGACTCTGACAATGACTTCTGCTTTCCAAGATGGACAACCATACGTTTGTGTCGAAAGGTGGTTGCAGACTTTGGTGAGTTTCACCCTTCAGGAACTCCATTGAGCCTTTATCTTCAGGGGAAGAAGGAAGAGTATCAGGGGCAAACCTCCTGAGAGGACCGACAAAACCGTTAACCCGGCGAGCCAGTAGGGGCACACTTAACTCTCCCTTTCGGACAACTTCAGACCAAATCTCGAGCATTTACATCTCATGGCCCCTCTTGTATAGAATTTGACTTTCAGTCAAAGGGGTTCCATTTGTGGGATCAGGCACGGTTACGACCAGGCTTTTCACTTGACTTTGATTTTGTTCTTCTTTTCTGATTTTTCTTGACAGATTTTTGCGAGGGACATAGTATCTTGACATATGGAATCCCTCTTGGATGCCTGCGGGGACACTGCCCTCTTCTCGTGCTCTGACCCATGCTCGAAGAATTGGGCCCTACTCTTGCCCTAGGGGTTGTGTTCGTGTTTTCCATGCTCAGCGTTTTAAGGGCGCCGGCTGTCTCATTCGGTCGAAGAGAGAGAGAAGAAGATTTAAGCCTTCTGGAGACCTTCTAGGGTGAGGCCTCACCATGAGCGATGCTACCGATCTTTCATAGAACACATGTGTACATGTATGTTGCCCCTTTTGAGGGGGGCATAAGCCGAACTAGTCGGACAGGGATCCCCACGGTTCTGGCAAACCAAGACCCGGAACCTACCAAGTCTTAATAGGCCCTATCCCAACACGGAGGTTGAATGCAATGACTTAACTACATGGTGATCTCCGGGCATTAGCATTTTAAATTTTCTATTTTTTTTCTTCTTTTCATTTTCTTCTATTTTTTTGTCTTTTGTTGTTGTATATATACATATTTTTGTTATTTTCATTGTTTTCTATTTTTTTGTTGTTTCATCATTTTTTGACACTATGTACACCTATCTAAGGGTAGTATTTCTTAAGATAAAGCCCATTCCAAGGGTGGGATAACTCGATCCCCTCAGCATTGACTAGCCTATAGGCGTTGCCAGGATGCACAGCCTGAATCACGTACGGTCCTTCCCAATTGGGTTGGAGTTTAGAACGCGGGCCACCAGGTTTTACAAATATTCTTTTCACAACCATTTCACCGACTTGAAATTTCCTTTCAATGACCTTCTTTTGATAAAAACGTGTGAGTCTGTTTTGATATACACGTGCATGCTCGGCAGCGGCCAGCCGTTTCTCATCTAAGAGTTACAATTGGACAAGGAGTCAATCACGACGTTCGTCGAGGGGGAGGTCCTTATCCAATTGTACTCTCAGAGAGGGACCAGAATTTCGTACGGAACTACCGCCTCCATCCCATAAGTGAGGGCGAACGGGGTTTGCCCAGTGGGAGTACGGATTGAAGTGCGATAGGCCCATAGAGCTTCAATCAGCTTTTCTGACCAATCCGAGAACTTGTTTGACTCACAGGTCTTTTTTATGATTTTAATCAGTGTTTTATTAGTGGCCTCTGCTTGGCCATTACCTTGTGGATAATAAGGTGATGAATGATGCAATGCAATTTTATACCTTTTGCAGAGGTCCTGAAGGTCCTGAGATATGAATTGCGGTCCATTGTCGGTGATGATCGTGCTTGGAATGCCGAACCTGGCGATGATGTTCTTCATGATGAATTTGCAGACTGTTGATGCTTTAACCTCCACGTAAGCTTCGGCTTCGGCCCATTTGGTAAAGTACTCCGTTGCAGTAAGGATGAATGATTTTTGCTTAGTGAGGGAGTAAGGATTACCGAGAGGACCAATGACATCGAAAGCCCACATGGAGAAAGGCCATGGGGAGGATACTGGATGAAGTGAAGAAGATGGGGAATGAATTTTATCGGCGTGAAGTTGACACTTGACACACCTGCGGACATAGACGGCACAATCTTCTTCCATGGTGGGCCAGTAAAAGCCTTGCCGAAGGATTTTCTTGGCAAGCATTTGGCTATTCACATGGCCACCGCACACACCAGAGTGTGCTTCCTCGACGCATTTCCAGACTCCTCTTCGTCGAGACATCTTAGAAGAACACCAGTAAGACTTCTCTTGTATAGCACTTCTCCGACCAGCACGTACCTCTGTGCCACCCTCCTTATGGCTTTTCTATCTTCCGATGTGGCTTCTTCAGGGTAGGATTGATCTTTGCAATACTTGGCAATTTCGTAAAACCATGGCTTCTCCTCATCAGCCAATTCTTCTTCTAATTCTGTCAACATAATTTCCCTCTTCTCAAGGATTTCTTCCTGTAGGGCCTTTCTTGCTATCCTGTCCTTGATATTTACGTATGAAGCGTCATCGATTGCAGGGGCGTGACGCTTGTAGACGTGAATGGTATCAAACCATCTTCCTAGAGGGAACCTTAGAGATGATGCCAATGAGGCGAGGGCATCGGCCAGAATGTTCTGATGACGAGGGACATGGACAAAGATCAATTTGGCGAACAATTTGGCAAAGGCAGCAGTGAGTTCTTGGTATGGCTTGAGCTTGGGATCGCGAGTGCGATATTTGGTGAGCACCTGGCGAAGAATGAGTTGACTATCACCTACGACTCGCAATTCAGTGATACGAAAGAATGAGCGAGTTCTAGGCCAGCTAGAAGAGCTTCATATTCAGCTATATTGTTGGTAACGGGGAATTTGAGCTGATATGCCAGTGGGAATGTAAGGCCTTTAGGCGACAGGAGGGCAATGCCGATTCCTTTCCCTTGGGAATTCAGAGCTCCATCAAAATATAACGTCCACATGCAATCATCTGATTGGTTGATGGACATTAGTTCCTCATCTGGAAACTCTGATTGGACAGGATCGAATCTGGGAAGAGGATGGTGAGCGAGATGCTCAGCTATGCATACCCCTTGATCGCCTTTTGCTGAATGTAGGTGATGTCAAACTGAGAAAGAAAGCTTTGCCATCGTGCTAATCTATCCGTAAGGACAGATTTTTCCAGAAGGAACTTGATAGGGTTCATTCGGGCAATCAGATGGACTTCATGAGCTAGAAAGTAATGTTTCAACTTCTGCACTACCCAGACAAGGGCGGCACAAGTTTTCTCCATAGCCGTGTACTTCTGCTCACAGGGGTTGAGGAGTTTGGACAAGTAATAGGTCGCCCTTTCCTTGCCCGCTTCATCGGCTTGTGCTAGGACAGCTCCCACGGAGTCGTCCAGGACTGAGACATAAAGGATTAAAGGTCTACCTGGCGTGGGTGGAATTAGAACGGGTGAATTGGCCAGATATTCTTTCAATCCTTCAAAAGCTTTTTGGCATTTAGAATTCCAAAGGAATTCTACTCCTGACTTAGTTAACTCGTAGAAAGGTTTGCACCTTTGTGAGTGCTGTGACACAAATCGACGAATGAATTGTAACCTTCCGATTAACCCTCGGACTTCTCTCAGATTTCTCGGAGGTGGCATCTCCCTGATTGCTTTAGCTTTGTTGGGATCTATTTCAATACCCCTCTTACTCACAATGAAACCAAGCAATTTGCCTGACGAAACACCAAATACGCACTTTTTTGGATTCATTTTCAAATTGAACTCTCTTGATCTTTGCAGCACCTTAGCCAGAACTCTTGGGTGTTCTGCCCTAGTCTTGATTTCACCAGTAAATCATCCACATACACCTCTAAATACACATGCATCATGTCATGGAATATTGCCATCATAGCCCTTTGATAAGTAGCTCCAGCATTCTTCAAACCAAATGGCATGACCAAATAGCAATAAGTTCCCCAAGGTGTGGTGAATGACGTTTTCTCCTGATCCTCTTCCGCCAAACGGATCTGATTATACCCCGAAAATCCATCCATAAACGAGAGAGTTTCATAGCCTGCTGTATTATCAACCAACACGTCAATGTGAGGCAAGGGGAAATCATCTTTTGGACACGCGCGGTTAAGGTCCCGAAAATCGATACAGATTCTCACCTTTCCATCCTTTTTCATGACCGGGACAATATTTGCCACCCATTGAGGATATAGGACGACTCTAATAAACCTGGCTTTGTGGAGCTTATCGACCTCTTCCTTCATTTTAAAGCCATTTGGGGGTGGAAACGTCTTAACCTTTGCTTTACCGAGACGGACCCTGGTTTTAGCGTTAGGCGATGTTCGACCAGGGTGGAATCAATCCCGGCATATCCTCGTAACTCCACGCGAACGTGTCCCTATATTCCTTTAGGACCTCGATCAATGCCTCTTCTTCAGATGGTGGCAAATTGTCACTTATGAGGATGATTCTAGGGTCTTCCTCGGTCCCCAGGTTGATCTCTTTGGTGGGTTCTTCTATAGCGGCTGATGGTTCCTCAAACCTCCTCATTCCGCTAGCATATGCGTCAGCCGCGTCCTCATATTCTTCGTCCCCTTCTTCAATAGGGTACTCTTCATCTGTGAGCTCATAAACTCCGTATCCCTCATCAATTGTGCAATCCTCCTCACATTCTAACTCCGACAGATGGATGGGATTTTCTAGCAATTGAGGAATGGCTAGAAAGGCTTGACACCTATTGGCTAGATCTAGAAGGAATCGACGAGGAATTTCCCTGCCTTGGATTTTCTTCTAGGTACTACCCTTGACTCATTATTCCTAACCTGACTGACTTGTTCTACGGACGAAGAAGAAGTTGAAGAATGTACAGGAAGAGACCCCTCGATAGAGGGGTAAAGAAGGTCGCTCAAGGGACCTTGAATGAGTGGCCCGTAAGTCGGGGCACACTCGTGAGAGATGTAGGAGGTCTCCTCAAAGGAGATGCACTGTTGAGGAGTTTGAAAATCGACGTTTTTTTTTTATTTTCATTTTCAATTACAAAACAATTGAAAGAAATTAGAGAATGGGAGGAGGGAACTATAGCTAGGGGGTTACATGGCTCATTGAGCAGATCATGGTTGAAAATTTGGCATGGGCTGAAAAACCACGCAAGAATGTGAGTAGAGAAGGGGACCTGGGAATATCATCAGATAAACGTCGGGTCCAAGAAAGAGTCAGCAGCAACGGCTGAGGAGAATGATCAGATAGAATGACGGAAAGCGGTCCGTCAGTGGCAACTTCCTCTCGGCGAGGAAAACTTGGAATTTCGGCAATGTCAACGACATCTTTTGGTACCTCGGAGATCAAAAGTGGCCCCTCTAAGTCTGGAGGCGAAAACATCTGTTGTAGTGCCATGGAAATATCCTGTATATCAAACCACTTGTTCCACTTACAATCCGGTTCATCGTGTTTCCCCTTCTTTGCAGCTCTCGAGCAACCTTCAGCCAAGTAGGCAATATGCAATTTCCCGTGTGATTCTTGCGGTAATCCCCCAACTGTATAACTGGCCCCTTTCTGAAATGAGAGTACAAGGTCCACGTGAGAGGTCCTCATATGCTTCAAGTGGTCCTTCAAAGCCTAGGCCAGCTCTAAGGGTTAGCTTTGTCTTCTTTGGCAACTTCAGTCTCCCTTGTAATTGTGCCCCCAAACCTTTGCCCTGTTGGTAGCCAATGTTTCTCATGATCTCCCATCCCTTAGCATGGGAAGGGTGACATGACTTTGGTGTTGGAAGTGGCTTTTGTGTAAAATGGGTGCGACGAGGGTCACACACATCTAGCAGTGAAAGAATTGGCCGGTGAGTTGGCCAAACAGAAGGCAATGAGGTATTAATAGCGTCCACTGTAGAAAAGATGGGCATGCTATTTACCTTGATAATCCAAGCCTTGTACGGAAACTTCAAGCACTGATGATTGGTGGAAGGCACCGCATTCATAACCTCAATGTAAGGGCGGCCCAGTATGGCCTTGAATGTGGGATCCATATCAAGGATATGGAATTCCGTGAAGACTGATGCAGGGCCCAATTCTACATTCAAGATGACCATCCCCATTGGCGGCTTTTTGCTATTATCATAGGCCGTAACCGTGATTGATGAAGGCCTTATCTGTTCCGTGTCAACCCCACATGATTGGAGGGTGATCATAGAGATCACATTTATAGACGCACCAGTGTCCACCAAACATGGGTCTACAGGCACCCCATTGATCTTGACTGCAATACACAAAGCATATTTTCGAGCCTCCTTGGGGGCAAGCTCATGGTGGTGAAATATAATAGCCGGTTGTGTATCAGTTGGCGTCAATACTGACGAGATTTTCTCCACTGGGAGATCCTCATTTACCATAACCCTCTGAAGATACTCCATCAAGGCGTCTTGATGGGTTTTCGACCTCTTGATTAGCTCGAGAATGGAGATCCGAGCTGGTGTTTTATCCAAGTGTTTCAACAGGTCATATTGTGTCCCGGGGATAGACTCCTCTGGCTGTTCTTCGGTGTCTTTCTCCGGCTGAGATTGCTCGGGGACCTGACTGTTTTGGGGAAAAATCCGATGGAACATCCTTCCACTACGGAGCACCATGGCTTGTGGTTTTGGCGGCACCTTTATAGAGTTAGATATGGGGTTTAGCAGGGTTCGAGGGGTAGTGGTGGAGGAACAATTGATGAAGCAGGGGCAATAATAGGTGTAGGGGCTCTGATGAGTGGTTTGTTAGGTGGAGGCATGGTGGGAGTGGATGAAGCCTCAGATGGACGGCGAATGATAAGGGGTTTAAAAGGTGGAGGCATAGTAGAGGTTGATGGTGTCCCGGATGGGTGATGAATAATGAGGGGTTTCGAGGGTAAAGGGGTTGTGGTGGAGGTAGATGGTGCCTCGGAAGGGTGTTGGACAATAATGGGTTTGTTTAGTGGAGGCGGAATGAAGGCGGATGATGAAGTGGAGGCGTGAGAGATAATGAGAGGTTTTGGGGGTAACGGTGTTATGGTGGAGGTGGAGGGCACCTCGGAAGGGTGTTGGGCAATGAGGGGTTTGTTTAGTGGAGGCGGAATGAAGGTGGATGATGAAGTGGAGGCGTGAGAAATGATGAGAGGCTTTGAGGGTAACGGTGTTATGGTGGAAGTGGAGGGTGTTTGCTGGAGACTCGAAGGGAGGTCATCAGTAGCGACGCGGATGAGAGGACGTGATGTCAGTGGAAATGAGTAAGGTATTACTGCGGGTTGTGCTACGGGTGGAGGATAGACAGGTGCGGGACGAATAAGGCGTGGGGATTGGATAGGAACGTGATTGGTGACAAGGACAGAGCCGCTTTCCGTATGCCAATCCTGCCCTCTTCCAACCTCCAGGAAGGAAGAGATGGGGTTGACTTGGTGGTTAGGTTGTTGGTGCGCCGGTAACGGATTCTGGAGGATGCCCATATTTGGCTGTTGTTGTGGTGCCTGCTGAGGCTGTTGTTGTTGTTGTTGTTGTTGTTGTCTAAGAGGAGGTCTCCTGGCCTTCATCATGGTGATGCATCGCCTCATTTCATCCCAATCTATTTGATGTTCATCGTTCATATCATAGATATAATCTCTGAAATGAAAACAGTTTTCCACTGTATGACCCGGCTGTCTATGGAAGACACAATATCTGGAAGTGTCGACGTTCGTGGGCCATATGGCTTTTTCCTTGGCAAGGTGAGGAAATTAGCAGCCATGAGAGCATTAAAGATGTCCGGCAATGACTCCGGCAAAGGTGGGTAATGAGCTCTCCTAGGGCCGATCGGCCTTCTCTGTTGTTGGAGGCCATAATCCCCGGGTGGTGGAACCTGATTATATTGAGGAGGTCGCTGTTGTTGTTGTTGAAGATGGAGGGGTTGAGGCATATTGTTTTGGAAGAGATTGTTTTGTGGGGGAGGACGATAGGGTTGCTGACCTTGTTGCTCCTGATGAAAGGGGAATTGTGGGGGTTGTGGGGGCCTAGGATTGGCTTGCTGGTTGGGATAGCCAACCGCGCCCACTTGTTCATTTGTTACAACCCCTTCTGTTACCCCACCTTGGGCACCCGTGCCCGGCTTCCTAAACACCTTTGGCTTTGGTGGCTCGAACATATGCATGAGGGGAGAATCTTTCAGCTGTGTTTGGATATATCGAGCCCTCTCATACAGTTCCTCCATAGTGGTGAGCTTGTTCATTGCCAGACGTGTCTAAATTGTGGAGTGGCATTAGACACGACCATCTTTACTTGCTCCGATTCTGAAATGGGTCTCTCACTTTCTCTGCCAAGGATCTCCATCGATCGGCAAATTGGGTGAAATCTTCGTCCGGCTTCATTTTTTCAGCCACTAGGTCGGTAATAGAGAAGGAGGGACCGACCCTATCCCGATATTTCTGTGTGAATTTCCGTTGCACTACGTCGAAGTTCTCAGCCTCACTCGGCTCTAGGGAATAGAACCATTCTAAGGCGGGACCATCCAATGATCTCCTGAAGAGGTATGCCAAGGATCTTTGATCGTTCTGCCAAAACGAGGACTCATACATAAAGTCCTTCAGATGAATGAGGGGGTTGCCTGTGCCGGTGTACCGTCGATACGTTGGCATTTCAGAAGGAGGGAGATGGAATACTGGAAGGATTGGTAAAGAGATCTCAGGCGCGGATTTGACATCCACGATCTTTTTGAAATCTCAGAATTGTTCATCCATCTTGTTCATCCTATGAAGGAGAGATTGAGTGACCTCATTGTAAGGAGCAGGTTGTGGTGGCCACTGAGGCCTTGCAGAAGCCTGAGAAGGGAATTCCGGATGAGAGAGACGTTGTGACATATCAGCAAATGGAACTGACTGAAATGTCGTATGAGGAATTGGTGGAACTTGAGATTGGGGAGGTAATTGGAAAGGGGGAGGTTGCAGATGTGGCATATCAGTAAATGGAACTGACTGAAATGTTGGATGAAGAATTGGTGGAACTTGAGACTGGGGAGGTAATTGGAAAGAGGGAGGCTGCAAACTTGTCTGCACAAGAGGGAATGAGGGAGGGATTGCCTGTGCGGGCTCTTGAATAGAGAGAGCAACTGGTGTTGGATTTTGAGGAGTAGAATCAACAGATTTCCCTTTTAAGACGGCCTGAAAGGCTCGGATCTGATCGGAATTGAGCTGTGTGTTCGCGAGAACACCTAGCAAGGAGGAAATATCTTGTGCGGGGATGCTTCCCCGACGGCGGCTCGCACCTCATATGAGGGCTCACGGGAGGAACCTGCGTCCTCAGCAGGGACATGTGTCCCCTGGTGACTCGGGGTCGGATTCTGACCGTTCCCGGACATTTCTTGATCTTTTTCGGAACGTGAGATTTTGCCGGAACGCAATATCATACACACTCAAACCAAGAACAAAGATTAACAAACAAGTTGATGTTTAACGCCTTTTTGTGTTTTCTTTTGTTTTCCCTTTTTTTCTTTTTCTTTCTAATTAAAATGTAATAACATACACACTCAAACCATTAGCAAAGATTAACAAACAAGTTGATGTTTAACGCCTTTTTTTGTTTTCTTTGGTTTTCCCCCTTTTTTTCTTTTTTCTAATCTAATGTTCACACCACAGGAGGGACCTTAGTTGCAATATTGATTTCCGCCGTGTGATCTAAGGACACTCGACTCACCACGAATGGGTTAACTATCTCCAGGGAACTTCAGTGGTACAACCAGCCCAGTGAACGAAGAGGGAATCCTTCGATGTCGGGGACTTACGGAGGTCCCAGTGAAGGAGATCCTAGTCCGTCGAGAGGAATTCCCGACGGAGAGTCTTTCCTTCACCAAGAAAAGGTGATCCTAAAAAAATGGAACAAAAGAAATAAAAATAAAAGGGAGGTGATATGCAATGCAGTGCTGAATTTAACAGGAGATATATAAATAGACAACAAATATATGCAATAAAAGAAATTAAACAAACATCACAACACTCCTTTTCTGCAATGATACAATCTCTTCAGACTTCAAGGGGACTTCTGGAGTAATGCACGTAGTGCACGAGGGATGAAATTGGAATGCCAAGAGTGATAGCGGGAACACGAATATAGCGCACGCGGGCGCAATCAGGAGGGGCACACGTGGGTGCCGAGTGGAGGGGCACGCGTGGGTGCTGGAGTGGAGGGCACGCGTGGGTGCCGAATGGAGGGGCACGTGTGGGTGCCGAGTAGAGGGGCACGCGTGGGTTGCCGAATGGAGGGGCACACGTGGGTGCCGAATGGAGGGGCACACCGTGGGTGCCGAAAATATGTGGGTAACCAGAGGAAACAAAAAGAGGTCCCACCGTGATCGCCAAAAAGGTGTAGACGGCAAAAGAGTGCCGTCCACCCTCGAGGGAAAGAAAAACAATGATATAATAATAATTAATAAACATTGACAATGATGAAAGAGTGATCGGCAGAGAAGGTATAGGCGGCGGGAGTCGTCGTCTACCCTCGTCTGTCTTAGGAGATGGGGATAAAAAGATCGAATCAAGGAGAGGGAAGAAATAGGGAAAGGGAAGAGGGGTGCGGAACGGACCCCGGTACGTGGCGGAGATAGGGGTCGGAAGGCCCTCTCGCGTAAACTGACCCCTTCCCGGTAAGCGTGACTTACCGTTCACGAGCAGTTTTTCATATACGGGAAGTCCGAGAATCTAAGTAACAGAAAGGGAGGGGCGCGAAGACTGAGAAACTGCAACGGTATATCGTTCTCCAGACAATTATAAGGACAATGCAACAAAGACGTACCACCACAGGACATTGGTCTTTGTGGGTTCTAACAGCAATGCAATAATATCAATCACTAATGAATATATATACATATTAAGACCACCGCAAGACATTGGCCTTACGGGATTTTACTGCATAGATATAATAATATTATATGTACATACTACCACGAGACATTACTCTCCGCGGGGTTTTTATTGTAAAATATGTAATAAAAGGCTTCGCGAGGAATGACTTCCGTCACGTCACCTTCGCAAGGAATTACTTCGTCGCAGGGTTTAGACAGAAATTTAAAGAAAAAAAATGACAAATGAAAAAGGCTTCGCGAGGAATTACTTCCGTCACGTACACCTTCGCGAGGAATGACTTCCGTCGCAGGGTTTAGACAAAAATCAAAGGAATAAAATGACAGAATAAAAAGGCTTCGCGAGGAATTACTTCCGTCACGTACACCTTCGCGAGGAAAGACTTCGTCGCAGGGTTTAGACAGAAATTAAAGAAATAAAATGACAGAATAAAAGGCTTCGCGAGGAATTACTTCCGTCATGTACACCTTCGCGAGGAATGACTTCCGTCGCAGGGTTTAGACAGAAATTAAAGAAATAAAATGACAGAATGAAAAAGGCTTCGCGAGGAATTACTTCCGTCACGTACACCTTCGCGAGGAATGACTTCCGCGTCGCAGGGTTTAGACAGAATTAAAGGAATAAAATGACAGAATAAAAAGACTTCGCGAGGAATGACTTCCGTCACGTACACCTTCGCAAGGAATTACTTCCATCGCAGGGACCTCCGCGAGGAATTACTTCCGTCCACGGGGTTTTAAACAAAAGGAAAAATGACGGAAAGAAAGGGGGAGGGGATGTGATCGCCAGGGGCTGA